>OX438787.1:3936713-4441713 GCA_949316455.1 Acleris holmiana
GATATTTATTCAATACAGTTTTTATTTTTAAAAAAATGTAGGATAAACAAAATTGTAATATATTTTTAATTACTAAAAATACAAATAAAAATCATAAAATAGATCGCAAACACTTTAAATTGTATGTATTTTGTTATTTGTGCTCTGCACGGGTCCCTGGCTGGTCCCCCCACTGGATACATTGGTGGACTAACCTCGACACTCCTCGTAAAAGCTAAAGACCACGAGCTGATTATACATACAGAGACCTGCAGACGAAAGGAGTTTATTAAATAAAGAGGACAATGGTGAGCAAAAATTAATAGAGCGTACCCTCCCCAATGGACATCCTTACTGATATTATAAATGTGAAAGCGTGGATGTTTGTTACGCTTTCACGCAAAAACTACTTGACGAATCATCATGAAACTTTGTACTCATATTCTGGGAGGTACTAGAAGTAACATAGGAAACTATTTATTTGAAAAAAAAAAAAAAAAAAAAAAAACAGACAAGTGGGCGAAGCCGCTGGCGGGTCGCTGGTAATTTATATATCAATGGAGTATTTTTATGTAGAGCAAAGATTAGATGCATATCTCCGTTTGCTGTTTTTATTTGTATGACGTGTACAACAACACCACAATAATTGCTATTGAGTGGATACCAACATGCCAAGATAATCGTCCTTAAATCAACACAAACACATTTCCCTGGTAAATAAAGTTAGGTCATTCATTATTATTGTCAAAAAAAATATACTTACATACATAACATCACGCCATCACTCCCAGAGTGGTGTTTCGGAATTTAACTACAAAAATAAAAACAACTCCAAAAATACTATAGAAACCGTTTCCGAGACAGTGTCTTGACAAACTGACCAGCGGACAACCACAAAATCATCAAGGGTCCCGTTTATCAATACTTGATACGGAACCTTCATAATAACATTATATATACGTCTATACTAGGAATATTGAAATATCTATGAAGAGGAAAAATTTGTATGTAACGTATAAACTCAAAAACTACTGGGCCGATTTCAAAAATTCTTTCACCATTTGAATGCTACATTATTCCAGATTAACGTAGGCTATGTTTCATTTTTATACTAGGACGGACGGGAAACAGCTAGTAATTTGTAAAACTTACTCGTAGTGATGAATGTCACCGCTAAAGTAATACCAGTGCTTTTTGCATCGAACCCATCAGAATAACTCGTGATTGACAGGATGGGTGTCACCATTGTGTGTACCAAATTTGCTACTTGCCACGGCAACGTTAGCAGAGGGACTCTCTAAAAACAAACGTCAAGCTTACAAATAACATATAACATATATAAACCGGAAATACTGGTAGGCACGGTCGGCCTTATAAGAGCCGTACACTTTAGTGCCTTGTATTTTTTTTAATTGCTGCAGTAATATGTAGAAGGCGTTCAAGGGACAAGGTAAGTACAGTCAACAGCAAAAGAAACTGATGAAAAGGGTCTCAAAATAGTATATAGAAGAAGTTGGATCCTATCATTTCATAACCAACGTTTCACAAATGATTCATTTCACAAACATATCATTTGACAACCCGCGTTTTTTTTTCCGGAACTGTAAATATTTCTGTATTTATTTCAGGACCATCGTGTAGAAGAACCCTTTAGGTTAGGTTAGTTTTATAAAAATCCTACATAAGAGTTAGCAAAACGTTGACAATACGGAAACACGTCAAAGACCCTCTATTCCACTAAGTTCAACTGGAAGTTCAACTAGTTGAACTAATTGGAAATAATATTCCAGTTATTACAACTTTGTAACTCATTTTCAAAGTTGAACTTTCTGAACAAAAATGATCCTATTAGTTCAACTTTATTATTATTTTAAACAAACATTCAAAAGTAAACATGCAAATAACGTTTTTTTGGTACCTTTACGATGCTAGAAGACAAAAAAATGATATGAAAAATGAATATATTACTAGATTCTTTATTTCTGTATACGAGTACGTGCATATAGATTATTATTAACGCGGCATTAATTGCATGAAAAACGTGTTACTAAATACTCTGTTTACACATTAACATTCTAAAAAGGTTATCTAGGTTTGTTATATTATGCACTGGCTGCTAGTAGCCACGGAGAATACAATTTGATTGATAAATCACTAACGTCATTGTCGTTTCTGCATGGGTATATTAAATTGAATTGTGTGTAAGTTTTAAATCGATGTACAATGGAAAATGAAGAAAATGATTTAACATATTTGAGAAAAGGCAAAAAGAGCGTAATTTTATGTGTGTCTGGTTATACATATTATCGAATACGACAATATTTAGACGGATCCATTGTATGGAGATGTTCATCAAAGTCGTCAGGAAAGTTTAATTGCATCGGTTCTGTAACAACAAAGGTACGTAGGGTGTTATTACTTTTTTTAAATTGTGACCTCTCTTTCGAACACCATTCTGGGAAAAACGTGCTTTCTGAATAATTTTTCATCGTCATTGTTCTCTTTGGGTCACTACCAGTATAGTTATTTAGTTAGATATCAAATATATACTACATCTCTAGTACGCCAAACTATTTATAATATTTTGGGTAGATTTTCTTTCCATGGAACAATTATTTGAACTTGGCGGTAGTACTACGGGTCGGGAGTGTCATTACTGTCCAATCAAGATTTTTTTATTGTTACAGAATGAAGTTATTACAAAATTCAAAAAGCACAATGAAAATTGCAGGCCAGATATAGCTAAAGTAGAAGTAGAAAAAGAGATATCAGCGTGTAAAAGCAAACTTGGAACAACGCATTCGCATAAGAGCATCCCTGAAGTATATAATAAGGCTCTTGTATCCATCATGGACAAAGGCTACGACAAAGTTTGTAAAGTGCCATCATTTACTTCTGTTAAAAGCAGTTTATGAAATGACGGTGAAGGTATGCCTAAGTTTTGTTTCGACAATCCGTCCAAAGTTATTGTACCACCTAAATGTTCGTCTTTTCTACTGGGTGACTTCAATGACAATGGAGAAAGGATATTAATATTCTGTGATGAGAAAATTAAAAGTAAAGTCGGATCAATACGATACATTTTCGGCGATGGGACGTTCAAAGCTTGCCCTATCCCTTTTAAACAAATTTATACAATACATTACGATGCTCGCAGTACCGAAACAGAAACAAACATTATCCCTTTCGTGTATGCACTAATGTATGGTATGTCTGAAAAATCATATAGAACTTTGTTTCAAATGATAAAATCCCAATTACCCGAATTTGAACCCACAAAGTTTACTTCTGAAAATGAAGAAGCGGCAAGGGCTGCTGTTGTTCACATCTTCCCGAATATTGTCATAAAAGGCTGTTACTATCATTACTCTAATAGTGTTTGGAGAAAAGCCAAAAAATTAAACCTTACAAAACCAGGATATTTAAAAAAAGTTATAGGTGTTACTAGTGTACTACCACTTCTACCCAGCGAACGAATTAGAGAAGGATGGTCTCATGTTTTAGATAAAGTAGCTTTTTTGAGACTTCATGTTGCCAATATAACAGAATTAAATAATTTTGTCTCATACTTCGAAAATTTTTGGCTGAAAAGTGATGATTTCATTAAATCATGGTGTATTTTTGGAAAAAGACACCGCACAAACAATAATTTGGAGGGGTGGCATTTAAAGTTAAATAATGCTGTTAAACGAAAGAAAGTGAATATCGTACAGTTACTAAAAGTGCTACAAGAAGATGGGAAATTATCACAATTTAAACGAGGTCAAATTGAAAGACAACAGACTTTAAAAAAAAGGAAGAGAGAATACGTTATCAATGACGCTATCATAATGGACATGCAAATGCAGTTGATTAATGGCGACATAACTGTACCCCTGTTTTTGGAAAGCTTGCGTCCGAGTAATTGATTTTAAAGTTATGTTGTGTTATAGTTAAAATATCTATGTTTTTTGTTGGAAGTAGAATAATATATTTTAATATTTATAATTTGTTTTTTTTTGTGGTTGAACTAATTGGAAAAATAAATCCAATTATTTCAACTATTTAACTATTAGGAATGATTACATTAAAGTTGTAATAACTGGAATATTATTTCCAATTAGTTCAACTAGTTGAACTTCCAGTTGAACTTAGTGGAATAGAGGGTCAAAGACGATATCGTTCTTACCGTGAAGAATCCCAGCCCTGATCATCTTAAATGGCAATAGTTAGAAAGACTACCAAACTATTATTATGTAACTGAATATGAGTTTGTGGGACTTCATGACCTCTCAAGACCTCCTTAATAGGAATGACCGGGATGTTCGTTCCCATTATTATTGCGATAACATTTATAAGTTAAGATTAGATTTTAAGATAGATCAACTTAGCTAATACGCAGATAAACACACTTAGAAAAAGCATCACAGTTAACTGACCACTAGTGAGCCTAATTTGTAAGTTGACAAGATTCACAAATGGTCAGTTAAATGTGTTGCTGATGGTACATATAATTCTTAATCTAAACGAGATTCATCAAAATGAGAGGATATTATAAACATGACGACCGGGAAGGGCCTCCGCCCTGAGAGAAAATAAATTATATCGAAATCCTCTCATTCCGAACAGAAGAGCTGAAATCATAATTACCTTTAATGCAGCAATTATAAGAATAAGACCTAAGGCCGTATACACGATAGAAAAGAAAATGCCTAAGCCTAACCCCAAACCGGTACCTGAAAAATACTATAAATTAATTAATTTTCACTACGTATTAATTATTTAGATTAAAAATAATGGTTCAGAATTGAATCGTCCAGCTAAGCAAGTTGACAAAGTATCAAATAAGTTTAAGCATTTTGTCCTACCAATACTTATAACTTACTTATAAAAGAAGTTTTGAAAATACTGAAGCAATGTCACATTTAATTTAAAGTTTAATTAGGAACTTGTCTGGTAATGTAAATACAGTCGAGGTCATAGATATACATATATACGTTCCCAGGACGTCAAAAATATCTATGCACTTTTTTGCCGCTTACAATAAGGTCCGTGTGTAGGTACATTTGTCACGATGGATGTGTGGATGTTGGTGCTTTCGAATGTAAGTAAGTAAGTACTAGTTTTAATTTTAATTTTAGTTTTAACTTTTCTTTTAAGAAAGAAAGAATGAAGAAAGAAATCGTTTATTCGTAACAAACAACAAGTACAAAAAATTAAAATTTAAAGCCTTTTGGCGACTAAGACCTATGTATAAAAATGACTAGGTATAAAAATTACTACAAAGAAAATTGGAGAGAAGGTTTATTGACTAAGTATAAAAATGCCGACATTCAAATACGTAATTGTTTGAAATTAGGTATTGTCGACGGAGCTCCGCTGCCGCAGAGCTCCTATTTCTGGGAGGTTGGCCCTCCGTACCTGCTGCAAAACTTACATAACCTAAACCTATCTACGTATTTAAATGACGGCATCTTTATACTTAGTCAATAAATACTCCTGTCCAATTTTCTTTCTAGTCATTTTTATACCTAGTCATTTTTCCTTATAGGCCTTGGTCGCCAAAAGGATTTAAAGGTTGTTACGAAATGGTCACAACTCGACTACGAAGTTTTAGGCTGACAGTAGATGTCAACTAGACTATTGGATGGAGTACATTGAAAATGCAATTTAGTTTGCTCGAAAAAAACCCAAATAATAAATTACATATTTTGTAAAAGTTGTAGAACAAAATTTGCTACGTTTATACAGTAGAAACGATCCCTCAATTTATTGCTCCTATTACAGGCAACACCCAGTATATATAACGGGTGTCGTTAAATTTACGCAAGATTTACCATAGTATTACTATGGTTAATCTTGCGTACACTTTGGGACACCCTTTAATAAGGTAATGTAATAAAGTGCTCTATGAATGAATGAATGAATGATATTTATTTTCCAAAGTAAGTCACAGTATACATTGCGTGTTATGTCAAAGTATAAGAAATTACATTGAAATCGTCAAAAAATAAAAAATAAAATAAAACATAATCAATAGGAACACAAAGCACAAGCAATAAAAATAAGTCAATCATTAAAATAATATGTCAAAACATCAGAACTAAAAGGCAACATTACAAACGGAATCACATAAAACACATCACAAAATTATAATTTTAGGTCCAGAAACTCATTGACTGAGTATAATGGATTTTGTAATAAAAGGTTTTTCAGCCGGCGTCCAAATGCTTTGTCAGATGGTTCGCTTTTAAGTTCGGAGGGCAGACGTTCGTAAAAGGTGGGACCAATCACTCGCGGGTTCTTACCTGCAAGTGCCATGCGACGGGGAACTGTTCTCAAACGCCCAGAGTGGCGGAGCTGCTTGCCGACTGCGTGCACGCGGGCGAACATTGTAATATTTTTCCTAACATATAATATAACTTGGTATATGTAAAGTGAGTAGTGAGTCAATATGCGGTGCGTCACGAAGAGATTCCTGCATGAATGTTTAGGTTTCACTCCAACTAATGTACGCACAGCACGTTTCTGCATTAGCATTACTCTGTTGGCATCCGTGGAGTTTCCCCATATAAGAGTGCCGTACGACATAAGGGAGTGAAAATGTGCAAAATAAACTTGCCTTACTGCGTCATCAGAGATGAGCATTTTGAGTTTACGCAACGCAAAGACTGCACTACTCAGTCTAACACACAGGTCATCAACATGGCACTTCCAGTTAAGGTTCGAGTTCAGAGTGAAGCCAATAAACCTACACTTGTCGCATATAGGCATCGGATTGTTACGCACGCTCGGAGGAACAGCAAGACTGCGGCCCGAAAATATCATGACGCTGGATTTTGCAACATTCAAAAGCAATCCATTTGTTGTGAACCACCCCTGCAGCTGCTCGCAAGCGTCATGTATTTTTTCGTCCAGCTGCTCATACGTGCGCGCACTTACCACGACTGTGGTGTCATCTGCAAACAACACCGAAAGGCCAGCTGTGATGGCGGTTGGAAGGTCATTAACAAACATTAAAAATAGGCTATTTCCTAACGCCGATCCTTGAGGAATCCCTAAGTGCACGCCACCAGGCCCAGATGCCAGTCTTTTGCCGTTTGCAGACAACTTCACTACCTGTTTCCGATCAGACAAAAACGATGAGAGTAGTTGGTGGCTGGTATCTCGTATACCGTAGTGTTGCAACTTATCCAAAAGCAGTTGGTGATTAATTACATCAAATGCCTTGGACAAATCGCAAAAAATACCAGCCATCTTGTACTTGTCGTCTAGACCAGAAACAATGCAGTCAAATATTTTGTGTGCCGCTGTGGTCGTCGACATCTTCTGCCTATATGCGAACTGACGGTCTGTAAGCAAATCATTGTCTTCAAGGTGGGTCATGATATGCGACGAAAGGATGGACTCGACTAATTTTGAAATGGTGGGCACTATTGTTATGGGCCTATAATTGTTTACATCACACTTGTCCCCTTTTCCCTTGAAGACAGGGCACACTCTGGTACTCTTCAGCACGTCAGGGTAAACACCAGTTACAAATATTGTATTTATTAATACTAATAATATATCTGATATACCTAATAGGCCATATACATAAAATAATATTTAATGATATATCATATGTGTCCACTACGGCACGCGTTTTTAATAAGGACCGCAGCACTTCGTCCAAAGTGTCACGCGTGACTGTAGGCAAGCTGAACATAGGCACATCCAGATCACTTAGGTGGTTGCGGAGATAGTGTCTGCATCTAGACTGATCACTAGCAATCGTATACTTAGACGCTATATTAATAAAATGGGTATTGAATTTATCTGGAACCTCGATATCCGGTACGTCAACTTTGCCCGTTGGGTCCCTGAGACATAGGTTATGTGACCTAGCTTTGGTTCCTACTTCGTCATTTACCACTTTCCAAATCTCCTTTGCCGGGTTTGAACTACCTCTAAGTTTGTTTTGGATGTAGTTCTGCCGAGCACGCAGCGTTGTGGACTTTATTAAATCGTAGTATTTGTTAATACACTCCGAGATGATGGGGTTGTTGGGGTATTGGCGTCTTATTTCATGTAAATCGCTATGTTTGCGTGTGTACTCCAATACCTCATCAGTCAGCCATGGCACAGCAGACTCTTTCTTTATTTTTATTGTTTTAATCGGAAAATGAATATCAATATAGTAAATCAAAATATTAAATAACTTATTAAATTTAGTATTAATGTCATAGGTGTTATTATAGATAAAATCAAAATTATAATTATAAATGTCACAATAAAATAAATAAGAAGATTCATTATTAAAAGATTCATTGATGCCATATGTTCTATGATGCCATAAGGGGTTCTATCATTTCATCGAAAATCTTTCATCGAATGTATCATTTCATCGAATGCTATTTACTGCTGAAACCATAATGTTTAACCAACGTAATTAATGTTTAAGATAACCTGAAAATATTATGGTTTCCAATAAATGAACGAAAACGAACCTATGAATGAACACACCATATTTGGTAATAGAAGTGAACACGGTTTTTTTACCCCAATAAATGAACAAAAAATATTTTGGTAAATTTTTATTGAGTAAATTAAAGAAAACTATTCTAGCAGTGTTTTAATAATTATAACACCTTAATCGTATAAAAGTAATATGTGACTCTTCTATCAAAAAAATATTGGGATTCGTTTATATGGGTACACAATATAAGGTGGGACATCTGTTAAATCAGCTGAAAAGTTGCACAGAACTGTGATTGATTCCTTTTCTTTACCACATGTAATAGTGTACGTATCTTTATAATTTTTCGCTCCCAGGATTATACCAGTTTTTGGACATGTTTAAACTCCTGTCTCATCAGCATTGAATATACGAGATGGTTCATTAAGAATATCCAACGCACCTTCTGCTTCTAAATGTTCATTCAAGGCCTTGAACCATTCCCTTATGTCACCTTCTTTCACTGCCGCTTGATTTCGATATCATTTCTGCATTTCGCTTTGTAAGTTCCGGATGTCTTTTTAAAAACAACGCTAGCCATTTCCTTCCTGGTCTGTTATCTTTGAATTTAGAGTCTCTCTTTGTCTCATTCATAAAACTTTGTATGGTATCAAAAACTTCATCTGGGTGCATCAGGAAACCAAGCATTGATTTCTGTATTATCCAATCACACAACTTTTGTTCCTCTTCACGAGTCAGCTCAGGGCTTGGTCCCGTTTGTCGTCCAAGAGGAACCTTGAAATTAATTTTATTATGCAGTGTAAACTTAGGCACATTGTATTTGACACTTGCTGCATTTAAAGATATTTTTCCTCTTACTACTTCATCTATAGCCTTTTCTAAGTTTTCTTGAGTGTAACCGAATCTTACATATTTTTTTCGATTAGTGTCGACCTCCATCTGTAATGACGTGGGTGTTGGTGAAATATGAAAAAATATCAATCAAACAATATAAAAGTATCATCTTCAATATCAAGCATAAAATGTGTATAACATCCATTGACTAGAAAATAAAATCTAATGAATGAACACTGGTAATTTTAAAGTTGTTCATTTACTCGCTTCCGGATCTAATAAATGAACTAAGAAAATAAATCCCGTTCGTTCATTGGAACGAAAAGTTAGTGAATGAACAACCGCAAAATAATGTAATTTATTTACTAGCAATTAAATTCCAGTGAATGAACTAAGAAATGATTCTTTAATACAAAACAGTTTTAAAAGATATAGACATAAATGTTTGTTCCAATACTGGACCAGTGATTCAAAATAAACGTAATTTAGTGTTTACTAAATAAAAGCAATAATTTCTTAAGAAAAAAATGCTTAAACTATTTAAAAATGACAAATCCGATATGTTCCAGTGAATGAACATTTGTTCATTCACTGGAGTGAGGTACTTTTAAGGTTCCTTTCTGTAAACACCTTAAAATAAATCAATAGGTTAGAATTTATCAAAAGCCGACACATCCTATTTATACTTCACCCTTTTCACCACAACATACAAATATGAAACCAACAATAAACATAAGATAAATGGGAATAATATCAAACATTCCAAACCGGTACTCACCTTGCTCCTTATATTTTTTGCTTGTTTTTCGGGCCACACTGACACACGTTCCTTTTATTTCGACGCCATGGCGGAACGAAAGTCGAACCATAGATTATATAATGTTGCTATCCTAAATAAAGAGTTGACAGACTAATAAAACACAACTTATTGGTCTGTTCTCTATAACAAAGCTTATTTTTTGATAAAAACCGCATTTTGTTCATTCACTGGGGGGTGTTCATTCACTGGTACACTTACCCTACATTTGTCACGATGGATGTGTGGATGTTGGTGCTTTCGAATGTAAGTAAGTAAGTACTAGTTTTAATTTTAATTTTAGTTTTAACTTTTCTTTTAAGAAAGAAAGAATGAAGAAAGAAATCGTTTATTCGTAACAAACAACAAGTACAAAAAATTAAAATTTAAAGCCTTTTGGCGACTAAGACCTATGTATAAAAATGACTAGGTATAAAAATTACTACAAAGAAAATTGGAGAGAAGGTTTATTGACTAAGTATAAAAATGCCGACATTCAAATACGTAATTGTTTGAAATTAGGTATTGTCGACGGAGCTCCGCTGCCGCAGAGCTCCTATTTCTGGGAGGTTGGCCCTCCGTACCTGCTGCAAAACTTACATAACCTAAACCTATCTACGTATTTAAATGACGGCATCTTTATACTTAGTCAATAAATACTCCTGTCCAATTTTCTTTCTAGTCATTTTTATACCTAGTCATTTTTCCTTATAGGCCTTGGTCGCCAAAAGGATTTAAAGGTTGTTACGAAATGGTCACAACTCGACTACGAAGTTTTAGGCTGACAGTAGATGTCAACTAGACTATTGGATGGAGTACATTGAAAATGCAATTTAGTTTGCTCGAAAAAAACCCAAATAATAAATTACATATTTTGTAAAAGTTGTAGAACAAAATTTGCTACGTTTATACAGTAGAAACGATCCCTCAATTTATTGCTCCTATTACAGGCAACACCCAGTATATATAACGGGTGTCGTTAAATTTACGCAAGATTTACCATAGTATTACTATGGTTAATCTTGCGTACACTTTGGGACACCCTTTAATAAGGTAATGTAATAAAGTGCTCTATGAATGAATGAATGAATGATATTTATTTTCCAAAGTAAGTCACAGTATACATTGCGTGTTATGTCAAAGTATAAGAAATTACATTGAAATCGTCAAAAAATAAAAAATAAAATAAAACATAATCAATAGGAACACAAAGCACAAGCAATAAAAATAAGTCAATCATTAAAATAATATGTCAAAACATCAGAACTAAAAGGCAACATTACAAACGGAATCACATAAAACACATCACAAAATTATAATTTTAGGTCCAGAAACTCATTGACTGAGTATAATGGATTTTGTAATAAAAGGTTTTTCAGCCGGCGTCCAAATGCTTTGTCAGATGGTTCGCTTTTAAGTTCGGAGGGCAGACGTTCGTAAAAGGTGGGACCAATCACTCGCGGGTTCTTACCTGCAAGTGCCATGCGACGGGGAACTGTTCTCAAACGCCCAGAGTGGCGGAGCTGCTTGCCGACTGCGTGCACGCGGGCGAACATTGTAATATTTTTCCTAACATATAATATAACTTGGTATATGTAAAGTGAGTAGTGAGTCAATATGCGGTGCGTCACGAAGAGATTCCTGCATGAATGTTTAGGTTTCACTCCAACTAATGTACGCACAGCACGTTTCTGCATTAGCATTACTCTGTTGGCATCCGTGGAGTTTCCCCATATAAGAGTGCCGTACGACATAAGGGAGTGAAAATGTGCAAAATAAACTTGCCTTACTGCGTCATCAGAGATGAGCATTTTGAGTTTACGCAACGCAAAGACTGCACTACTCAGTCTAACACA
The DNA here is from genome assembly GCA_949316455.1 of Acleris holmiana. Lineage (NCBI taxonomy): Eukaryota > Metazoa > Arthropoda > Insecta > Lepidoptera > Tortricidae > Acleris > Acleris holmiana. The sequence goes on from OX438787.1 coordinate 3,948,616, forward strand.
CAGGTCATCAACATGGCACTTCCAGTTAAGGTTCGAGTTCAGAGTGAAGCCAATAAACCTACACTTGTCGCATATAGGCATCGGATTGTTACGCACGCTCGGAGGAACAGCAAGACTGCGGCCCGAAAATATCATGACGCTGGATTTTGCAACATTCAAAAGCAATCCATTTGTTGTGAACCACCCCTGCAGCTGCTCGCAAGCGTCATGTATTTTTTCGTCCAGCTGCTCATACGTGCGCGCACTTACCACGACTGTGGTGTCATCTGCAAACAACACCGAAAGGCCAGCTGTGATGGCGGTTGGAAGGTCATTAACAAACATTAAAAATAGGCTATTTCCTAACGCCGATCCTTGAGGAATCCCTAAGTGCACGCCACCAGGCCCAGATGCCAGTCTTTTGCCGTTTGCAGACAACTTCACTACCTGTTTCCGATCAGACAAAAACGATGAGAGTAGTTGGTGGCTGGTATCTCGTATACCGTAGTGTTGCAACTTATCCAAAAGCAGTTGGTGATTAATTACATCAAATGCCTTGGACAAATCGCAAAAAATACCAGCCATCTTGTACTTGTCGTCTAGACCAGAAACAATGCAGTCAAATATTTTGTGTGCCGCTGTGGTCGTCGACATCTTCTGCCTATATGCGAACTGACGGTCTGTAAGCAAATCATTGTCTTCAAGGTGGGTCATGATATGCGACGAAAGGATGGACTCGACTAATTTTGAAATGGTGGGCACTATTGTTATGGGCCTATAATTGTTTACATCACACTTGTCCCCTTTTCCCTTGAAGACAGGGCACACTCTGGTACTCTTCAGCACGTCAGGGTAAACACCAGTTACAAATATTGTATTTATTAATACTAATAATATATCTGATATACCTGTGGCGGCTATAAGCTGGCAACACTCCCAACGAGCTTCCTACTTCCGGGTTCTCGCTCGGAAGAAAACGCCCACGCACTTCCGTGCTCTGCAGCTCGGGAAGACAGACGTGGTTAGGATATATTGTAATTTAGATTCGCTCCAGTGTTACACGCACTAATCATTGTTAAGTTATGTGGATCGGTTGTCTTAATAGCTAATTATATTTGTGACATCCCAAAGACTTTTTATTGAAGGCACCCGTTCCCAAACTGGTGACCCTCTCGTAAGAAGTTAGTGCGTCCATGCGTAGACGCCATTTTCATCGAGCGAAAAATTTATCTACACGCCTACCGCTGCCACGGAGCAGGGCTGGAGCCCGCCCGTCATTTGGAACGCACCTCCCCTGACCACCTGGGCACCTGAATACTACGTGCACACGTGAGCCCCCATCGAGCCACCATCCTTAAGCAACCACGTGGGCGAAGGGCGAACGCTGCTCCAGTTCAAGTCGGTAATATCAAGGTTTCTCGTTTTACCATTATCGCGAAACGCCGCCCCGGACCGCCACGCCATTCACCAGGGACAGCGGAAGCAACACGTGTCCTAGCCCCATTTTGCTGCACCAAGGTCATCCATCATAATCGTCATTTGGGACTAGTGATTCCCACAAGATCAATCAAGGAAGGACCCGCGGAACACGTGCGCCAGTCTGCGCCATCAAGTTTGCACATTTAGCTACGACACGTGCCCCATTCACCAAGATACCAGCGAGTCGGCGGGCCGGCGTCAATCAAGAATAGTACCTATCTCATCATCAGCCGGGTATTTCATCGGCCGGTACCTACCAATTTACCTAACCTTATCATTCAGTGCCGGCCGTCGACGGCTCGAAGACGGCGGATAGCGCCATCTTCCGCCATTTTTAACTAATCCGAGACTCTGACAAGTGACAAATAAATTGATCGAGTCGCAAGTTGGTAACATAATAGACGGAACGAAGCTATCATTGTCTGTCAGCAGACGTCAGTCGTTTCGCCTACCTGTTACAATTTGTCGTTTATTTTCTTTTCCGTGTCTACTTTTGGTCGTATATTTAAGTAGTTTTAGTTTAAATAATATAATTTTAAGTGTAATTATTGCCGTTACCGACCGTGTAGTGACAGCTGCTGGGAAAACAGCTATACATTTCAATTCACTTATTTTAAACCATGGCTTCAGATTTAGAGGATATCAAACTTCAATTAATCCAATTAGCTAACCAAAACGAAGAATTGCGGAATAAGTTGGAAGGTGTGTCTAAACCTGAGTCAAAACCGGTTGGAGCCGCCGCCGTCTGCGCGGTGCAACCTAAGCTGGCACCTTTTTGGACCGACCGACCCGCGGGTTGGTTTGCTCACATTGAAGCTCAATTCGCATTGTCCCGGATCACGGCTGATGAAACTAAATATAATTATGTTGTTTCACAGGTAGATTCCAAACTTTCTTGCGAAGTGGAGGATTTAGTTATCAAACCTCCCCCAGTTGGTCAAAGATATGAATGGATTAAGGCGGAGATGATTAAAAGGTTCACAATCTCGGAGGCACAGCGGAGGCGTCAGTTGATTGCTGGTGAGGAGCTAGGTGACCGAAAACCCACCCAATTCCTCCGTCACCTCCGGCAACTGGCAGGGAACAGCTGTTCTGATGAAGGAATGTTTAGAGAGCTCTGGTTCCAGAGACTCCCCAACAACGTCCAGGCCATTTTAACAGCACAGGGAGAGCTGCCATTAGACAAAGTAGCAGAAATTGCTGACAAGATATTAGAGGTAAACCCTATTAGTTCTAACTCACCGTCAATCAGTGCCATACAATCAGCAGGTCCAACCCTTAGTTCTCTGCAAGAGCAAATCAACCAGTTAACAAAACAAGTTGCGGCATTAGTTTCACAGCGCCAACGTCGGCAGGGATCTCGCTCCCGATCTAGGCCTAGAAGTGGTACTCCCGCTGGTCAGCAACCCTTGCTTTGCTGGTATCACAGTCAATATGACACCAAAGCTGAAAAATGCATCCAACCTTGCTCATGGTCCCAGGCGGAAAACCAGACAAGCAGTCAGTAGCGGCGACGTCTGACTGCGCCCCTTACGCTGGTCGCCGACTTTTTGTCACTGACAGGGACACCAAATGCCAGTTCCTACTAGACACCGGTTCTGACCTGTGCTGTTTTCCTAAAAGGCTGACTAATATTAATAAGGCCACTGATTATAGTTTGTGCGCAGCTAATGGTTCCACAATTAAAACATATGGAAGCCGCACAATTAACTTAAATCTTGGTCTACGTCGCGAGTTTAAGTGGAACTTCATTATTGCAGATGTGGACACAGCCATTATCGGCTCAGATTTTCTAGCTTACTTTAATCTTCTGCCTGATTGTCGCAATAAACTGTTACGTGATGGAACTACTGGACTTTATGTGCCAGCCTCTGTTCGTAATCTTGTGCAACCTAGTATAAAGACAATTAAAATTGACTCTCCTTTTGCTCACATCCTTTCCGAATTCCCAGATGTGACGCGTCCACCGAGTATACATCGAGTTGTAAAGCACAGTACTGTGCATTACATTAAAACCACTGAAGGTCCTCCCGTCGTGTCTCGGCCGCGCCGCCTTGCGCCCGATAAAATGCGCGCCGCACAAAAAGAGTTCGAGACTATGGTGCAGGTTGGCACTGCTCGCCCCTCCAAGAGCCCATGGTCATCTCCGCTTCACCTTGCACCCAAAAAGGACGCCACCTGGCGCCCCTGTGGCGATTATAGAACGCTGAACGCACGGACTGTTCCAGACAGGTATCCTGTTCGTCATGTGGGGGATTTTGGCCACAGCTTAGCCGGATCGACTATTTTTAGTACTTTGGATTTAGTCAAAGCCTACCAGCAGATACCCGTCGACCCGGCTGATGTTTGCAAGACAGCCATTACAACGCCATTCGGTTTATTTGAATTTCCCTACATGACGTTCGGGTTACGTAACGCTGGGCAGACATTTCAACGTTTTATTGACGAAATAACGAGAGGCTTAGATTTTTGCTTTCCATACATCGATGACATCCTCGTATTCTCACGAGATGTTGAACAACACTCCACTCACCTGCGCATTCTGTTACAGAAGCTGGTAGACTACGGGGTAGTGCTCAATGCTTCGAAATGCGTCTTAGGCGCCAGTGAGGTAACTTTCCTGGGGTACCACGTCACCAAGGATGGCATCTTTCCACCCGAGGAGAAGCTAGCTGCCCTCCGCGAATTCCCACTCCCGAAAACTGCCCAAGGTTTACGGAGGTTTCTAGGTATGGTGAACTATTACCGTCATTTCCTGCCCAACGCTGCTGAGGTACAGGCACCGCTCATAGATTTTTTAACGGTTACCAGACTGAAAGGAGCTAAGCCTATGCCTTGGTCGCCTGACTTGGAGCGTGCTTTTTACCACTGCCGAGATAACCTCACGAAAGCTGCAAAACTCGTGCACCCTATACAAGATGCCCGCTTGGGACTGTATACTGATGCTTCAAACAGTCATGTGGGGGCCTGTCTACAGCAGTGGACGGACCAAGGCTGGCAGCCACTGGCATTTTTTAGTAAAAAGCTAACAACCAGCCAGAGCACATGGCCTGCATACTACCGCGAGTTGCTAGCTGTTTATGCGGCAGTACAGCATTTTCGGCATATACTGGAGGCACAGCATGCCACCATATACACCGACCACAAACCACTTCTCTATGCGTTTACACAACGCCGCGACAAACTGCCCCCTCCACAGCTAAACCAACTCACGTTTATATCTCAGTTTACGACTGACATTAGACATATCAAAGGAGAGGACAACCTAGTAGCCGACACTATGTCCCGCGTCGAAGCCGTCACACTAGGCGACGACTACGCCTCCCTCGCCTCTGACCAAAAAACCGATGACGAACTCCGGTCAGTGTGTGAAAATTCGTCTTTAAAAATCGTGCCTACACTAATTCCAGGATCAGACATCTCGGTGTTTTGCGACGTGTCAACGGGTAAACCACGGCCCTATCTGCCGCCGCAACATCGGCGCGCTGCGTTTGAACGCCTGCACGGCCTCAGTCACCCCGGCGCCCGCGCATCCGCGCGGCTTGTCGCTGACCGGTATGTGTGGCCTCGCGTCAAGGAAGACTGTCGCACATGGGCGCGCGAATGTCTCGAGTGCCAGAGGTGTAAAGTCTCAAGGCACGCCTCAACACCACTGGGTATCTTCTCCGCACCCACCGGGAGATTCAGGCACGTACATTTAGATATCATAGGACCGCTGCCATCTTCCGAAGGCTACTCCTACTGCCTGACAGCCATTGATCGCTTTACTAGGTGGCCCGAAGCGTGGCCTATGGCATCAATGACTGCAGAAGTAGTAGGCGATCAGTTCGTTCGTGGTTGGATTGCACGCTTTGGCGTCCCCGATACAGTCACCACAGACCAGGGCCGCCAGTTCGAGTCAGATTTATTTAAAAGATTGCTAGATTTAGGCGCAACCAAACGCGTGCGTACTACGAGCTACCATCCCCAAGCCAACGGCATGGTAGAGCGTTTTCACCGCCAGCTTAAGGCCGCCCTAATGTGTCGCCAAGACACTTGGCACAGAGCCCTGCCTTTCGTCCTCTTAGGCATCAGGTCGGCTTTAAAAGAGGATTTAAAATGCTCTGCCGCTGATCTGGTATATGGAGAGCCACTGCGTCTACCAGGCGAGCTCCTGGTACCCAGTGCCTGTTCTCAATCACTCTGCGACGACTTCGTATCGCGTCTTCGGAGCACAATGGCCGACATGCGGCCCGTGCCAGCTTCGAGACACGCTCATAATAAAACTTTTATTTTCAAGGATCTCGCTAACGCCTCCCACGTTTTTCTACGAGACGACTCCGTGCGACGCTCTCTTCAACCGCCGTACACCGGCCCTTATAGAGTCATCGGTCGGACCGACAAGACTCTTGCCGTGGACATCGCAGGCAAGCGGTGTGAAGTGAGCGTCGATCGCACGAAGCCAGCGTACATCGCACCTGATCCCGAGCGAAGCATACCGACCTCGACCCCCATGCTGAGCGCGCCCGCGCCAAGCGTGTCCGGGCCCGCAGCGCACGCGCCCAGGGTTACAGCCGCGCCAAAACTTGCACAGCAGCCGACTACTTTAGCTGCCGTACCCACTCAGCAGCCAGTCACTACACGGGCAGGTCGTAGGGTTAAGTTTAAAGATATTTTAGATTTATAGATTTCTTTAGTTTAACATCACAATTGTTTAGTATAGTTTTAGTTAAGAGTTTTAAGTTCTCATGTATATATCATTAGCAAGCAGAATAATACTATTTTGTAAGTCATACTCTTTAGTCAAAATTAGGGACGTCTTTGATTTTGCAAATGTGAATATTGATGTAACGTAGTTTCTCTATTTCTCATGGTACGTGTCCCCACTTACCATTCTCCGTAGGGGGCTGGTTGTGGCGGCTATAAGCTGGCAACACTCCCAACGAGCTTCCTACTTCCGGGTTCTCGCTCGGAAGAAAACGCCCACGCACTTCCGTGCTCTGCAGCTCGGGAAGACAGACGTGGTTAGGATATATTGTAATTTAGATTCGCTCCAGTGTTACACGCACTAATCATTGTTAAGTTATGTGGATCGGTTGTCTTAATAGCTAATTATATTTGTGACATCCCAAAGACTTTTTATTGAAGGCACCCGTTCCCAAATACCTAATAGGCCATATACATAAAATAATATTTAATGATATATCATATGTGTCCACTACGGCACGCGTTTTTAATAAGGACCGCAGCACTTCGTCCAAAGTGTCACGCGTGACTGTAGGCAAGCTGAACATAGGCACATCCAGATCACTTAGGTGGTTGCGGAGATAGTGTCTGCATCTAGACTGATCACTAGCAATCGTATACTTAGACGCTATATTAATAAAATGGGTATTGAATTTATCTGGAACCTCGATATCCGGTACGTCAACTTTGCCCGTTGGGTCCCTGAGACATAGGTTATGTGACCTAGCTTTGGTTCCTACTTCGTCATTTACCACTTTCCAAATCTCCTTTGCCGGGTTTGAACTACCTCTAAGTTTGTTTTGGATGTAGTTCTGCCGAGCACGCAGCGTTGTGGACTTTATTAAATCGTAGTATTTGTTAATACACTCCGAGATGATGGGGTTGTTGGGGTATTGGCGTCTTATTTCATGTAAATCGCTATGTTTGCGTGTGTACTCCAATACCTCATCAGTCAGCCATGGCACAGCAGACTCTTTCTTTATTTTTATTGTTTTAATCGGAAAATGAATATCAATATAGTAAATCAAAATATTAAATAACTTATTAAATTTAGTATTAATGTCATAGGTGTTATTATAGATAAAATCAAAATTATAATTATAAATGTCACAATAAAATAAATAAGAAGATTCATTATTAAAAGATTCATTGATGCCATATGTTCTATGATGCCATAAGGGGTTCTATCATTTCATCGAAAATCTTTCATCGAATGTATCATTTCATCGAATGCTATTTACTGCTGAAACCATAATGTTTAACCAACGTAATTAATGTTTAAGATAACCTGAAAATATTATGGTTTCAGTAGAAAATAGCGTTCGATGAAATGATACATTCGATGAAGTGATGTGATGAGTTACCTGCCATAAGTATTATTTCAATATTAAATGACGTAAACGCCATAAAAATATATCTCCCGAAGTGGTAGGGTTCCCTGCACAAAATAGTCGTGTAATATACGAATTTATGAACAAATAGGCCATCCGATGTCAAGGACGTTTTACAACATAAACGATTCAATACTGAGCCAAATCGTTATTATCAGGACAAGATTTGTATGAAATTAAAAAAATATGTAGCGGGGGCGAAGCCGCTGGCAGGCGGCTAGTAACACAACAAACAAATATCAAACAAACACAGGCTAGTAACAAATAAATAATTATCAGACAATCCCATCAAAGTTATGTCCCTACAAACTAACCTATTTTTTTTCTCATTTATACGTGGTAACTCCATTTTTTGTAAATAGTCCTATTATTTTTCAATCCTCTAAAGGTGGGTACGAATTAGAGCAGCCTCGAGTTGAGGCACGCACGGCTCCCCTATTTTGCTCAAAGTCGTACGCGCTCACACGTTGTGCGCGGGCGAGCGGCGCGCGGCTAGCCGCCGAGAGTCGGTCTTTTGACCGTGCTCAAAGGCGCCTCGGCGTGCGTGCCTCGCGTAATTTGAACGTGTATTCGAGCGTGCCGCGGGCAGAAAGACAAGTTCTAAATTTGATAAAGTTGCTGAGCCGTTCCACCACCGAGGCGATATCTTCTTCTTTTTGACGATAATTCGGTGAATTATGATAAACGCAGCCGCGACTGTCATCGTGTCCGACGCCATTTTGAAATGTCAGCTCGGGGCGAGCTCGCTGCCTCACCCGCGCATGTTTATGTGCAACAATTTGACTCGCGAGCAGCTCGCTGCGCGGGGCGAGCATGCCTCAGGTGAGCTGTTCAGATTCGTACCCAGCTTAATATGTACGAACTCATTCACCCACTTGCAGTGACAATTGTTGATTCTTACCGCCGTGAGAGCAAGTAGGTACGTACCTGACGATTTCCCAAAGTAGTTCAGGCCAGCTGAGCTCAGCACCGATGATATCAAGCCAATAATCATGGTTCCAATACGAAGTTCCAAAAAGCCGCAGCACGACTTAAAAACCGTCATAACTATAACTGCAAATGTAACAAATATTGCTTCAGTATCTACTATAGAGTAGGTAAGCGTCATCACGAACATTTTTACGTGAAGAATGATGGTCACTGGTAGGATTTAGTTCCGAATGAATATGTCTCTTTTAGTGGTAGGACGTAACTTAGGTACCTACATCTAAATTCAAAAATCTTTGGCGTTATGAACAAAGGTCAACCATCTTATCTTAATGCTAAAAAGTCAAACGATCACTACGTCAGCATTTGTTACTCCGTTACCTCAAAAGCATAAATCCCTTGTAGCGATTCACCGATTCGCATTTCACCTCGAATGAACATTTCAATAGAAACTTTTACTTGAAGCAATTTTTCGCGTGGCTTTTTACATTACTATAATTATTTTGTACCATTTCATTTTTCGTGTAGTATTTTACCCTAGACGCATTTCGTCGCGATCGGTGTTTGTTTGGGACCCTATTTAATTTGACGCGTTAATTGATGTTCGCACAAAATTCGTGTAAAAAAACAAATTTAAACGTATTTTGTACCTGTAGTTTTATGTCTTAAGTGCTATCAAATTCATTGAAATACCATCGTATTATCATTATCGTGTTCTTACCGCGACGCGACCGTCTCCTGCAGCGGGACCGTCGCGCCGCGCCGTAATATCCTACCTACTTTACTTTGACTAAATAAAACAATTAGATTTTATGATCGAGGTAATTATAGTAGATTGGCGAATTTTGATATAAGTGATCGCAGCGAAATTGTATTAGAAAATATGCGATTGAGGTATACATACTTACTGTGATTTAAAATATTTTGCTAATAATAAAATTGACGATCGAGACCAAATGAAACATATAAAATAAGCGATCGAGGTGAAATGCGACAAACGGCCGAACCTTATATTCAAACCGCGGATTGATAAGGCTTCCTTCGGGTTGAAATTTGACATTTGTCCATAAAAAATGTGTCAAATTTTAATCCGAAGTAAGGCTATCAGTCCGCGGTATGAATATAGGGTTCGGCCGTAAAGCTACAAGCGAACAAAAAAAAATACGACTTCGACACAAAGCGAAAATAAAATACACGATCGAGGTGAAATGCGAATCGGTGAATCGCTACAAGGAATGTATGCTTTTGAGGTAAAGGACTAACAAATGTACGTCAGGTGGGTATTTTTCAAGTTAATTGCGCCGACCTAATTAAGGCGTAAAATTAAGAAACGGTTACTTTAACGTGTGAGTGAAAATTAACCATAATATAATTGTATGACTAATTTTCGTTACTCACATGTAAAAGCTACCGTTTCCTAATTATAGTCTTTAACTAGGTTCAATTAAATTGATAAATACCAGGTTTGCTTAGCTTCACTCTTGGTACCCACCACAGGACGACTGCTTTTCGTCACAGCCTTCGCTATGCTCCCACCAAGTGGTGGAATAATCCGCCACCGCCCATGAGAAATTTTAAAACCCCACCAAAACATCACACCACACCACGTACGCACCACATGGGCGGCTGTGTGATGTCGTTTAATGTTTACCTACCATGATGTCTTTTTTACCTTAAGGTTATATGTTCTCGCAGCTGAGGTGAACGTTGCATGTTTACTTGATTAAACTCTCGATAGCCAGTAGTAAACGAGCCGTGTATATAACGAATACAATTTAGCCATTCTTTGCACAGGCACTTGAAGGTAGCCTATGGTTCCGAAACGCAATGCAAGTCAAGAAACCGAAATCAATTCCTAATAGCCATGTGGTAGCAATCACTTACCACTTTCATTCGGCCCACGTTTCAAGCTTTGTTTCGATGTGTTTCATAGATATGAGTTAAAAGGATAGCGGAATCCCCGTTTTCGAACCTTTAAAGTTCTGAGAAAGCAAGATAAATACGATCATAAAACGAATTGGTACTTTGTCGGTAATTTTGTATTTATCTTGATTTATCAGTAAACTTATTGATGTATCATAACTTCATAACTGAGAAAGCTAAATAAATGGGAACGCATTCGACAAAATACCTTACGATGACGCTTGATAATGCACTACATCTATACAATGTATTAATTACTTTAGTTTTAAAATTGTTTGGGTCCTATTTGTACTTAAATAACCTATTTAAATGTGCAAAGAATATAATTAAAAACGTTCACCTATCTACTCCTTCTTCTTTTTAATTTATAGCGGTTTCGTAGTGGTAATATCCAGTGAATGTGACTAAAATCAGTAAATAATATAAATCAAAAGTAAAAGCTTCCCTCCCTGACGGTTTCCGAAATTTTCTTCACCTTTCTAACAAAACCGACAGTTTGCCAAATAAGCAGAAAGCGCTGTCGCTTTGGCAGGTCCATTTTTTAATTCTTCTATTTTATTTACGGCGGTTTATTTTTGCATGTGTTAAGAACTAAAGGCATAGAAGGAGCTATAGAATAAAAGGCAACATCAGATAGATATTTATTAGGATTCAGTGTGTCAAAAAGAGTTTTATAAGCAAAAACATCATGGTCGTACACTGTTGCACACTGTTGCCGCGAACTCCTACGCGTCTGTCTCAACAATAGTCAATAAATATTTCACTAGGATCGATACTTGGCTACAAGACACGCTTAAGCAATGTCTGTTTTTGGTTCCTTGAAAAAAAAAATCCGCATATATGTTAAAACACAAATAAGTCCCATTCTAAAATCATTTAATTGTTCTGGTACTAAATTACTATTTAAAAGGGAGTCATGTTTTTTTCAGTCTAACGACCACGAAAGGTAAATGGGGCGGTCCTCATGATTCGTTGAAAAAGGAATAGAAATGAAAAAACAAAAATGCATATAGCACATGATTATTTATTGTAAAATAGCAAATAATAGGAAAGACAACGACATAGTTGGTTTTAAAGGTTAGATACTTAATTAATCTTTTATTTATTTTATATCTATAGCACAAAAATACAAATTGAGCACAAAAGGTGGACTTAATGGCAGATTGACCAGTTGACCTTCGGGCGAATCCGAAAATTGTTGTAATATCATATGTATCGATACTAATATTATAAATTTTCGTTTGTTCCGTCTGTATGGCATAGTTTTTGTACAACTTGGACATTTAATATTATTTCTATTTATTATTTTATTCGGGAGACGAGCTGTTGGTAGGCCTCCAACAAGATGGAGCGACGACCTCGTAAGGATCGCGGGATCGCGATGGATGCGGAAGGCACAAGACCGGTCTAAGTGGAGAGCCTTGGGGGAGGCCTATGTCCAGCAGTGGACGTCTTGCGGCTGATATGATGATGATGACGATTATTTTATTTCCTCTTTTGTCATCCATAAAATCATAAAATGACCGCATTGTTGTTATTTTAATTTTATTCCTGTCTTAGCAGGCGACGGAGCCCCGCCTAGCGGGGCTCTTATTCTTGGGAAATTTGCCCTTCGGGTGAAGTTACCTAAGTAACCTGATCTACCTAGTAGCGCAAACGAATTGCCGGCTTTGGCGGTTAAAGAGTTAAATACATATTTGTAACAAGCTATGCCTTACGTTGTGTCCCTATTCACCCCGTTTTACTTATCTAAAAACGACGGGTGTTTATCATTTCATCGAAACACTTTTCATCTAATTTACACCTTCAGAACAATTTCACCTTTCGAACTTCAAGTCATACATTTATTACTATAGATGGCTAACTTGAAATTTAACATTTCTGTATTAGGTCACTATTGTTCTGATCTGTTGATCATTTCATCGAACGCTATTTTCTGCTGAAACCAGGGACCGGTCCGCTATTCCATTCAAGGGGTTTCGAAAGGGTTTTTATAAGGGTTTTACTTAGAAAAGCCGTATCGCTTAAAAGCCGTTCGATTTGCTTTTAAAACCCGCTATACCTACCATTTAAGGGGTGTCGAATGTGTTTTATAAGGCTTTTACTCAGAAAAGCCATCCGATATGTTTTTTAAAGCGCAATTTATAAGGGTTATCTGTGCATTAGCTGTTAAGGTTTCCCTTATAGTGAATGGTTAGTTTAACAAAAAAATATCAAAGTCATATATTTCGTTCCAAGAGGTTATTCTTTTAGTGGAAATATTCTATTGAGAGGTTAGTCTTTCAAAGGCTTTTGTAGGTGAATGGGTGGGTCCCTGGCTGAAACCATAATGTCATGAACATGTCAGCTAACGTAACGATTGTTTAAGATACCCTAAAAATATTACGGTTTCAGCAGGAAATAGGGTTCGATGAAATGAAATTCGATGAAATGATGGGTAAACATCGGCCACTCGTGGCAATTAGGTAGTACTACACGTTTTAGAAGAGTGTTTTCAGATAAGATAAAGTCAAATCAAAAATCAAATCAAATTCTATTATTTCATTACAATTTAGAAGTTTCGCTATACTGATAGTACATAGATTGTGGTAATGAAAAGGGCGTGAGCGCAGCTTAGCTGAATTTGAGCTCACCCGTGGTCAGCCATGGAGAGATCACATTGACTACTACTGAAAAGTAATAAATGAATACCTGAAAATAAGTTGAAAAGTTACGTTCACTGCATCAAAAAGCTAGAAATATTATTATCAAAAAATCCAGTATGTATTAAAATGAAAAAATATTAATAACTAATTATAAAATAAGGAATTTTAAATCAAAGGGAACAACAACAAAATTACGCTGTAACATTACTGAAGAATGCTTTATTTACCCATCACGTCAGTCGAAGTCGAAAGATAATTTTCTTACACCAAGTGGGTTTTTTTCAAATAGAAGACGTACGTAGGATAACTTCTAAGATGTTAAAACAAATATTAATTGTCTTTAACGAATGTCATGTATGTACATATATATATTAAATGATTGAAAGGGTTATTTTTAATTGGTTTCTTTTGCTCGACTTGTACAGAAAACATTGTTACATCTTACATCACTAGTCTGTCAGAAACGTCAAATGCTACCTAAATGCCCCGAGTCGCCGATGTTTAGTAATGATTACTCGTCGCTAACTCGTGCCATTTAAGTAGCACTTGACAGTTTATAACACACTAGTGATGTGACAATGTTAGCATGATTTTATTTTTATGAGTGTTGAGTCTAAATGTTTTCATACGTTATATTTTTTAGGTTTCTAGAATAATTGTCATTTAGTGCAAAAACACTTACTGTCCTTTATTTCAAGCTCCGGTAAATTAAAAACTAAATCTTCTAAAGGTGAGGTAGCAAACGATTCTGTGATACAAGTGCTTGTTCATATTAAATGTCTTGCAAACTATATAAACATCGCAATGCTCTCTAATGATTTCCTCCATTATTTGAAAAATCTATGTTTCGCAATATGACATGTATATCAATGACATTGACATTGATGTTTTTAAACCAGTCATCAAACCTACTTCGTCATGCGTTAAGACAATGTAGGTAATATTCATTTATTGTTTTATCTTATCTGAATAGACACTTAGAAATCTTGTCTCATCACCAATCTGTCAAGTGCTACCTAAATGCCACGAGTTAACGATGTGTAGTGATGAGCATACCTGGGATATCTCGGGGCATTTATACGAAAGTGATGTTGCAAAATATTTTATCGACAAAAAATATATCGATGTTACTGCCAAAATCTAAATGTTATTCGATATAAATAAATATTACTTATTTTCTCCTCATTTTGAAATAAAAAATGAACAAATTAAAACGTGTATTGTATGGTTATTATTAAATCATTTTCATAATATACGATCAATATTTTTTCCATATTCGTGAGTATTAATGATTGCCGTCGAGATTAAAATATCTACTTTGAACTGCTAAACGTTCTATCAACGTCCACGATGGTTAACGGGGCATTCTTAAAATATTTATAACTCAAAGCCAATTTCTCATTCATGTTGGTTATTGAAATTTCCTCACCTTTTATAAGACTGTTTACTTTTGTTCATGGTGTCATAATTGCATCGACATCTTTTTTATCGATATCAAATCCCTAAAAGTTGCCCCGGGTTATCCCAGGTAAGGTGATGAGTTATTAAAAGCGACGTATGTGGTTCGGCCCACCCTGCCGGCGAGTGAGTGACTAGAGCAGCCAGCCGGGCGCGGCGGCCTGCTGCGCGCGCAGCTCCAGGATGTCGGCCTGCAGCGCCACGCTGAGCTCCTGGAGGGGCACGGGCTCCGTGCGCCAGAACACCTCCTGGTACTTCGACGAGCGGTTCCGCCGCTTGTGCGCCTTTAGATGCACCTGGACAACGACCACAACACCTACATGCATAAAGACTGTACACGATAAAATCGGGCCATGCATGCTCTAGTATATTTTTTAACTGAATGCTGCTTTTGTAATAGTCAGTGGTTATGAAAATACATAATAAAATGTTGGAGCGTCTGTGACTTAGACCATCCACAGTACCAATATTTATTTGTACACGGTCTTCTGACAGTCTTTACCAAATTCACCTGTTAAAAACATTATATTATTTTTAATTAAAAGCAAAGCCTAGTGTGGTGTGGGACCAATTGTTACAAAATGTTCAATCAATACTTTTGTGGTAAATAAACAATTTTATTATTATTATTTATTATTAATTATACAAGCCAAATTATACCTTATTACAATATCTTTTCGCAATAGTGAAAACTTTGCTGATTGTATTCAGATTGAGATAGTTCTGAAGTTTGGCAAACTGTGGCAAATTTGACTTTTTGACAAATAATTGCCTCTCATACAAAAACAACTTTCTGTCCTTGGAGTAAAAAGTCTTCTTGACAGCATGCATGGCCAGATTTAATCGTGTGCAGTCTTTACAAAAAATCACGCCTTCATTCCCGGAGTGGGGTAAGCAGAAAGAGCTACAGAAATACCAACAACTCTAAAAAGAGTTGATGATAAATTTGTTACCACAATTACACAATCGGGCTACGGTATTTACCAGTGTATTAGTGACAGGTTGGAAGCCCATCGCCTAACAGTATTACAAGCCCTTATTCCCTTAGTCGCCTCTTACGACATCCACGGGAAGACATGGAGTGGCACTATTCTAACCACACAGGGTTGTTATTTTACGGTTTGACTAGTGTTTGAGCACAATAGGAAACATGCGTATAGTATTTTCTTACGCTGCTCTCTGGAAAGTGTAAGTGTATTTTTTTCATAACATATCGTCGTCTTACTTACTCAAACTCATATCTGCATATTTTGTTTGCCGAAATTACCAACCGCAAAAAAAATATGCAGATATGAGTTTGAGTAAGTAAGACGACGAATTATGAAGCTTTAAAATATCATAGTTATGACCCCTTGCAAAAACGCTCTATACAAATCGACAGCAGGAATGAGGTCACAGCCGTTGTTTCATGTTTAAAATATACGGACCTATAGAGAAATTTGCATTTATTTCAGAAATGACTGTTTAAGCCACGTCAGAAAAAAAGTCTAAACTATAAAAGAAGTTTTAAAATTTTTAACAGTTGTTTATTCTATACAAAAACTTAATAAATGCGTCAAAACTTAGTGTATGCGAATAATGCTTTTTTTTACATTTTCTCCTAAATCGTATCAATGAAACTCAATTCTGTTTTTGATGCATGTTCCCTGTTAAAAGCAGGGACCGGAAAACCCCTTTATTTGATTAAGTCTATCGATCGGCTAACTACATCATATGCTCTCCCTACGTTAGGGTATCCCTATCGATAGGCTTACCCTAACAATATGGAAACTGCTTCGAACTACTTAACTACAACCACTGAGGTTACCAGTTTCGTGAGGGTTTCGGATTAAGCGCTTAGCATTAAGTTAGTGTTACCCTATCGATTCTCCCTCTCCGTTGACTCTGTTACGCAGATTCGTGTGATTGGCTGGTTTCAAGCGGCCTCACTGAGGTTGCGTTGGTGGGAAATACCTATTGTAAAATATGTTGTATGGATTGCGCGTAGGGATTGAAATAGCTTGAAGCCGTTTAACAACACTTGATAGGGAAAGTCAAACGTGGGTTTTAAGGATACGGTAAGTGCTTAGTCGAATTAATTGCATCGTGTTGGATAGCTTTTCGTTAGGGTAACTCGATGATATGCTTACCGCATTGTTAGGGTGTGTAAAAACCAGTCAATCAAATACCTTATCGAAAACTCTTTAAAGGGTAAGCGGTTCCGGCCCCTGAATTTAAAAGTGTGACGTAAGTAATGTGTTAGTCGTACCTTCTTGATGTGCGTGTTGACCATGGAGCGCAGGTGGAAGAGCGAGGGGCACAGCGGGCAGCGGCGCGCGGGCGCCGAGTGCGCGCACTTGGCGTGCTGGTTGCGCCGGTTCACCGACACGAACCCGCGCCCGCACACCTGCACGCCGAACGCGACACATGCTACACATACACACGTATCGCACGTTCATCTCGAGAGTGATACTAAACTAAACACAAAACCATTTCAATTGTGACATTATTGCGGTTAAAAATAATTCACTTTTGAATGAAACCCTTTTTTGCATAGTGTCACTCTCGAATTAAACGTGCTATATACGATCCGAGTATACAACCTCCACCGGACTGGTTCATGGATCAAATTTATTGGATATTCAATTAAATATATTAAAAAATATCGCATGTTTAATCAAACAAAAAATTTACTCAAAACCAAATTCAGTTTTAAATAAAACTCTACTAACAGAAGTCAGATTTGAAATTCGAATGTATTATTTATATTTCACGATATTTCTTTGTTCGATTAAACGTGCAATATATTGCAAGTGGGTTGACTAACAAACTTCAGCCCGGAACATGATTAATTAAGTTAAGTTTTTTTTTCAACATCACGGTTTCGGTTAGTTTATTAAATTAGGTATATGCGACTTTATGCATGGTCTTTTTCAGTTTACAGGCAATAGAGATCATTTTTAAATAAAATATCGCAGCGGAGAGGAATGTGTTGTGTTTATGTTATTTCTCGAAAATAAACTAGCAAAGTAAAAAAATAAACTAAATAAAACATTGCCGCCATCGGCATTGATATCCCTCATAATGCCATTTAAATTCAAAATATTATATAAGTAGTATAAAAATAAAAAACACCATTAAATAAAATCACAAAAATTTTATCTAATAAATCTAATTGAAATAAATTAAGTGGTTAAAATTATGCGCAATAAGTTTATAATATAGCAACCTTTTTAGTCTAAGACATTTTAAAAAGTAAATAAATCATGGAAGAACTTTAATTGTATGAGTGTTTGGCTGGTTGGAGTTAGTTATCCCAGTCGAAACATGGTTTTTAAAAGTAAAAATCGCGGTACGTAATGAAATTTCATACCTGTTTCGGGGCCGCTGCAATTGGTAAATAATAACTGTTTTTTATTTGGCCGAGGCCGCTTAAACGCAGACTTTCGCGGGCTGTTTTTACAACAGTAACGTTAACAATTCCGAACATGTAGAAGAAAAGGGTACTTTTTACCGTAGCGATAAACGACTCTTACGTGGACTACCGCTACTTGATTGCAAGAAAATACTTTAGCTTATTAGAAAACAACAATACTACGCCACTGGACGGTGGGCGTTTGCTAGGCGCAATCTTAACCCAAGACCCAATAACTATTTTAGTCACATTGTATTTGCAACCTTATCGAATTGACTATAGGGTGCCTTTTATATTAGGTATTATGTCAAGTGAAAACCTGGAGATCCGGCAGGTTAATCTTTTCAACGCTATGTCAAATGCAAAAAACGTTACACGCCAATGACAACTTAAAGCCAGAGCTAATGACCTTCCCACGTAAATACTGAGGTCTATTTTGCACTGTCAACCATGACGGAAATATCCGGCGTTGAAAAGGTTAACGTTAGACTCACGTCACAAATATGCGGTCGTTCGTTGGTGTGGAGCCTGGTGTGCCACATCAGCGCCCGCTCGTCCATAAACCTGCCTCCGCAAAGGTCGCAGTGGAATTTCTTGTCTCTCTTCTTTGGTTCCGGTTTGCTTGGTGCCTTTGCTAGTTCAGAGTTGGATCTGCAAGAAATCGTTCATGAGATGAGTACCTTTCCCTAAAGTCGCCTTTCACCGCATTATAACGGGTATCTGTACAAACAGACAAATAAGAGACGCACTTTGTAGCGACGCGTTTCGTGTTGACAAGGCAGCTTGTCACCTTTACAATGCGCGACAAAAGCGATTCAGTAGCGATAAAATCGCAACACTATTGCGCCGATCAAACGAACAAATGCACCGCCGCGTAAAAACCAACGTACTTGTATCGTATCAATGACGACACGGTGGTCTAGTTGGGAGTGACCCTGCCTCTGAAGCCAGCGGTCCTGGGTTCAAATCTCGGTAAGGGCAGATATTTGTGTGATAAGCGCGAATATGATGTCCCTGAGTCTTGGATGTTTTCTATATATATTTAAGTATGTATTTATCTATTTAAGTATGTTTGTTGTTTATCTAGTACCCATAGTACAAGCCAAGAGCTTAGTTTGGGACTAGGTCAACTTGTGTGAGATTATCCCCTGATATTTATTTATTATCTAATGCCTGGGGCCTTTTGCATATAAAACAACAGCTTATATTACAAGCGAAAATCTCTTTTCAACAGTATGTATTAAAAAAAGACTTGTATTACAATTTATAAGCTTTTATGAACCAGGCCCCTGTATCGCGATAGTTCCGATGAATAATCGTTGTTACGTGGGCGACGATACACGACCAGCGACATAGACTGTCTCGCTCTTAAATGTCACTGTAGGCGATCTACTAAAACTACAAGCAACACAGAAAGAAGAAGGTTGCTAGACCTGTTATAGGAAATTGTGGCCGAGGGTAGAAAGTACGCGATTTATGGAGTCCATAAATTGCCTAATGCTTTTCTCAACTACCATGAGGAAATGAAACTTTTTTAAAATGATACATAGACGTAATTTGATCAGAAAAACGTTCATATTTCCAAGCAGTGCTGAGAAAAGATCATTGAGAGATATATCATTCAACACTTACTGCTGATTATTCTCTAAAAGCATCTCATGTTTCTTTATATGACTGTCAAAGCTAATTTCACCCTTGTACATCTTGCCACAGTAGTAGCACGTGTACTTCTTGTCATGTTTCTTATCGTAGTGCTGCTTGAGATGCTCTTCATCCTCCAGCACCAGGCCACACAGCTCACAAATGTGGGAGCCATTGCTAGTCTTCCGCACCTCCTCTTCATGTTTCTTCAGATGAGATATAATAGTGACCCGCTTCTTGAACACCATATTGCAGATGGCACATGTGTGGGTGTTCGTATGAGTCTTCAGGTGGTTGTTGTACTCTTGTTCATCTTCCATGGTAGCCTTGCAAACCTGAAGATTTAGGACATGGTTTATTTCTAGTGCCACAGTTAGGCCTTGACATTAATGCTAAGGACAAAAGGGTTCATTTCCCTTACAAAAAACTGCGTCACTTAACTTATTTGTAGCTGAAGGGTTTCTTTTATTTTTAAAGGGCAATGTGTTGTAGGAGTGAAAAGGTAAGTATCTAAGAAAAAAAATGGCCAGTTGCAGTGCATGAATAATATGAGCTTATTAAGTATAAAGCTGGGTACGAATCTGAGCGGCTCAGCCTGAGGCATGCTCGAGAGTCAAAATGTTGCACATAAACGTGCGCGGGTGAGGCAGCGTGCTTGCCGCGAGCCGATATTTCAAAATGGCGTCGGACACGTTGTTATTATAATTCACCGAATTATTAACAAAAAAAAAAGAAATCACCTTGGTAGTGGAACTGCTCAGCAACTTTATCAAATTTGTACACGCCTCGCCCACAGACAAGTTAGAACTTGTAGTTCTGCCCATGGCACGCTCTGATACACGTCCAAATTACGCGAGGCACTGAGGCACCTTTGAACACGGTCAAAAGCCCGACTCTCAACGGCTCGCCGCGCGTGAGCGCGTACGAATTTGAGCAACAAAGGTGAGCCGTGCGTGCCTCAATCCGACGCTCTAAATCGTACCCACCTTAATAAATATATCGAATGCTGGTACTAGGCTAATCCTCTGGGCCTTTATTCTGGTGTGGTTTAGCTAATTTTGCTTTGTTATGGTAATCATATTGTTAAGGGCAGATCTATACATTTGACAGTAATGTCAACAATGAAATTACAATATGCAAGCAACATGGAACTTGCAACTTGGACTCGAGTTGTTGGTATTTTTGTAGCTCTGCCTACTCCACTCTGGGAGTAAAGGGATGTTATGTATTTATGTAAGGAACGTGTCAGAAGAGTGTGGAGATAACCATGTGCGCTTCTGTTTAGTCCACCAGAGAGAGTACACACTCTTTAATCAAGTAATTTTCTATTTTATTTCTTTAATAAGATTACAGTAACCCTGTGTGGTCACCGGGTTAGAATAGTGCCACTCCATGTCTTCCTGTGGATGTCATAAGAAGTGACTAAGGGAATAAGTAATAAGAGCTTGTAGTACTGTTATGCGATGGGCTTGCAACCTGACACTAATACACTGGTAAACATCTTAGCATGTTTGTACAAAATGTGGTTACTAAATTATCAAGTCTTTTTAGAGTTGATGGTAATTCTGTAGCTCTGCCTGCCCCACTCTTGGAAAGAAGGCAATTGTCCATAGCTCAACTTTGGCGAAATACACCTTGTAATAAAAAAAAAGAGTGAAATAGAGGCTATGACAGTGAGATGGGTTCCCTTACTTAACATACCTGACAAACATACAAAGTAATGTTATGTTCTGATTTCATATGCTCCTTCAACTTAGCCACAAATCTGTACTTGACCGGACATTGGCTGCAAAACATGTATGACATCGGACCTCGTTTCCTTCGCTGCTTTACCTTCTCTTCGAAATTCGGCCCGGGTTTACTTAAGACACTGTATTTACCCCCCAAACCAAACATTTTCATGTATTTCTTAACTTCCTCCTCTTTCTTTACTAAATTGAATGTGCCATCTTCTTCTTGTTTTAAGAATGAGGGAGCTCTATTTTCATCCATGACTACAACAATTGAATTATCATTGTCTACTTCGCACTTGACTTCTTCTTTGATTATTATTTTGTTGGTTTTTGGTGAGGGTTCATTTTCATCTGACAGGTCATCCGCATTATCACGAGTGCTCTGTAACGCAAGCCCTTCCAAATCATAATCATACGCTGCAGTACTTGGCACAAACATTGGTAAAGATATGCATATAGAATCCTCAGAGTTTTGTAAATCTGTGGCTATGAAGTCCATATTTTGCTGTAATTCATTTGTGTAAAAATCGAGGATTTCCTGACTTCTTTTTGACGAGAGATAAAATTTGTAGGCGGCCGACGCAGTAACAAAGCAATCGGAACAGACTCTGTGCTGGCTTTCTTCTGCAAACTGAAAAATAATATCGAGAGTACTGTTTACAAGGTTGATTTAACAAATTGTTTTGAAGCCTTATAGATGCGGTATTCTTACCGAAACCTGACAAAGCTGTTCAATCACGTCCGCAATACAATATTCCTGTTCCCCTTTGCATATTGTAGTAAAGATGTGTTCACTTAGCTCGTCCAGCGGCATTAAGCAAATAAGGCACAAATTCTCCGTCAAGGTCCCGTTTACGATGTGTTGGATAACAACTTTAACATCCACGGAACTAGCCATAGCGTCCTCCTGCCAATATAAATTAGCCGATAATACATTTTAATATTTTTTTCCCAAGATCCTAAAGTATTGTTGACAAACTTCTGAATTTACCACTTACTTTGATTACAGATGCGTTCTAAAGTATAAATTATGTCGCCAGAACGAGACTTGGAATGGAAGCGATCGGTGTAATTTTTATTCAACCAATGGCTGACGATTTTGTTGCTATAGCCAAAAAGAAAAGATTATGACATATAAATACCTGTTCCAAATACTAAGTATTTTTGTCTTGAATCTTATATGAAAACAGGGAGTTTTCAGATGGAACCCTGGCAGGACAGGTACCCTGCCTGGCAGTACCAAATTGCGATCTGTCAAAAGTAATTGTTCGCAGAAGGAGTGGTGTTGATCTCGCAAATGGATTGCAATTATAATTACTGCTCAAATTCCGTGCGAAAAGCAAGAGAGGCTGCTAGTACACAAGAAACGCCTATTTACCAGCGAGCCGACATGATATATTGTGTATGCATATAATAAATCTGTATCCTGATTGTAGTACGTTGTGCAGCTGAAGGTAATTGCGAATTATTGAATAATAACACGGCAGATAATTGGTTTTATAATTCAATCTCGGTTGCGCTTTAGCTAAGAGTTTTAAATTAGTGCGTTTCGTTAAGGGAACCCACTACCGAATGGAATATACTGCAAGATTCTTAGTAGCATTTATCTGTTTGTAAATATAGAATTACGAGCAACTGCAATACGTTACTACTTATTAGATAGGCACAAGAACGCACCGCGGTAAGTGTGGGTAAGAATTTACATATTAATTAACCTGTTGTATGGTATATTGTCATAAATTAGCATAATTATCGTCAGTGAGACAAGATGCATCCATTACCAACACCCTGTACTTTTCGTAAAAAAATAGTTTTTTTGAATTGACACTGTCCCCTGATGTTTATTTTTATTTATTTATTCATTATTTTCCAGATACAATGGCCTCGGACAACAGTTACCCTCTCCACATAGACACCAATTATGAATTAACTGAAAACATAAATATTAAGGATGAAATAGACAATAACATAGTTATAGAAGATCACAATGAAGATTTACAAGTTAAAACGGAAGAAGAACCAGAAAACCCGTTCCAGAGTGTACAACTGGAAGTAAAAGAAGAGCCTGAAGCGGTTAACTTCCGTAAATATATAGAGAATAGGATACTAGAAGAGTTCAAAGTACAAAATGAAGTTGATTCTATATTGCCTATAACACGTGATGAGGAGAATGAAATAGCATTGAAACAAGAGTGTCTGGCAGAGGATGCGCTGATCTCATATGATTTCCCGAGCTTTAATGATGCAGGGAGCATGGAGGCTGGCAGCACTGATAGTAATGATGCGGCAGCACTGGGCAATGTAGAGGCATGCCTCCAGGATGATTCCGTTAGTGTGAAATACGAAAGTGATATTTATGATGTAAGTATGACCAATTTATCTTTCAATCATGTAAGATGTGATAAAAATTTGTTTATTGTTTGGAATATTTGCACATGCATATTTACAATATTTCATTTGTCTACTTTTTTTAAATGCAGTTCATAAGAACACCAAATCGAGTTAGAATCACGCATTAGAATCTGTACCATGATGATTAACTGCATGTCTTTAAAGACTTTAGAGAGGTCGCTGCACCAGCACCGCCGACTGCCGAGCACCAGCTGACTGTGCTAAAATCTTAAGCACAATTTTCGTATGCCAGATGACTTATCACAGCATCATCTGTACAACTTATTTGGTAAAAATCTGATTAGGAAAGGAATAGATCACTAGATATTGGTATATATTGACTGTATTGTATCTGAAGAAGACAATGTCACATAAATCAACCTAGTCCCAAACTAAGCTCTAGGCTTGTACTATGGATAAATGACTTATATAGAGAAATTCATACTTAAATACATAGAAAACATCCGAGACTCCGTAGCAAATATCCACGCTCATCACAGAAATATCTTCCCACCAGGATTAGAACCTGGGTCTGCCAGGCAGGTCACTACTAACTACACTAAAGTGTTAAGTATTGTATTGGAATGGGACTCTGTTAAAAACGCATTCAAAAATCTGAAAACCTGTATTGGTTAAGATCATAAGTCATAAGCAGAATAACCTTGCCACATTAAGTGATATTCTTAATTATTATCCCTTCTGGGTATTTCTTTCAGCGTTTCAACCGCTTTGACTTCGGTGTCGCATTTTTAACCATTTCCCTGTACGAGTAGGATAACCATTTTCGGTTATTTTCTAGGAGTCCAGGCATTCTTCAAAATAACCGAAAATGGTTATCCTATGCGCTTCTGCTTTGCGACTTTACCACATATATTATTGCAATTTAAAATAAGAACTAAAGGCATAGAAGGAGACTTAAAACGAAAGTGTCAAATCTACACCTGTCTTGAAAATTTCAATATGAATGTTGAATAAGTTAAAAAAGGAAAGAGTATAGAGTATAGTTTTTGTTAAAACTAGCTGTACACATCAAGGTGTTGTCACTCATGTTAGCAGGACTCCAACAACACCAACTGGACACCTGGTCGTAGATTATATATGCAACAGTGTATGGCCATGATATTTTAGCTTATAGAACTGTCTCTTTTTGGCACACTGAATCCCAATAAGACTGTGTATATCAGCTATCTGTGTGTTGCCTTTTATTTGATCTTCTATGCAACCATTACTCCCAATGACACCTGACAGCAGCATAGTGTATTTGTTGACCAGTTTTTATTTTAAAATTAGTTAATGATCAAATATCTATGGGTCTCAGATTCCACTTACCATCAGGTGGTCTGAGCGCTCGTGTGCCTTCACATTAAAATGAAAAAAAAAAAACGTACTTCCCTGGGTGGGTCAGTGAAGCCCCAAGCAGTAAAAAATAATCATATTTGTTAGTTGACACTTTTGATTTTGTATGAAAAGTCAGGATTTTCGAACTTCTGTAACACCAACAAATGATGGTTCTAGAGTTTACATGGCATATAATGAAACGCCCAGAGCAATGTTCCGATCAGATTAAAATCATTTTTATTCGTTGGCCGGCACTTTTGATAATGGGCCCAAAAGCAATGGTCTCCTTTAATAACATATTCTGTAAAAAAATGTCTACCTATTACGGTTCAAGGATACGGATCTAAATTGAGAACGGACGAACTGACGGACCGCGAGGTCTTAGTTCCCGAGGTCCCATTTTTTGGGTACAAAACTCTGACGAGCAGTCATAGTTAATTATACCCGTTTAACGCCCGCATCAGCGCGACGGTTTCACTAACAGTGTCGCACTCAATTCAATCACCGTTTTTAAGTTGTTGATGACGCATTCATATACTTTTACCAATAAAAAATTCGTAACAACAAATGCGGGTAATTCTCATCAGAAGTGTCGGCTTGTAAGCTCTAAATGGAACGAAATGTTATACTTAGACCATATTTCTTTTGATGGACTTCTGTTTTAATACGATAAAATATAATTAGA
This sequence comes from Acleris holmiana, assembly GCA_949316455.1. Classification (NCBI taxonomy): domain Eukaryota; kingdom Metazoa; phylum Arthropoda; class Insecta; order Lepidoptera; family Tortricidae; genus Acleris; species Acleris holmiana. Next base: position 3,974,325 of record OX438787.1, read on the forward strand.
ATCTGCCAAGGCTTCTAATTTTGTACTTATTTGTTTTCACGTGCATTTAACCAAGATTATTTATTTCTTATATGAATCTTAAGTATACCCGAAACCGACGTGCATGCATGACTCGATGTATGAATTTGGAAGAAGCGAAAGAGATTTCACAGGATCATAGCTGATTGAATGAAGTGGTCTCTGCCTACCCCTCTGGGAAACAGGCGTGATTTAATGTATGTATACTCACCGGCACAAAAAACCGCCCACTCGTCTTTTGTTCATACAACATACATAAAATCACGTCTTCATTCCCAGAGTGGGGTAGGCAGAGCTACAAAAATACCAACAACTCTGAAAAGACTTGTTTATAATTCTGTAACCACATTTGCATTAAATTTTAAAGTCGTACTAAACACAATAATTTACTTACTTTTTTGGTTCTTCGGACAGAGTCACGACCTATACAAATATGTATTATTTGCTGGGCAATTTGAACCTTGGTTAATTAGCAACCAAACACTACTATTTACAGCAAAATTGGTTAAGTATTTTCGAAGTTACTCTCTGGTTTAAGAAGTTATATTTGTAAACAGTTTTATGAAAAAACACGAGTGGGCGGTTTTTTGTGCCAGTGAGTGTATGTATTTATTTATTTTTTAAAGTTACGAAAACAACTACAAACAGCTTATTAAAATGATTCATCAAATAATTTTCAGGATCCCCACGTCAACGTGAAAGAAGAGAGGGATCTCTCGGTGACGGAAACACACCTCATCTCGAACAAGTTGATCAACACAACGTCCACCGTCACAAACCCGCAGGACGGGCTCATCGAGTCACAAACCACGAAGACCCTCGTGATGGAGATACACCCCATGTCCCACGCAGGCACCATACCACTCTCCAAAATAAACAACCCCGAAGAAATCCTACCTACCTGCAATGAATACGACGACTTCCAATTAAATTCCATCACCGGCAACGAGCTTACACTAGAACAAGAAGCATTTGGCTTGCTCAAAGCGAAATCGCGGAAAATCAACGTTAGTAAATCCCTCCAGTGTCCAAAATGTACAAATTTATACAGAGATAACCAAGCACTTAACAGACATTTGCAAGTCCATGAGACTATCGAGAAAAGAGCTATGGGTGTCATCAAGGGGCGGAAGACTAGACTTCTTAACAAACTTAAAGCTGAAACTGAAATATGTAAGGTTGAAAAGACAACAGTGAAAAAGAAACCAGTCAAGAGAATCACTTTAGACGGCATAAGGAAGAAATCCTTAGCAAGAATCAAGAAGAAATCTTTAGAAAGTATCAAGAATAAATGTTTAGCAAGTATAAAGAAGAAGACCGCTGAAATTATGAAGGTGAAATCGGGTGCTGAAAGTGTCAAGAAGATCTCTGCTGAGACCGCGAAGAAGAAACCGGTGGAGGCCGCTAGCAAGGAAGGTTACGAGTGCACCTGTGGGAAAGTGTTTCGCCGGCGCAGCCGGATGGAGACGTGTCTTAGGTCGCACAACTTGTTCGCCGAAGTAAAGTCGTATCCCTGCCCGACTTGCGCTAAAAACTTCAAAGACAAAACGGAGCTCACATTGCACAGAAAGCGACTACACAGCAGAAAGAAATTCCATTGCAAATTTTGCCCCACGGATTACAACACGGGGAAAGAACTGTTTAAACATTTGCAAGTTCACCAGAAAGTGCAGCTGATGGAGTACAAGGTGATATCTGACCTTGTCAACGGCAAGGAGAAGCTGCGATGCTTCATGTGCTCAAAAACCTGCTCGGAACTATCGGAGCTGAAGTCACACGTCATGGAAGATCATAAAGAACCGTACATTTGTCCTCACTGCCACCACACGTTCCCTAAAATAATAGATTTCGCTAATCATACAAAGACCTCGCACCCAGAAGTGGAAGGCCAGTCTGTGTTGGACGTCCTAGAAGCGTTATCGAAATTAATGCAGGCGTGGAAGTGTGAAGAGTGCGAACTGCAATTCCATGAAGCTGATAAGCTAGCGCTGCATCAGATCGAGAAACACGGCCGCGAGGTGAAGTCTGAGCAACAGTTCCAATGCACGGACTGCCGCAGGGTTTTCGTTAGTCAGAAAGGCTTGACGTCACATAGGAGAGTCCATCACAGTACCACCGAAATCGAGGTCAGCGATATTGTGGAAAGGGGTATAATGTGTTTGGAATGCAGGAAGATATGCAAAGACATGTATGCTCTCACATCCCACATGAGATTACACTCCCCTGATAGAAGATATCCTTGTAAATTTTGTGATTTTCGCTTTGCTACTCCAGAGAAAAGGAAAACACACGCGGAAGTACACACTGGCGACATGAAGTATGTGTGTTTCATTTGTGAATATCAGTGTACTTCAGAGAACCGGCTGAAACAACACAAAATGTCAGCGAAGCATTCTAACATGAAAGAATATCTACTTACAGGGAAAATGAGCGACGAATCAACATCTCAGGGTAATAGCAAAGCGTCTCCCAGTAAAAGTGTTAAGAGAATAAAAAAGGAAAAAGACAGGTCTTCCGTAGAGAGTAAGCCAGTGTCGTGCGAGGTTTGCGGGGAGGCGTTCTCCAGTGAGGAGCTGATGCTGGAGCATAAACAAACGCACCCGTTTATAGAGTTCCCTAATGAGGATACCCCGAGCAGGATATTTTTTAAATAGCTACATCTTGCCTGATTTTTTGTAAGTTCCGTATTCACAAATGTTACTGATAGCATAGTATAAAGAAGTTGTTCGTCGATGCGCGTCGATACTTAATACGCATGCAATCAAACGCGGCGATGGTGCGGCCCCGACTTAACCAGCTCGGTCCGTCTTGTTGAGTTTGCTTGTGGTGGCTCGCGTCGTGTACGCTCGAGGCACGCACACATGCAAGCCGCGCGACACTTTGTTTGAAAACGAACTGCTATTTTATACTGTGCTGATAGTTAGTCGCAAAGGGTCCTTTAAAACCTGTCTTTATATTTGATCTTGATAGTGCCTACGTCCAGCCCCCTATTTAACCATCGTGACAATGACAGGTGAAATTTCAGTGTAAAGTCAACCAATCTGATTCCTAGGCCACTATGGACTAAGTAAAGGGATGTTGTCAACCAGAACATATAGGCTTCATTCAATTTGGTTTACTATGTCACATTGACAGTCCGTAGTGGCCGAGAAATCAAATTTGTTGACTGTACATGGCTCAGCTTATATTAATCCTACTTATGTGAATTTTGTTATCTTTGCAATGTATACCGAATTGTCACCTGTCAATTGACATTTCAGGATGGTGAAATAGAAGGCAGATATTTTTATAAGGGTATTGGTAATGGTCATTTGTTTTCTACGAACAAGGCAAAACTAAAACCTCGCAGTGTCCATTTTGTATTAAAAAAAAAACAATATTAATATCTTTTCGTGGACTTCAAAATGAGTAATTTCAACATTAAGCAATTATGCGATCTTTGGACGAGATTTATTTGCGTTACCTCGAACTGAATCACAAAATATTTAACGGTTGTATAATGGTATTGTTGAATCTGTGACCTAAATATGGCCTTGCTTAGTTTGATAAGAACTTAAAAATCATGATCGCCAACCACACTAGAAATATATGGGGTAAGATTTATGAAATAGAGAAAACTAGCCCCGTGTATTTTTTGTTTGATGTTTTAGATGATAAGATTTAGGTTTTTTTGTTGATTTAATTGTCCACCTAGTCGTAGTTGTACTCGCGGACTCGATTTGAGTCGAGTTATGTTAAACATGTGCCCAGTGTCGAGGAGAGATGTACTTATTATTTAAGAATAATTATACAAAAAATAACATTTTTGACAACGATAACTGTTATATTCACATTAAAGGTCTCTGCCCATACAAAATACTATCTCGCCAGTATTTAAAATACGAAATATAAAATATCTTTCAGTAATGTATTTGAAATATAAAATACAAAATACAGTATTTTTGTTATTTTTATTTGAAATACTATTAATAAAATTAATCCAGCCCAGTAGCATGGGCTAAAAATCAGAGTAAAAGAAGATGAATTATTAAATCTAGATGAACGAACAGCCTCTTATTGGAAACCATAAGTATTTGAAATAGCAATTACAAAATACCTCGGCGTAAGGTATTTGTAATACGAATTATAAATTACATTTTAAGGAAGTAATTGAATGACAAATACCAAATACGTATATGTATTTTAATTACAAGTAATTCAAATACTGCCCAACCCTATGAACGTATCACCACTGCTATAGAAAGTGCGGTCGGTAACGAACCGATCTATATTCGGCATAGTCTCATCTCATACTTTTCAATAGAAAGAATATTTTTTGTCTGATACGTTCCTATTACGGTCGTCGTAGGATACAGTGTAGTGGGTAGAGACCTTAAATGGCGTATTTTTACCTTCATTTACGTCAAGAAGTTTCCAGTGCTAAGTGAACTCAGTTGTAATAATAGTAAAATACGATGGGAGGTTTCACTTTACTATGTTCCTGCATTATTATCATGAGTATATTATTTATTTTGAGCCGCCAATAAAATCTTCCTCCAAATTGTCCTCAAAAGTATGTGAAAAGTGATTAAACCCTCTAACTTCTGTAGATAGTTTTGTTCAAGCATATTGCTGGTTTGATTATATGTTTGAGAGCATGAAAAAATAATGAACACGTGTTTTGTTTTGTTATTTTCCTAAAAAAACACCCTACAGTAAGATTACTGTAAGTTTACCACTGACCGAGTTTGCTTTCATTTAATTTTCTACTTTAATTTCATACAAATAAAGCATTTTTCAGTTAACTGTTATTTTAATCGAATGAGAATCAAGCTGAAAATTAAATGAAGGCAATCCATCTGTCAGTGGTAAACTCCAAATAGTTCTACCGTACAAAGTTTTATACTTGTCATTGTTGTATTGTATTTTTCTTTTTTTTATATAGAAACTTTCGGTCCATAATTTTATTGGTCTTTTTTCATGTTCTCCAACATATAATCAAGCCAGTAACTAGCAATTTGCTTTAACAAAACTCTACAGTAGTTAGAGGGTTTGGTCCCTTTTTAGGTCTTTGGAGGACAATTTCTCCAAATACGTTGAGTTTGGGCAGCACCACCATACCCGCCCACCCATACACCGATAAGTCTTTGAAAGACCCCACTAAAAGAATAACTTCTTGAAACGAAATATATGACTAAGGTTTTTACTAACCATTCACTATAAGGGAAACCTTAACAGCTAAAGCACAGAAAACCCTTATAAATAGCGCTTTAAAAAGCATATCGAACGGCTTTTCTAAGTAAAACAATTATAAAAACCCATTCCAAACCCGTTGAATGGGATAGCGGGCCGGTCCCTGGTTCCTATATTGATAACTCGCCTATCGACGCTTTTTCCCCATGTTTTGTTAGTAAAAATATATTTTTATAAAAGTATGTAAGTTTAACTAAATCATAACTTAATACTCCTCTTTACTTTAAAAGGATTTTTGAAACTTCACTCATCGTGTTTTTCGTAATCATGTGTTAAATATTATGGTAGCACTTATTTACTTGAAAGTAAGAGGTACTATCACGCAATCGGTTTCACTAATATAAATTAGGTACTATTAATATTTTTACAAAAGACTGAGAAATCCCTTCATGTTAAGTCATTTATGTTTGCTTCATTGTACCAAAAGCCACTATTTTTAATTAAGGGCTGAATAGCACACAGGGCCTCTATTAATTGTACCGTCGCCTTTATAGGGGCTGTGTCCACCAGAGCTGATCGAGGTAGCAGTGGGAATTTTTATCCCACCTGTTACAACTGTAACTACTGGGAATAAAAATTCCCAGCTGTTACCACTAAAGTAAAAAAAAGTGGTTATCACCAAATATTTTAGTGGTAACAAATGGGAAAAATATTCCCACTTGTTACCACCGAGTACTTTAGTAGAAACAGGTGGGAAAAATAACTCAGGTGTTACCAGTGGTAACAAATTGGTGCAGGTGGGAACAAAATTCCTGCTGTTACCAGTGGTAACAAATTGGTGGTAACAGGTGGGAACAAAATCCCAGCTGTTACCAGTGGTAACAAATTGGCGGTAACAAAATCCCAGCTGTTACCAGTGGTAACAAATTGGTGGTAACAGGTGGAAATAACCCCTAGCCTCGCTCAGCGCAGCATTGGTAGGTTTTTTCTCGCACACCGCTCCGGTATCTCGCCCAGCTATGGTGAAAACGCAGCCTTAGTGGCTGCAAATTTTAGTGCTTTGTCACTTTAACGTCATGTTTGAACGGCTTCACCAACTGCCAAAAGCGTTAAAGCGACAAGGTACAAAAACATGCCGCTACAAAGACTGACTGTACTAGTTCATCTTGCTACAGTATCGTACATCGCCCTTATTCACTTTGCAATAAGAGTTGCTATCACATCAACAGTGCAATAACGATATTAAAACAAGATGGGCTAAGTAGATAAGGCCCTGGATGCAATAACTGGTAAAGTTAGACTTAAGTATGTTACTGTCTTTTCCAAAACCATCTTTAAATGTATATAAATATATATAAAAGGAGAAATAAAACGGTTAAATATTTAAGAACCTATTTATTATCATCACAATTATGATAAAACACTCCCTTTTCCTCAATGATTTCATCACACAATTTGTGACTCCTTCAAGTGATATTAAAAAACCATTTTGGGCAGAATCGTATATTTCTCAAACTTTTACAAGTAGCTGAGTACTGAATCCAATATTAAAATTGGTAAACTTATAAAGATTTTATCCGATTCCACTGATAAAAGGCGGCAAGTAACATTGAAACCGCTTTCAATCCAACTTGTTCTGTACACATATTAATTAATAATATTGAATAATAATACATATTTCACTTTAATAATAACATTGACCTAATTAACATACGTTCCACATCAAAATTGTAAAATCACATACAGCTAGGCAAAAGTTCAAAATACCAATACACATAGTAAAATTAATCGTAGCCATGGAAGCGTCGATTTCGCACTATTTTATATTACAATTTAAAAAAGGCTTTTGTGATGAATAAATTGCCACCAAGTATTCGTTACCTTTCCCTACTACTTAGGACAGGACAACCTCCAAACATCTTTACCTCTGATACAAATATACTAACGGACTCTTAAACTGCATCCATTTGTTTGAAAGTTGTCCGTAAGTTGTTGCTTTAGATGTATGAATATAAGGAGATGGACATGCCGGCCGATTCGTATTGAGCACGCCTGTCGCAAGTTCACTAACCCACACAAAGCGCAGGTAATTGACAAGACGAAGCACGCACACATCTAAAGCACACACACTTGTATTCCGACGCTGCTATTGCATAATACACGCGCATCATATCCATGTCATTTTGGGAAGAATCGTTAAACGGAGAGTGAACTAGCGGCAGAAAATGCACATTGAGCTAACAACTGCGACACGGCCGCCGGCGTCATGTCCTCTCTAGTATTCTATGCTCTAAGGTTGTTGTGGTTCAAATTATTTGTCCGTAAGTATATCGTCGTTGTCGAATATATCGAAGAAGCCAAGGTGTAAATTGTTAACCACATAAGACCTCCGGTGTAAGGACATTAAATGTCCTAAATTTAAGCCGTTGGGCCTTAGTTATTGCTTCGGTATATTCAGTATCATCATTCCGGTATGTTAGTTGACTCACAAGATTAAAGAGTACTTACGAGTTAAAGGCGTTGGCGTGTTTAGGTGTTTTTAAGCATCAAAAAGTTGTACCATAGTTAAGCGTAGTTAACCCTTTTCCAGGCATAGTACATTTCATCGACCACATTCATGTCGCTCAAAATTGAACTTAACCACCTACATTTTATGACACAAATTTAATTGACTTTCCTGAAATATGACTTCATGGATCAGTATTCTTCAGGAAGGCTCTATTCCATTTCTTGCTTGTACTCTTACTTTAGCAAGGCCTGGAAGAGGGTTAGCCATACACACAACCAATGCGAAAAAAGTTAGATCGCGACGAAAATGTATCCTTACAATTATATGGCTAATTTTCGTCGCACAAAAGGGCCGCTATTCAACTGCGTTATAACGATATCGTTTGTGACCCGTTTCCGTATTGTCAACGTTTTGATAACTCTTATGTCATTTACAATAATGGCGACTGTGACATAAACGATTCTTAAACGTGTCAAACACGATATCGTTTTAACGCACCTGAATAGAGGCCCAGAAAAGCTTCATAGAAAACTCAACTAACTTTTTGGACCTTACCCATCTTCACATAAATTTCATATTATACAATGTATTGCAATTGATCCGTGGGATATATCACTGGCCGACAAGATGCTGTTGGCTTGTGCTTACTGAATCAGAGAGCAATAGTTTTAACAGTAACATCAACATCTAAAAACCGCTTTCTTTTTTTAACATTTTCGCATTTAAGATCATTTCTGATGTTAGCTCCAGTGCGTTGGAAACTTTAGAAACCATGATTGGCTAGATGGAAATTAAAGCTTTTTTTTTAATAGACCAATCAGAGCTTCGGAATGTTCATCCATTTTTGTTTCTCTTATTTGAACATAGCGCATTGTTTCAAATATGTATACATAGACCCTATTATCAATGACATAAAGGCGTATATACGACGTCAATCGTCTTGGGAACTTTTATATATTTATGACACACGTAAATTAAATAGTAGGTTGGGAGTTAGTAGCTTAAAAAACACTGTAAAACTGGTACGGTGCAAATCAAGTTGTCTCGAGTGCTATATTAATATTTATATAAAAGGAAACACTAGGGTTAAGACTTTCAATTAATTGCGGGACTCTTCTTTTTTTTAATGGCGGTCCACCGAGCTATTCCAGTAAACAGAATAAATCAAAAGTAAAAGCCGGACATGTTTCAATTGGCCATCTTCCTACCTCGAAGCTGACCGAAGACCTCTAGATCACCTTCAATCCTCAAATACAAAATATACATCCTTTCTACAGTTAAATACCGTAAACATTTATTCAACATGTCGAGGAACCCGTTTTATGAACGCTTGCAACTTGTTATTACAAGTTTTAGTTTTAACATCGACTGCATAATTTCCTTTCATCTTACCATGCGATGAAACATCCAAGCCCTGGTGATTAGATAGTGTTTGTTAACCTAAACTTTATGTTCATTCCCGGGTTTATGGATGAGAACCAAAAAGTAGGACCATGATTGTGTTTGGTTTTATATATTTTTTATTTTGTGTGTGCTTTATTTTATTATTATTAATATTTGTCACGAAGAAATGCTTGAATTTGAATTTTTGCTTGAATTTTGATTAAGCGCAGTTAACCGTACACACAACGAAGACGGGAGAAGTTCCGTTGTGCGATGAAAAGTATCTTTACAATTGTACGGCTAATTTTCGTCGTACAACGGCAAATTTCGTAGAAAATTAATTGCGTGAGTTAGCGTGGCCAACTTTTTGGCCCTTACCCATATCGCATAGGACGCCATATATGGCTTCATGCATGTTTTATATTTTTAAATGGCTTCTTTCGATGATTTGAAGTATAATTAATGCAAAAAAACGATGCAATGTCTATAAAGTTCCTTTTTGTACCGGTTCGTAGCCAATTTTCGTAGCTGGCGACAAGATGGGCATCTAAAATCACCTTTGGAAATGACTATACAGGGTAATTTTTTAATACGTGCACAAATTTTAATATTTGTTTCGCTATTGTTAAATAATAACACTTGTTGTTATTTTTACTCTAGCTTAAAAAATATTAGAGATATTGCCGATTCAATGATTTCACTAACTTAACGATAGTCATGGACCTTCTAATGCAGGGGTGCGAGGAGAGGGGAGTGTTGTTAAGTAAGTTAATAAATTAAATTTCAAATTTCGAACATCAATACAGTGTATCGGGTCAATCAACTTTTCTTTGTAGCTCGTTGCCATGGTGACGTCTCCTGGGTCACTCTTTAAAACCACGATTTTAAAGTATATAAATCCAGCAAACATCGGCTTTTGTGGCAATTACAAGCCCATTCTTTTATGAGTTTTCTTCCAAGCGTATTAGTAGTGTATATTATAACCAATTTTCTAAGGAACTCTATCACTGTTGTCTCCTGGCTTACGGGACAGAATAACAACAACGAAAAGTTGATCCACCCATCGCATACCTACAGCTTGACAACCCATGTCATCATTTCTAGTGTGACTTTGTGTCCACACGAGAAGGTAAAAGAGAGATAATTTGCAACAATTTTTTTTTGAACTCCTTTTATTGTCGCAATATAACGCTACAAAATCATATGACAAGATTTGTGCACTGATAAAAAAATGACCCTTGATACCCGGTGTTCTATAGGAAGTACATAACGAAGGCAATGTAGTTTAAACTTTATTTCAACTGGAATAAAGTTCATTTTAAAATTGAAAATGGCGTTTAAAAAATATTTCCTTAATGGTAGATTCACATTCCGATGAACAAAAACTCATTGTTTGAGGTATGTTGGGGGTCACGGGGTGTAGTGTGTGACGGAGTTAGTAGGTGAACTCGATGGTCCAGGGGCGCGCCATGTCGGCCTGGGGCTTGCGCAGCACGAGCACGTCGTTCCCGCGGTGCAGCGTCATGTGCAGCGCCGCGCGCGCGCCGCCCTGCAGCAGCCGCGCCGACTTGGGCGGCGCCTTCACGCCCGCCACCACGATGCGCTCCACCCACGACCGCGTGGGGAACCTGGCGCTCTCCTCCACGAACCTGACACAAGTCAATCGTTCATCAGTAATAGGGAACGTGCATGAAAATTGCTATTGAATTTCATTGATATTCTGCCGTGCAGGCCCTAAAACGCAGTAACAGGTTTTTTCGAGTTTTTCAGTTGAAAATTGAATTTTAACGGGCACGCTATAAGGAACACAGTGATCTAACCTATTTTTTGATCCGATGATTACACGATGAAAAAAAACAATTTGTAAAAGCAGTAAACTCTACACAGCGAGTCTATATATACTGTAATACTAACTAAAATACAGTGATAGCAGTTACGTCTACAACGACCCGTCACTTTACCAGGTAATACGCAGTAACTATCTTTATTACCACAAATAAATTGTAATCTTCAGCTTAAAAAATATTTAAGAATGTAAAATAAAACGCAGTAAGAAGTTTTTGTACCAAAAAAAATATACTGCATAGTTGATCACTAACTTATTTCCTATGAACTACAGATTAAAATGCAGCTTCGTGCTTGAATGAAGTATTTTATTTAGTATTAGTCGAGTAGGTTCATAGTGAAAAACCAACTAAAGTGCGACAAAGTCAAAACTGTTACTGCCTAAAATGCAGTATCTTCATTACTTACTGCAGTCTAGTTCGCATTGTTTTCAGGTTGAACAATAACTTAATGCTAAATAAATAGCAGTATGAGAGCGTTTCACTGCATTTTAATTGGTAACTTGAAAGATTTTAATAAATTTCACTGCATTGAGATCATACTTTACTGCGTTCTAGTCAGGATCTGTGTTGCTTTTTCTCTCGCTTTAGTCGCTTAATCAGTCGCAAGTCGATTTTGTTTTTGATGATGATACCGAGTAGGTAAATACTCGTAGTATCATTATTTACTACCATACGTATTTTGAATGTATGATTACGCATGTCTTTTAAAAATACTTATATCGAATGATGAGTAGGTATTTGTTTTTTGATGCTTTGTACTTTTTGTGATTTATGTTTACTTATTTAACTTCGGTAAAAGTCCATGGAATTGGTACATTTTGCCTTGCATCAAATCGGGTAGTTTTGATTTTTTAATATGTTCATTATGATGAATGGGTTATGGCAAATCCAAGTTTTTGACCTCGAAAACCCTCCGGATCATTGTCAAACTTTTGAAAAACCATTAAATTTTCAGACTTTTTTCAGTTTTTACCAATTTTTACCAACAGGGGCCTATTTTACGGCAAATGTTACTATGTACACTTTAAAGGTGACTAAATTTTCAACAAAGTAGGTTCAAGTGAGAAGTCGATAAACCAAATATTTTAAAAGTTACAGTTGTACAAAAATTTGCAATATTCCAAAATAATATATTTTTAGATGTTTTTTAATTTTTGTCAACGTGGTCAACTATGGACCCGTTTTAAGTCATAAGACCATATATTATACGTTATTAAAGTACACACCATTCGCAACAAAACGAGACCAATTTGGTCTGTTAAGACCAGAAAATTCTAAGTTACTGAGGTGAGTAAACAAAATAATAGAAGGGTTTGTAAAATGGAATGCGATATAAAAAATTAGCATTTATTTACAAAAAAAACATAGTAGTAATAAATAAACTCTTTGTATGTAGTACTGGAAGGTATTACTACTACTTTATACTACTGTTTTTATTTGATGTACAATAAAGTGTTTTATATTATACTAGCGACCCGCCCTCGCTTCGCTTCGTTATATATGAGTTTTCTGAAACACCCGTACATAATTCAAAATGAATTATACATAAAAACCTTCCTCTTCAATCACTCTATCTATTAAAAAACCGCTTCAAAATCTGTTGCGTAGTTTTAAAGATTTAAGGATATACTCGTAGGGACAGAGAAAGTGACTTTGTTTTGGTTACCTATCATAATGTCGAAATTCGTTACTCCGAATATTATTAGCCCGAAAACGTTTCCCTTTTTTCCACTTCGCGTAATTATTGTTTTCTCGAAATTACGTTTCCCATATTATTATGTCCCCTATTTTTATTTCGTCGCAATTTCATTTCGCTTATGATTCGAATCGCCACTTATTGAAATCCCGAAGTTTCATTTGCCAACTAATTTATTTGGCGTAAAGTTTTACTTCCGAAATATTACTTTTCCGCTGTGTCAAAACATCGAATCGCATGAGTTTGCAATGTAATTTGCGTAGGCGTTAATGTTATTAATTGGGTGGGTAAGTTAATAAAATTGTCACACTTGCACTACACTTTTCTAGTGCCAGTTTGTTTCCGCGGGGTCGCAGTTCTAACCTAACCTAACCCACTTTTCTAGCGCCAGTTTGTTTCCGCGGGGTCGCAGTTCTAACCTAACCTAACCCACTTTTCTAGTGCCAGTTTGTTTCCGCGGGGTCGCAGTTCTAACCTAACCTAACCCACTTTTCTAGCGCCAGTTTGTTTCCGCGGGGTCGCAGTTCTAACCTAACCTAACCCACTTTTCTAGCGCCAGTTTGTTTCCGCGGGGTCGCAGTTCTAACCTAACCTAACCCACTTTTCTAGCGCCAGTTTGTTTCCGCGGGGTCGCAGTTCTAACCTAACCTAACCCACTTTTCGTGCCAGTTTTTTTCCGCGGAGTCGCAGTTGTAACCTACTTAACCCACTGTTCTAGCACGAGAGTCGCAAAGACCAAATCATAACACAAAAAAGCGACAAGCAACAAATTTCCAAATGCCGGGAATATTTAATAAAATCTGTTGCAATTTTTTTTATGGCATTCGGTGTAATGATATTAGGGAATATGAAATTTAGGTGTAACGTAGCATCGGAATTATGAAAAGTGGGGTAACAAATCAGTTGTCAAACAATAAAGTTGGCAAACGTTCTTCGGGCTATTGAGTTTCGGGAAAACGTTAATTCGGGGAAACAAACCAGCGGCGTTTCGTAAGTATGGATTTTAAAAATTCGGGGAACTGTTTTCGGACAAGTGAAAATCGGACAAGTCAGTTTCGGAAGATCGATAGGTTACCCTTTGTTTTATACTATGTAGTGATTGTGTTGTACTTTTTCTTGTACATCTTTGATGGACCTGGTTGTTCTTCTAAATTTACAGCACTCCTATTGGGGAGAGCTTGCTGCGGTAGCATTTCTTCATCGATCGGCTTAGGTAACTACGGCAAAGTCGAAATGTATTGTGGTTTGAATATACTATACGTAAAACCAATGGCACAGGGTTTTATTGTTTTGTTGTTTTCTTTTATTATAAATTGTAAATACCTTATACATAAAAGTTAAAACAAAACACACTTTCAGTAGAAAAAATACATATTAAACAGACACCACTAAATTCAAAAGTTTTATTATTTAGAAAAAAATTGCTGACATTTGAATAGCTGTATTTTAGAAACTATTTTGTCTAACGTAATCAAATTTCTTTTATTTTGTTGCAAATTTAGTCTACTTAAAAGTGTCTTTTACTGTAATAAATGTTTTTTGTGGCAAAAAATGGTAAAAACTGAAAAAAGAACTAACATTTCATGGTTTTTCAAGAATTTCACAATGATCCGGAGGGTTTTCAAGGTCGAAAAATTGGATTCGTCATTACCACTTCACTACAGGCAACATATTAGAACTACCCGATTTGATGCAAGGCAACCCCTCTTTTAGAGCACGACTTCCATGTACTATAATGATACCGCGTAAATGGTACTATTATCATTTTTATAATTTTACTATGCATGCTGTTTTGAATGGTAATGGACTGTAAATTACGATGTTAAATATATACGAAATAGCGAACTAAAGTACGTGTGGAATAGGGTCTCAAGTCAATCAAATTGAGAACTTACCAGGCTTGTCTGCAATTGTAGTATACAGATCTCGGTATCAGCAGCCAGGGCAGATACTCCACTAACCTTCGGACCATCGACTTACCTCGAGTCTGCGAAATACCTTTCCTGAAGCTTCACCGATAGAAGTCTCGCCAGCACCCAACTTCATTGACCAAGTACTTGGGTCCTGCTTCCACACACGAGTTATACAGCAAAATTATGTTATCCACAACTGCGACACGACAAAATAGTTGCTTTACGGGATATCTTTGAGCAAGCTAATCGAAAACGACACGACAACTTTCGCTGCTCTTAAACGACTCGAATTCGTCTCGTCATTCCATAGACAAATCTAAAACTTTTTTTTTTTTTAATGTTAAGCCGATAATGTTGCTAGGCGACAACTGGTTAAGTGCAATCTTTAACATTTCCGCCCACCAAAATACGAGTTATTTTAAGCTTACTATTGCTATGGGTTGTATCTCTTTAAGTAAACTACGATTCTATTAGGTAAGATATAACTAAAACGACCTACAACTAAAAGTACGGCAATAAAATAAGTTAACTTTGTGAAGGAAGTGGACACAGCTTTACAATTGGTCTTTTAAGTTCACCGGACTCGGTGCGAACAGTCACGACCCTACAGATACCATCAGTTCCTAGATGGAGTTGAACCACCCGACCCATTTTCCATTTCATTGGACTACATTGCTCATTAACAATGAGAACAAGAGTCCCGACATCTATTTTGTTTTGGCCATCGAACCATTTGTGGCGCTGTTGTAGAGTGTGTAAATATTCTAAGTGCCATTTACGCCAGAAATCTTGGTGGATTTTTTGTAGCAATTTCCATCTCTGAAGGGGGCCTAACTTTGCATCAACTAGATTACTCTCGGGTAATATAGTGAGCGGCTCCATCGTAAGAAAGTGGCCAGCAGTTAACACCGAAAAATCGTTAGGGTCTGAACTAAGGGGTGATAGAGGTCTCGAATTTAACATGGCTTCTATCTGAGTCAAAACTGTGTAGAGTTCCTCAAAGGTGAGGCGCTGCGCGCCTAAAACACGCGATAAGTGAGTTTTCACCGACTTTACGCCGGCTTCAACCAAGCCAGAAAAGTGCGGGCTACCCGGGGGATTAAAGACGAAATCAATTTGCTCTGAGCGTGCAGCTTTAGCCATCAAACCGTGCAATGCATTAGAGGCACCAACAAAGTTCCTTCCTTGATCCGAAACGAGTCTAGAGCAACGACCACGACGCGAAATAAACCGGCGCAGAGCTGCCAAGTAAGCATCCGTCGTTAGCTCGGAAACAAGCTCTAGATGTATTGCCTTTGTGACCGTGCACACGAACACGCAAATATACGACTTGAATGTGCGCAATCCGCGACCACGACCTAAACTAGTGTCGAATGGTCCCGCGTAATCAACCGCGGAGGACGAAAAGGGTTTGACCTGATTAATTCTAAATGATGGTAAATTGCCCATGATAGGAGGCTTAGCAAGCTTCGGATGAGCGCGAAAACATTTCATGCATGATGATATCACAGAATTTATAGCCCTCTTCGACGACATAATCCAAAAATCTTGGGCGATGAGATTTTGCAGCGTTTGCATTCCTGGATGCATAAGCCGATTGTGATAGTCCTCTATGACCAGCGTTGTGAACCTATGATCACGAGGCAACAAGAGGGGATGTTTAACATCAAATGACAAATTACCTTTGGAAAGGCGACCGCCCACCCTTAAACAACCAGATTCGTCCAAAAAAGGCGACAATTTCCGAATCGGTTTAGCTACAGAGCGAAGTGACTTTTCCTTTGACAAACAACGACGTTCTGAAGCGAACACACATTCTTGGACATGTTTCACGAGAAAATGGAGAACCCTATTAAGTTCTTCAGACGACAAATTCGGGTTTGTATTTTTCGACGAAGGATTTTGCAAGTTGTACATATACCGAAAACAATAAGCCAAAATGCGCAATACCTTCTGCAATGAAGAAAATCGTTTCAAGATTGAGTCTATAAATGTAACATTGGAGGCTGTGAAGAGACTATAAATCTTCTGTTCACTGGAAGCAGCGTCGTCCATAACCATTTCTGAGTGTGGCCAATACTTTTGCGGAAGGGGCAGCCAGGAAGGCCCCGCCCACCATAACGGGTTCTGGACCAAGTCAGCGGGTAACAAACCGCGGGAACCGCAATCCGCTGGATTTTCCAAACCAGAAACGTGATGCCAACGTTCAGGGGGAACTTGTTCCTGGATTTGCGCTACCCTATTTGCTACGAAGGTTTTCCACCTCGATGGACACGAACGGATCCAGGTCAGGGCTACAGTGGAGTCCGACCAGGCATAGACATTGTCAAAGGTGTGGAAATCTTTTAAGGCTTGAGTGAACGAAGCAAGCAGGTCTGACAGTAAAACCGCTGCTAATAACTCCAAACGAGGTATCGAGCATTTACGAAGGGGTGCCACCTTCGATTTAGCGCAACAAAGACGCACGACAGTAGAGCCGTCATTTTGAACGACACGACAATAAATGACAGCACAGTAGCCCCTCTCCGAAGCGTCGCAGTACCCGTGGAGCTGCAACGACACGAAAGTTACAATCATTCTACGGGGAATGGACAGTGAGCTTAACTCCGACAACTGTGACTTAAACTTACTCCACTCTTGAGCGATAGCACTAGGGATTTCGCCGTCCCATTCGACGCCCGAAACCCACAAACGTTGTATTATGTACTTTGCGAAAAATACAACAGGCGACAATAAACCCAACGGGTCGAAGATACGAGCTATGTCCGATAGGATCGACCGCTTCGTACAGCGACAGTCATTCTGAATTGTTTTAAATGTGAAATTATCTTCCTTAGGGAGCCACGAAAGACCCAAAATTTTAAGCGACAGATCATTAGCGTCTTCGAAGTTATGAAGTTGCTCCGAATATAGCTCCGACCCTGGCAAACTATCGAGGAATTGAGGACTATTAGAAGTCCATTTACGCAGGTGAAGCTGAGCTGATGACAAAATTCCCACTAAATCCTTGCGCAGGCTTATCGCACTCTCGACAGAATCTGTACCCGAAACAATATCGTCGACATAAGAATCCCTGGCCAGCACTGCGGCACCGTGAGGAGCGCGAGCTGCGAATTCCTTCGCTAATCTAGACACACACCAGAGCGCCTGGTATGGGGCACAAGACACGCCATAAGTCACCGTGAGCAAGCGATAATCCTTCACAGGGTCATCAGGGGATGGACGCCATAAAATGCGTTGATAGTTGCAGTCTTGCGGATCAACAAGGAACTGGCGATACATCTGCTTGATGTCTCCGGTGAAGACTATCGCATGCCATCGAAATCGAGCCAGCAAATCAAATATATTTTTTTGTAATTTGGGACCTGGCAGCAAGGTAGCATTCAAGGATTTCCCGGTAGCATCCACTGCACTCGCATCAAAAACCGTGCGCAAAGGCGTTGTAACGGATTCACGCAAAATTCCCTGATGTGGTATGTAGAAGAAGTGACCCTCAGACGACAAGGGGGGATCTACTTCCTCCATATGACGACACTCTAGGTAATCCGTCATAAACTTGACATAAGCTTGCCGAAAATTGGGATTTAACGTGAACTTCCTTTCTAAATTTAAGAGACGCTTGAGGGCAATCTCTCGAGACCCTGAAAACTGAGGCTTTGCCTCAGTGTCAACAAAAGTTAATGGTATCACCATCCTTCCATCAGGATTGCGACAATACGAAGACTCCATTAAATTTTCACACGCTAATTCCGATTTCGAAAGAACAACAGATCTAGGAGCATCAACACTTTCCAGCTCCCAGAACCGTTTTATATTATTATCCAACGAAAGACTCGACACTAGAAGACAGTCTTTGGACTCAACTCTGGAATCACTACGACAACGAGAATGAGAACGAGAAGGAACAATACCGATGGCACATTCACCCATCACAATCCAACCGAAAACTGTGCGGATGGCAATAGGCTGCCCTGCATTGCCCTTGACGACACCAGGTTGAAGCGCAGAAGCTAGAATATTCACACTAACCAGCATGTCAATAGGTCCAGGTTTGAAGTATGATGGGTCAGCAAGATTTAAGTTCTTAATATGCTCCCACGAGACGACATCAATGTGTTCCGAGGGCATATCAGAGCAAATCCGCGGCAAAACAAATGCTTCCAACAAAAACTTACAATGAGACTCTCTATTTGTAGGGACAATTTCACAATCGACAGATCCCAGAGTCTCAGTTGACGTTTGGCCAATGCCATTTACTGATTGCCCACTAGTATTCTTCATTGACAATCCAAGCTTTTGAGTGCATCTCAAAGTCATAAAGTTGCAAGCACTTGCACTATCTAGCAATATTCGAATTGGTACCAATTTATTATATTTATTTTTTATCAGTACTATTGCTGTCGAAAATAACACCTGTGCATTACAGTTTGGAACGGCCAATGTCACTGGAGCATCTAATACCTCTGAGGTTGCAGGTTCAGAGTCCCTACTTTTACCAAAATGCAATAATTTGTGATGTCTGCCATTACATGTGGGGCACATGACACTTGATTTACAATTTTTTACCCCATGTGATGGCCGACAACAGAGGATACAAAGTCGCTTATCTTTTACCCTATTAAATCTCTCCATCGGAGACAATTTCAAAAATTCAGTACATCTTTCCAAACTGTGACATGAAGATGCACAAATTGCACATTGGCTAACAGGCGGCACAACAAATGAAGATTTTGATTTACTTGCAGGCTTGCTAACAATAATATTTGACCTAGAAACCGAGTTTTCCAAGGCCTGACTCCGCTTTTCAATGAAAGAAATCAAAACTTCATAATCTGGTATGTCAATGTTTGATTCGAGATGCAACTCGAATGCTTCTCTTGTGGTAACGTCCAACTTCGACCATAACAAATGGTATAACATGAAATTCTTATCAGGTAACTGATATTTTTCTAAAATTTCCAAATTTTCTTTAAAGGTTCGACAAACACGATTCAATTCAACACAACTTTTTGATTTTACTGACTCGCAATTAAGCAACTTTTCATAAAACACTGAAGCAATTACTCTTTTTTTCTCGTAATGCTGCTTCAATGTGTTATAAGCAGTAACGTAGTTCTCGTCACACAAGGGATAGTTTTTTATTAAGTTAAAGGCCTCGCCCTGCACATTGGTTAACAAATAATGGAATTTCTCAACTGCAGGAATGTCTTTCTTGTGAATTAACGAATCGAATATCTGAATAAAAGACACCCACTGTTCCATATTCCCACTAAATGGGGCAATAACAATACGAGGCAATCGCACACACGAATTAGGACTGGACACTGACGGTTTTTGTTCTATAACTTGATTAGTGAAGCGCAACTTTATAGCTTTCACCATCATTTCGAACTGTGATGAAACTTGTAGCTCACTTTTCCTATCTACGCTTGACAGCGTAGATAACAAATCTATCTGGAATGAGTGAAATTCCTTTTCAAGTTCCTTTACCTCTTCGGTCGAATACCCAACTAAATCCGAACTTGAGATGTATTCCATTCGTGCGAACGCGTAATCGCGACCTACACGATTCCTATCACACTTGTCACTATCGCTATCACTTTTTCCTCCAGTCATTTTAATCGCACGAAACACAATAACAATTCACAATAGCAAAAACACCGACAATTCGTATTCTAACCTTAAACTAAAATTTTGATTTGACAGCTTCGAAACGTTCCGAAACTATGGTAAATTTTATTCTATTTGACAGATCGCGACGTGTACAAAAAACGCTTAAACGAAACGCGCGTTCTAACCAAAGAGAACCAACCCAAACGTTTCTAGGTTTACCCACGAATTTGCAGAAAGAGAAATAAGTGTATCTAACTACTAAATCTTGCTAAAAATACGAAAATATTCCAGGATCACCTTACAATATTATGCGGCTCGAAGACCAAATGTTTTGAATGGTAATGGACTGTAAATTACGATGTTAAATATATACGAAATAGCGAACTAAAGTACGTGTGGAATAGGGTCTCAAGTCAATCAAATTGAGAACTTACCAGGCTTGTCTGCAATTGTAGTATACAGATCTCGGTATCAGCAGCCAGGGCAGATACTCCACTAACCTTCGGACCATCGACTTACCTCGAGTCTGCGAAATACCTTTCCTGAAGCTTCACCGATAGAAGTCTCGCCAGCACCCAACTTCATTGACCAAGTACTTGGGTCCTGCTTCCACACACGAGTTATACAGCAAAATTATGTTATCCACAACTGCGACACGACAAAATAGTTGCTTTACGGGATATCTTTGAGCAAGCTAATCGAAAACGACACGACAACTTTCGCTGCTCTTAAACGACTCGAATTCGTCTCGTCATTCCATAGACAAATCTAAAACTTTTTTTTTTTTTAATGTTAAGCCGATAATGTTGCTAGGCGACAACTGGTTAAGTGCAATCTTTAACACATGCTTTTAGGTGTATTGAATGTTAGAGCATTTATTATTATTTCTACGACTTTAAAAAAATGAGGTAATTTTTATTTTTCATACAAAATAAATTAATTCACTGATTTTACTAGTAAAGTTTGAAAGTTTGATCACCTATAACTTACTGTAAATTAAGTTATTTTCTAAGTCGTAGAACAAAAGATGTAGCATTTGAGGAGTAGAATCGATACCTACATTTAAAGCCCTCATGCCGGTAACACATTGTACTTACATCTCTTTGTAGTCGACTGTACTTTAGATTTTTTATGATTTATTTTTAGTTGGGTATAATATATGCCATATAATGAAAGATCTCATGTTTCTTGCGAAAGCAAAACTTACTTTCCTATTGTTATCTTAGTATAGGTACTTAATAAGATAATGTTGCAACCGCATGTGTTCAGAACACCTTAATTTAAGTAAGCTAGCTCAAATGGTAAAAAATAAACATTATTCTGATACATACAAAAGTGTATTTTTGTTTTATCCTACCTAAAAGTTTGTTATATACTTGATACTACATACTTGATACGTATAATTCGTTCAAAATGCAAGTTAAAGTGCCGTAAAGAAAGTCTTATGCCGCAAATTAGTCTGCAAAGTAGCAAATAAATCGTAAGTTTTTGTAGTATCAAGTATTTTTACCGCATTTTAGTATGAATTGAAAAAACCTTTTAATTTTTACTATAATAACCTAAATTTAATTATTTCTTTGTAAATTCAATCTTTGTTGTCACTTGGTCCTCGTGGCAATAAAAAAATCCACAATACAACTATAGTATGAAAAAAAACGAGCGTCAAAAAGTTTATCGCGGTTTTCTCGAAACCACCTTTTTTCTCATACTGCATTTTAGAGCCTGCACGGCAGTATTATTTAGGTTTTTTTTTTCAAAACAGCTTATATACGGAATCCTATCATTTACATAACCAATGCTTCACAAATGATTCTGTTCATATCATTTGACAACCAGCGTTTTTTTTTCCAAAACTGTAAATAGTTCTGGATTTATTTCAAGATTATCGTATGGAACCCTAAAACCCTATAGGTTAAATTAGTTTAGTTTTATAAAAACCTGAAATATTTAGTTACAAAAAAAAATAAGCTGCAAAACAAGAGTCAAAAATTTGTCGGCAAAAAAGCAAAAAACCACACAATACACTAAATTTTGTCCCGTTTATTAAGATTTTATTTACAAAAGCAGGAGAATCAAAAATTGTTAAAATTTAAAACTTATTTTCATATTTAAATTGTTTTTTTCACCATCCTCATTTTATTTACATAATATTTTAATTCAAGGACATTGGCTTAAACATAGTACATTTTTTTTTTATAAGGTCCTTATATTTTAAACATGAAACAACAGCTGTGACGTCATTCCTGCCGTCGGGTTTATATAGTGTTTTTGCAGGGAGTCTAACTAAAGTATGACTTTTTAAAGCTTCATATCTTATGAAAAATACACAACAATTATTTCGCATATCCTCTCTTTCATAGCACTTTCCAAAGAACGTAAAAATGTATATATGCATGTTCCCTATTTAAAAAACGAATTGGGAAAACCGGTAGTGAGAGATGGACTTGGCCTCCCAACTCACCAGGTATGTTTCTGATTTTATTTAGGGTGTAAGGTTTATTTAGATGTTTCGAGGTGCCGCTTCATTATTTTTCTACTTTATTTTATTCGTTCCTAGACTTCAAATCTTTCACAATATCAGTGTTTGCAACACGTCTGGTCTAGCGGTCGGAATGATGTCATTTTGTTTGTAACCGGGTCGTTCTATTTTTTTACCGACAATACATCGTAATTTTTCTATATTTTGCGTTCTTCAACTATTGATAATTATGATTTTAATTGTTTATTTTAAAATAGGTTGCGTGAAATTTTATTTGGACTAATTAATGATTATTTCGGTGGCGATAATGTTTTTTCTTTATGGTGGTTTTTCAGAATATACTGTGACAGAGTGGCCGTTTTCAGAGGAGACTAAATTTTGTATTACCACTCTGTCACGCGATTCTATGAAAAACAAACTTATAATAAAAACACTGGATAAAGAAAGTGAAAGATTATTTAGAACTAATAGATTAATAAATGTTTGGACGTGTATTCAAACACTAAAACATTAATAATCAATACTCTAACTGATAACGTATGGTAAAATGAGGACAGGCGATTGTCGGTAAAAAAAAAGAATGACCCAACCGCGTTCAACACTAGCTGTGACGTTGAAATGACCAAGTGGCATTTAAGCTCTTTAGTCATTATTAATAACTATTTTCCAGTAAATAATAAACAAAAAAAAATATTGAAATATAGTTTGCTTTTAAGACCAACCTTTCTCGATAAGCAACTTTTTTTTATAAAACCTTTTAAAAAAGTCCCTGTTAACAATATACTCACGAGTAAGTGATCCCGCTGGGCTCATAGTCGATGTGAGCGTAGATATAGTGGTTCTTCTTGTACTCGTACGTTTCTCCGTCGTCAATGTACAGCGAGCCGTGCGCCTTGTTCTGTACCAGACAATATTATAGTAACTTCTTGGCCAATCTTAGATGAAAAACCGGGCAAGAGCATGTCGGACCATGCTCAGTGTAGGGATCCGAAGCCGTTAAGTACTAGAAACATAAAAACCAACAAGTAACAACTAATTTTCTATTTAAAGTCATTTGGTGCCGTCTTAGATGATTTTAGTAGGTATAAATACTTTAATCGCTTGCATCTCAAGCACCAATGATGTCTAGTTAGTCGTGATAGTTTTCCTTTAAAATTCCTTATATGCGCTTTCATTTTTTTTTTTTTAGATTTTTACTATTTGTAGTTTTGGCTGTAGAGGGGGGGGAACTGCCTACCCCACTCTGGGAATGAAGGCGTGACGTTATGTATGTATGTATGTATTTGAGACTAGAACTTGGTATTTTCTTCACCTCTGACAGACGACGGGTTAATGGATGCCCCTGGGGCATGAGTTCGGAGTAGTGTTGTAGCGGCACTCACCTGGTGGTCGAGCGCCACGACGAGCGTGTAGGGGTCGTCGGCCATGAGCGCGGAGGCGCGCCGCACGCGCTCCTTGCGCGGCACGATGGAGCCGCCGCGCTGGTACACCGGGATCTGCAACACATCATAAAACAGTTTTACTGGTGGTAGGACCCTGTGAGGGTCCGTCCGGATCGCTACCACCATCTTATCCATTAACCACCCGCCAAGCAACAGTGTTCGCGTTGTTGTGTTCCTGTGTGGGGATAAGACAACCGGTGAAATTACTAGCATAGAGGCATTCCATCTTAGTCCTCAGGGTTGGCAACGCATTTGAGCTCTTAGGATTATAGTCTTAAGAATTCAAATGTCTATGGGTCTCAGATTCCACTTACCATCAGGTGGCCTGAGTGCTCGGTTGCCTTCTCCTCAACGTAAAAAAAAAAAAAAAAAACATATCATTTGACAACCCGCGTTTTTTTCCGAAACTGTAAATAATTCTGGATTTATTTCATAACTATCGTGTAGAACCCTGTAGGTTAGGTTAGGTTAGTTCTATAAAAATCCTGAAATAGTTGTAGTTACAGAATAAAAAGCGGGTTGGCAAATGAATAGTTTGCGAAAAGATGCATTTGTCAGAGGGCTCTCGGTGAAAAGGCAGAGAACCAGAGTCATAATTATCCATTTAATACTTTCGTCATCAAAGTGAGATAAAATTCTACCGGTGGCCATGTGATTTTTTATAAATTTTATGAAGGTTTAGGATAAGATAATATTATTCACATTCTTACCTTTGCGATGTTGACGTCCTGGGTGAAGTAGCCGTTGGCGCGGTACGCGTGGTAGGAATCGACGTCGTACCAGAGCGTGTTGGTGGCCTTCCCGGGCAAGTACACCTTCACGCTCGTCACGCCGGGCTCCACCACCGGCCGCACCAGGAACTCATCGCCTGAGGGAGTATGTATACGTTAAGGTGATATCAGACGGTTCAGAGTGAATGATTCATTTTCTTTCATTCAATGTTCACACGGCTTAGCTGGGATGACCTGCGTCTTGGTTCCAGACATAATGGCCGCATTCGAGTGAACGTTCTCTTTGTGTTCAGACTGTTCATTTTTCGTTCATTCGGGGAATGAATGATGCCGAATGAAAACATCTAACATCGGTTGATCAATTCACTAATGAATTCATTCGGCACTTTTCTTTCACTTTGCGTTCAGACGTGTTACTTTGAGATAAAGATGCAAAATGAAATAAGAAAATGAACAAAATGAATTGTATGATTGTTGTTGTTGTTGTTGTACCTTTAAGCTGGGTACGAATCTGAGAGGCTCAGCCTGAGGCATGTTCGCTCCGCGCGGCGGCGTCACTTTGACGTAGTTCTATAGTGGTCTATGTATCAAATTGGTTGAAATACTAGAAGTGCTATCATTCAGCCAACATTTTAAAATGGCGTCGGACACGATGACAGCCGCGGCTGCGTTTATCATAATGCACCGAATTATTAACAAAAAGATGAAGAAATCGCCGCGGAACGGCTCAGCAACTTTATCAAATTTGTACGCGCGTCGCCCACAAACAAGTTAGAACTTGTCGTTCTGCCCGCGGCACGCTCGGATACACGTCCAAATCACGCGAGGCACGCGCACCGAGGCGCCTTTGAGCACGGTCAATAGACCGAATTCCGCTTCTTTTTCCGAAACTGTAAATTCTGGATTTATTTCAGGACCATCGTGTAGAACCCTATAGGTTAGGTTATGTCAGTTTTACAAAAACCCTGAATTGTTTGTAGTTACAGAAAAAAGTTGCAAATGAATAGGTTGCGAAACGATGAATTGCCGGCGAAAAGGCAGAGAGCCGTACAAATGCCGTTCTATGTATTTAAGTATGTATTTCTCTGTATAAGTATGTTTATCGTTGTCTAGTACCCATAGTACAAGCCTAGAGCTTAGTTTGGGACTAGGTCAATTTGTGTGAGATTGTCCTGTGATTATTATTATTATTATTAAATGATATAGTTACCAAGCAAGTAGTGATCGTCGATGTCGAACACGTCCTGCTCTTCGGGGAACTCTTGCAGCAGCGGGCGCATCACGGGCAGCCCGTCCACGGAGTGCTCGTAGAACAGCGTGTACCTGCGCCACACACACCGTGGAAGAGAACCGTTCAAGCGTCTTGTGTGGGGACACTTTTGTAACAATATTTATTTTTATTATCTGTTATTAACACAGCGTGTAAATTTAATACGGGCACATATTTTAACAACAGTTAATATACACACTAATTGACGTCAAAACTTGTGTAACAGCAGTATTAGTTGCAGTAGCATTAGTTGTGTGTGAAGCAGTGACAGTGGCCCTAGGGAATGCAATCATCCGGTAATACGGCCGGATCCGGTAAAACTTACCGGTAATGCATTACGCGTGTTTTGCACGGCACGGCACAGAATTTACCATAAAACAATACTAGAATTTAAGTAAATCGCTGCCTTAATGCAAAAAGGTCATATTCTAATCCAAAACCAAAAAGCGAGCACACAGCCCACCTGATGGTAAGTGGAAATAGTGACCCACAGACATTCGCATTCACAAGACTGCAAATGCGTTGCCAACCCTGAGGACTAAGATGGAATGCCTTTCTGCTAGTTATTTCACCGGTTATCTTATCCTCGAACCGGAACACAATAGTGCGAACACTGCTGTTTGGCAATACGTTAATGGACAAGAGGGTGGTAGCGATCCGGACGGACCTGCACAAGGTCCTACTACCCGCAATTACTACTAACCAATTACTTGAGAAAATATAAAACTTTGTTAATATTAACACCGCGAAACCAATACTCAATACTCAATCATTTATTGCATTCCACAAAGCTTACAAGATATTAGGTAAACTTAAGTTTTAGTTACTATGTAAAATAAATTAAAAACTTAATTGTGGGCCCTGTTGGGCACCGCAACATTGGTGAGGAGAGGACGACTTGAGTACGTACATGCTATAAAGCTCAATTTCTTAAAGTTTACATACACAGTGCAAATTATAAGGAACTTTACTTAATATTCTATATTATACTTTATTTATGTATTATTATAAATTTATATAGATATCTATTCTGCTTAAATTATCTACTTATCTACTTATGTATTGCACATTTAGTGTTTTTGGTTATTTTTAAAAAGGAAATTATCTTCTATTTTTATATTATATTATATAGTTGAATATACATATTTGATGTAATTTATTTAGTTTTTATTCTAGTTTATCCTCTAAGTATTCTCTTAGTGTATAATAGGTTTTATTTATAAGGAATTCTTTTAACAGTTTTATGAATGTATAGTGTTTTTTCTCGAATTTTATTCTATCTGGCAGTTTATTATATACTTTTATAGACAATGCATAGGCTGAATCAGAATGCATTTTAAGTTTTAAAGAAGGTAGTATGAGTTTTTCTCTAAATCGAAGCTGATGAGATGTGGGTATGTCTTCGCGTTTCTTATAGTATTCGGGATAATTTCGTACGAACTTAACCACTCCGGCCGGATTGAAAATCAGTCTGGTTTGCAATTCCTAAGTGACCCCCACTAACTGCAAAGGTCACCAAAAAAGTTTAGTTCAGTTTTAGGTTTAGTTTAGTGTGCAGAGTTCGTCCGGATCGTTACCAGCATCTCATCCATTAACCACCCGCCAAGCAACAGTGTTCGTATTGTGTTCCGGCGAGGGGATAAGACAACTGGTGAAATTACTAGCATATTTTATTCCATATTAGTCCTCAGGTTTGGCGACGCATTTGAGGTCTTAGGATTATAGTGTTGAGAATCCAAATGTGTAATATGAGTCTCAGATTCCACTTACCATCAGGTGGCCAGAGAGCTCGTGTGATATACGTAACATAAAAAAAAAAGAGTCCGTCCGGATCGTTACCGCCATCTTATCCATTTACCACCCGCCAAGCAACAGTGTTCGCATTGTGTTCCGGTGTGGGGATAAGACAACCGGTGAAATTACTAGCATAGATTATTCCATCTTAGTCCTCAGGGTTGGCAAATTCAAATGTGTATGGGTCTCAGATTCCACTTACCATCGGGTGGCCTGAGTGCTCGTGTACCTTCTTATCTTAAGGAAAAGAAGAAAAAAGAAAAAGGAAGAAGATGCCGTGGTATTAAATTATTTTTTAAGACGTTGCACAATTTTATCTCGTATTTTCTAGTTTTGTGTGTTTATTTTAGACTTTTTGTGATTTTGTTATATTGGTTTAGGCTCGTAAAACACACTTTCCCGAAATGTGCACTTTCTGCAAAAGTGCACTTTCCGCATATTGTACACTCCCAAAATGTACACTTTTCCAAAACGCACGCTTTTTCGAAATATGCACTTTTTCATTCGGTCCACTTCTCCAAAATGCACGCTTTCCCGAAATGTGCACTTTTCCAAAACGCACGTTTTCCCGAAATGTACACTTTCCCATTTTCTCATGTATATAGTAAGAAGTATCCGAAGTAGTCAAATATTTTAACGGAACATTTATAGTTTCGGTCTTTCTGTCCGTCCGTCCAACCTTCTGTCCGTCCATCTGTGTGTCCGTCTGTTTGCATTTGCACTATTTCATAGAAACCCTCAGTACTATAAAACAGGGACACCCCTACCCCTAAAGTATACTTTCCGGGAAAAAAAACCTTCTGCGAAAGTGCACATTCTGAGAAACTGCACCTATTGACAAAGTGTACATATCGAAAAGTGCACTTTTAGAGAAAGTGTACCTTCCGAGAAAATGACCCTTCTAAAGAAGTGCACCTTTAGAGAAAGTGCATATTTCGGGAAAGTGTGTCCATGGCATACTTATTAAGGTGAATAAAGCTTTTTCTATTCTATTCTATTCTATTGTATGTTAAATAGAATGTATAGTCACCAGTAGTCGATGAGCGCGTAGCGGCGGCGCACGGCGTCGCGCAGCGCGGCGGCGGTGGCGGGCGCGTAGAGCCAGGGCTCGCGCCGCTTGGTCTCGATGTGCGAGTGCGCGCGGAAGAACGGCTGGTACGCGCCCGCCTACACAACATTACCTTCATTCATACTGACTTTCAGTAAAAAGACACCAATGGTTGTCTATTACGCCCTTGCTGACTCACTTATTAGCTATGGTCGAGTTGTATACGGACGAACATTCATAACATATATTAGAGATACAAGGAATTTACAAACAAGGCTGATTAAATTCTTAGTTAGTAAAAATAATAAGAAAGATTGTAAAGAAGATTATGATAAACTATCTCCCTTATGTAAAGATTTACCCGTAGATAAGAAAATCACAAATCTTTTTGGGATTAGAGCATTATTACACGGAAAAGTACAAAATATTAGTTTACAATAGATATAATACTAGGATTGTAAGAGAAGAAAGGATAGTACAGCCGAAAATGAAAAACTCCAAAATACCTTGTCCCAAAAATATTCAATAAATTTATATTGTTAAGACAAAGTCCTAAATTAAGCAAAGCAATAATAAATAATAGACTAAAAGAGTGTCTTCTCAACTTGCCATAATTGAGTATGCATGTGGGTATGTATATATGTTTAGGCGTGTGCATAATATTGCGTTGCTGTTATACTATATTATGGGTGTGTGACATAAACATATGTGTTGTGTCTTTGTCGCCCACTAAGTTGTTATTTGTGTTCATAGGATAACTTTAATAGGTTAAGTTGTATAAAAACTGAGTACGTCTCGCCATCAAACGTATCAGTTTGGCGGTAATATATATTTATAGTAGCTATGTAAGTTATCATTTGAACAAATTAATTAATTAATTACTTTCTGACAGACATTGTTTTTGCTAGCTTTTGCTGCCAACTGGTCACTCTCAAAATTCCCTTTCCGCCAAAGAACCATTTCACCTAGACGACATAAGAGTAAAATACACAGTCAGCAAAGAGTCAATTCAGCTGAATGACATGAAAATAGAAAACTCGGTCAGCAAATTGACAATTTAGCAGGACGCCACAGAATTGAAATGAATGAATATTTAATTCGTAAAAAGTCAGGATTTAAATAATATATAATAATAGATTATGTGGAAAGGAGTTTGAAATCATCAAGTGTTATATCAACTTACCATTTAAAAATCCAGACTTTTGCCTAAAGGGCTATTTGGCGTTCATGTCTATTCAGTCTGGTCTTGACATTTTGAGATACAAACTTTTCGCTACCGGGCCATTTAGCTTTTATGTCTATTAGGTAAAAAATGCATTTCTAAGATAAAGACGTTTCGCTACTAGTGTATTTTTAATTGTAACATTCTATGATCCAGACGTTTTGCTAAAGATACATTTAGCGTTCATCTCTATATAGCAACAAAGACATTTCACAACCCAGACGTTTGAGCTATATTGTCATTTGGGGAAAAGGGAATTTTGAGAGTAACCCCCGACTGTACTTCATTTTAAGATTCGCGTGAGTAAAAAGTCGAGCACGGACCGAACATACCACCAAATATCTATAGCAGGGATTGTAAAACCGGTTTTATACAATACCTGTATTTACATTGTCAAATTATTATCGCTAAAAATAATACCTACTTTCAAATTAGAGGTATTGTTGTCATTCCGCTTTTGTTTTTATCGCTATTATCAGTACCTGTATTTAATTAACTGTAATTTCAGACTTGTCTAAGGTGATTCTAAGTTTTTTTGTAAGAGCACCGAAAACATTAACATATACAAATAAATCAGTATATTGACACTGACAGGTATTACTGGTAATGATTTTTAGGGGTTAAGTATCAAAAAGAGTTATTGTTGTCAATTGGTTAAACCGATAATATACTTGCATACCGGTTGTAATGAGTGAACATTGCGCTCACTAACGCCAACGGTATATATTGGTACAAATTTAATGAACGGGCATAAGTTTGGGTCGTTACTCAATTTTAGGTAACATTTAGACGGTACTTACGAAAATAAAATAATTGGGGGTAGAGGAGAGACTGTGCGTGAAGGGAGCGGCACGAACGTCAGGCGGCGCGGCGAGTGAAGGCAATAATCCGGATCACGGAGTATTTAATTATTGTCCAAAGCTGCCCAGCCATTAATTTAGCTAACTATCAGTCTAGCATTTATGTGAGTGTGTGAGATTGCACGGTGAAACGGGGTAAGTGCTAGTCTATAAACAAAGGTCGAATGTCAGAATAAAACAGCCCGTGACAGTTTATTTTATAGGGCTTTTTTGTTCACAGCCTCTGGTAACGCCCTTTTTTCTGCACCCGCCGAATAAAGTTTACTCATAGTGAGAAAGATAGTTTTGGGAAATCTTTAATTAATTTTTGTTTCACGAGGGTAACCGCCGTTCGTCAGCAATTGAGAGCGCATGACGTTGCGCTACAACAGAAGCACTATTTCAAGTCCGGTACCAAGATACGTCGTGGCTCTGCGGTCAAGTACAAGGCTAGAGGCGCAGAGGGCACGAGATCGATCCTCGCGACGAGCGAGATCTTTTTGTTTATTTAGTTATTTTTATTTTTGTTTTAGTTTTATTTTTTTGCATGCTCGCCATATTGAGGTGCTTTGCTTTAGTTTGTTAGTATGTATTTTATTTTAGATTAATTTTATAAGAAACTTTATCTCCGTCGATTTGTTTAATTCCCTTATCGTATGGTGTAAATATAAGTTATTTTAGGGAGTGGACAGTCTTTTATTAATAATCAACCCACAGTATGTTATGTTTGTAACCATGATTTTGCGATCATCACACGGTATTCATTATACCGCTAATCAGAGCTTTAGCGATATAAATAGTGAAAGTCAATTATAACCAGTTATACCTCATTTAAAACCGGTAAGCAGAATACCGGTAACGATCCCTAATCTAAAGTATGTACAGTACGGACCGTCAATACCGCCGAAGTACCATAATTCGAGCACACACAGTTCATACTACCAAGTATGTAAAGTGAATCCACAACAACAAATGCTGCGTTACAGTAAGTCGAGCACTAACCGTCCATACCGCCAAGTATCTAAAGTAAGTCGAGCACTAACCATCCATACCGCCAAGTATGTAACGTAATTCTAGTACGGTCCAAGTATGTAAAGTAATTCGAATACGGTCCGATGATGTAAAGTAACTCAAGAACTGTCTGTCCATACCGTCAAGTATCTAGAGTAAGTCCGTCCATACTGCCGAGTATTTAAATTAAAAGTAAGTCAAGCACAAACCATTCATACCCCCAAGTATAAAGAAAGTCGAGTACGGTCCCTCCATACCACCAAGTAGCTAAAGTAACTCGAGCACGAACCGTCCACACCGCCAAGTATCTAAAGTAAGTCGAGCACGGATCGTCCATACCGCCAAGTATCTAAAGTAAGTCAAGCATGGATCGTCCATACCGCCAAGTATCTAAAGTAAGTCGAGCAAGGACCGTCCATACCGCCAAGCATCTAAAGTAAGTCAAGCACGGACCGTCCATACCGCCAAGCATCTAAAGTAAGTCAAGCACGGACCGTCCATACCGCCAAGCAACTAAAGTAAGTCGAGAAAGGACCGTCCATACCGCCAAGCATCTAAATTCAGTCGAGCAAGGACCGTCTATACCGCCAAGCATCTAAAGTAAGTCGACCAAGGACCGTCCATACCACCAAGTATGTGAAGCAAGTCGAGCACTAACCGTCCATACCGCCAAATATATAAAGTAAGGCGAGCAAGGACCGTCCA
The DNA here is from genome assembly GCA_949316455.1 of Acleris holmiana. Taxonomy (NCBI): domain Eukaryota; kingdom Metazoa; phylum Arthropoda; class Insecta; order Lepidoptera; family Tortricidae; genus Acleris; species Acleris holmiana. Next base: position 4,007,017 of record OX438787.1, read on the forward strand.
TACCGCCAAGCATCTAAAGTAAGTCGAGCACAGATCATCCATACCGCCAAGTATCTGAAGCAAGTCGAGCACTAACCGTCCATACCGCCAAATATATAAAGTAAGTCGAGCATGGACCGTCCATACCGCCGCGTATCTAAAGTAAGTCGAGCAGGGTCCGTCCAGACCCCGCCGTATGCTAGATAGGTACGGACCTGGTACCAGCGCGTCATGAGCTCGGCCTCGGGGTACTGGAAGAAGCCGCCCACGTCGGAGCCGCAGAAGGCGACGCCGGCGGCGCCGAGCGCCACGCACATGCGCACCGACGCGTCGAGGAAGCCCCACTCCGCCGCGTTGTCGCCCGTCCACACTGCCGCGTATCTTGAGTCAAACACGGATTATTTTGAATAATTAAAAATAATATACACAAGTTTTTTTTGTGACATTATAAGGAAAAAGAGTTGTTTAAGGAACCGCTAGGTCTTTTTTAGGGTTTTGTAGTCAAAGTAGGAACCCATACGCAAACAAAATGGTACCTACCCTACACGAGGCGATGTATTTTTTTGTCTACCCAATAGTGTGGTGTCGTTGGATAGTTCTTTCAAAAATACTGCGGGTTTGTGGAAACAATTTTTCGATTAAGGGATCCGTTTATGAATATTAAGCTTTAAAGCGCTAATTCCCCCCCTCCCCTCTCCCTACAGCCAAAATTACACATACTAATAATCTGAGAAAAATCTTGAATGAAAGCGCATATAACAATTTTGAAAGGAAAACTATCACGACCAAGTAAATATCATTGGTTCTTGAGATACAGGCGATTAGTGTTTATACCTACTAAAAATCATCTTTGTTTGTAGTTCTTAACACCTTCGGAACACTATACTGAGCATGGCCCGACATGCTCTTGCCTGGTTTTTGTGGTAACCATTTTGACATCATAAAAATTGCAAATTAATGATCCAGTGACACTTCAGACTCTTAGGCGAATCTAACTCTTTCTCATTTGTCGATATCCGTTCAGCCTGTACGAGGGAATAAAGAACCATACACACAAACATCTTGTAAACATCCTTCTATACATACAGAACGAAACAGTATATATACATCTCGAAAAATCTTACCTCTGCGTGCCGGCGAAAGCAGAGCGAGTGAGGATGAATGGTCGGTACTTCCCTCCCTCTCTGTCTAGCATACCCTGGTGAGTAGCTTTGATATGCCACAGGCCATACTCGTTGTGCACATGCCTGAAAAAAACATAACCTTCAGTACACTATAACAAGTCTTTAAGAAAAACATTATGCTGCATTACTTTTTTTTAATGTTGTTGTAACTTTTGTATTTACTTAAGTTCTTTCTAATATATTATAATAATATGTATTTTCCCTGACATTAATATTGTAAAAAAAGCCCGCGAAGTTCTCAGTTCCACGTCAACGCAAGATTTAAAATAAATTAAATTAGTATCCAGTGGCAGCGGTCGCGAAAATTTATTACATCCCGCATTTTTTCCTCTTAAAACCATTTTTGGACTAAAGTAACTGACCTCGAACAGCCAATCTCGTACGAAAACAAATCTTCCACGTTTATTTTACTTTTCAAGACGTCGACTAAAAAGGTTAACCTTTACGAACGGCGTTTACAGCTGAGTACTTAAAAGTGTCTCAAATTGTTTTAATTTTGTTTTACACATTGTATAAATAAACAAAATAAATCGCCGAATTAACTTAAACGCGTAATAAATTACATGTACTAATTAGACCCCGTTATCAAATGCTCAGTTTGGGGGCAAACATCACAATAGGGTAGTCTGGGGACTAAATGGAAAGATGTTCATCAACACTATAACCTAGTGTTTGGTGTTCTCGGTTTTTTTTTTATTATCAGGCATTCACGATATAAATTACTTGTAAGTCAAAATAATTGTCAATTGATTAATTTAGCGGATATCAAAGCAGGATTTGTAACGGTTGCTTGGATTTATTTGTACTTCTTGACCTGCATTAAGATCGTTAATGTTACGCAACGTGGCAAATCCGTCCCTTTTTTTAATACTAATCTCAACTTTTTATATATTTTTCGACTTCTTTCGTGCAGAATTAATTTTCATAGCTCGCTCTGTACGAGTATGTTATCCGCTATCAAAATACATTGTGAAAGGCACACGTGATTTTTGTTATGAAATTTAATTCTCTTTCAATGTTTGCTTTCAATATTGTATGTTTTGCCTCTCTTATAATAGTTCCTTTTATTAGAGCTTTCAGAATCTATTTTTAATGTGGATTAGAACAACTTTATCATTAAATCGTAGTCCAAATATCGTGCAAAGGTCGTAGAGTAAAGCGGCAAAATTAAAAGTCCGGAGTTAGTTCTGAGATCATTAAAAATATTTCTAAAAACACTGATCACATGAAACGCAAGCAAACAGAAAAGAGCCGTTGAATTGAATCGTTTGTTTACTTTGATTGTACTTGACAATGGCAGATATAGAAGTGCAAGTTTTTTTTTCTTATTCATTAAGTACAAAGGCAACAAGCTTGTCGGCCATTAAAGTTTACAAATGTCAACTCCATAACTAAAAAAAATATTTCTAAAATATTAGAGGAAATAAAAATAAAAGAGCCGCAGTTCCGTGATATTTTGGATGACGACTATCGAAAAAAATTATAATTTACATCTCTTCCAAAAACTTTACTTAGCCTATTGACTTGTAAGTAATTTTTTTATTATACATATAGGTTTATATCGTGTTTATGAACACCGTTCCATTTAGTCCCCATTCCGGTAAGGGCAGATTTGTGTGATATTCCTCTATATAAGTAAGTTTATCGTTGTCTAGTACCCATAGTACAAGCCTAAAGCTTAGTTTGGGGCTAGGTCAATTTGTGTGACATTCTTGTGTGATATTCATTTATTTAAATGTACTGTTCACCTGTGCTCCCAGAAGGCGGCGAGTCCGTCATGTCCGTCCTGAGGCGGCTTGTAGTGGCGGCAGTCCTTGGGCATCGTCACCTCAGGCCCGTTGAACACCTGGCCATTGGATGTACATAATCAAGGCAATTTAGTTTAAACTGTATTTTAATAGACATAAGGTTCATTTGTAAAAAAAATAAAAATGGCATTCGACAGCAAAGGTAACTCAACTTTATTTCCTTGCTGGTAGATTCAAATTCCTACTTGAATAACACGATGATGAGTTAAAAAAATCCTTTTAGAATAAAGAAGAGAATTAAGTTATTATTTTGTTATATTTTCATACTTTCAATCATAATGGGACCACACGAGTGTCTTAACGCCTAATTATGTACAGTTGCATACACTACTTTATCTACACACATATGTATACACAACAATCCTACTATAGTAACTGCAAAAAAGCAACAAACAAATGACAACAAAAAGGGCGGCAATTCATCTTTTTTTAATCATAGACAAACGAATGAAGTTCCTATTCTCACGTCACTCGAGATCAAAATGTCGTGCGGTTGTCGTTTCGTATCCATAAATAACTCTACATTAGAATTAGAAAGTATACTCACGCTGGGCTCGTTCATGTCGTTCCAGATGTGCACGTCTTTGCTGGTCCCCGGGAACAGGTCGTACGCGTACCTGCCCGCGTAGTACTTGCTCGCCGCCGGGTCGAAGAAGTCCAAGTAGCTCGACGAGCCCGGCCAGCACCAGCCTGGAACGATCACGGAACGTGAGGCTCTCATCTCCTTCAAATTATCCATACTAATGTTAGATTAGAATTGAGGCGCCGAGTCAAGGACGTCCCTATTGTTAACGGGCTCAATCGAGTTCAAGGCCAAGGCCATCGCTATTTTAATACAAGGCCGCAATGCGTAGAACCTTTCATTATCGAACTATCTAGAACAGCCCCGGCGGGTCAAGGTTCATCGGTCATTCGAGAAGGCATTGTGGATTATTCGGGGATTATTTGGAGAGCGAACAGTGCGAACGAGCGAACCGCGCAATCATCTAAGTTTATTGTGCGATAATTGTTTGTAACGATTTAGTGAGTGTGTTAATAAAGTCTAGCTTATGATTATCGGTGTGTTCGTGTATTTCTATCAGTTATCGACCCCGGACTCGTATCATAATACATACAATTCAAAATACATAATGGTCATAATATATAATGGTTTTATTTCTGAAACCGTAAACATTTCTGGATTTTTTAAAAGGTCATTACATATAACCCATTAGGTTAGGTTAGGTTTGTTTTATAACAATCCCGAAAACCTTGCGGTTTCAGAAATAAAACCATTATATATTATGACCATTATGTGTTTTGAACTTTATATATTATGATACGTACCCACCGTCCCCACGTACGTATCATTATAAATGCGAAAGTAACTGTCCATCTTTTAAACAAATAAATTTTCTTATTTGGTTCACAACCATAAAAACAAAAGAAATTTTATCCTTTCTCCGAATCGTGTATGAGGCTCTGATCTCCTTAAAATTATTCATACCAATATTATAAATGCTAAATTAATTGTCCGTCTGTTACGATCTGACCGGCTAGGTTTGGTTGGCCTCACGAGGTATCAACGTTACTGAATTTAACTTGGCAAGTTTTAGGAGCTCATTACATAATGCAACCTCTCAGGTTTTAGTGTCTACATCATTGTCAATCAAAAGTGCCAGAAATAGTTAAATATCTAACGTGCAAATAAGGCTAGGTTAGGACTACTAGCAAAAAAGTACCAGTTCTCAAATTATGACTAAAATTAGTAATAATAATTACGACAGACAAGATAGACACCATAGTACCTTCATAATCCTTCCCGTCCTTGTCTTTGACATAGTACCCGTTCTCCATGGCGTCCTCGTGGAGGAAGTACCCAGCCTCCCTCTTGATGTGCGGGTCGATGATCACGACCAGCTTCCGGCCCTTGGCCGTGAGGTTAGCCACCATTTCCGTGGGGTGGGGGAACTTCTCCGAGTCCCAGGTGAAGTACCTGTTTTTTTTAAATATTGAATACTTCTTTTAGAGGGCGCCGAGCGTCCAGTGGCGCCCTCAATTACTTTTATTGTGTTTTCTAATAAACTAAAGTATTATCTTGAAATCTAAGAGCGCTTTATTGTTGTAGAAATTAATACGCAATATATAGAAAATATCACATAACAACAATTGAACTTTGAATGAGCAACTTAACGGAAGAAAGTGGCCACCTTTTTCGTTAAGTTCACTACACGAAGGTTAAAGGTTATTAAACTGTGTTATGTATTGTATCCTAGGTGTTGCATATTCATTTGGAGAACAGTAAAGCGCTCTTAGATTTTAAGATTTTACTTTAGTTTATTAGAAAACACAATACAAGTAAAAATCTTAACAATCAATCAAGCACACAGGGGCACTTTTAGGGAGCGTCCACACCGGCGCTTAACGGTGCGTAAATTACGGTCCGTCCAAAATTGACGAAATGTTATTAGTATGACCCATTCTTTAGTTTACGTCGCCGTATTTTACGCGTCGGTGTCGTCGCTCACTTCCCAAGAGGAGACCACTGCTGAGAATCGGCTCAAGAAACTTAACATTCAGTCATTCTTTAACATATTACCTACTAGCTTTTCGCCCGCGACTTTGTCTGCGGAGAATCAGAACTTAATATATCCCATGTTACACAGGGATAATGTAGCATTGTAATGGTAAAATATTTTTTGAAAACGGTCCTGTAGTTTTTGAGCTTATTTGTTACAATTAACACAGAAGACAACAGTGATAGAGTTTCTTAGAGAAATGGTTTAATATACACTACTAATTATTATTGAAAAAAAAAACGCGTAAATAATGGGCTTGTAATTATTACCACAAAAGCTGAATGTTTTTAAAGTATAACCTAAGAGACTTCACCATGACAACGAAAAAAGAAAAGTTGATTGAGCCAGATATGCCCAAGCGAAAATCTGGGGAGCCGGTGGGCCATAAAACATAGATGGCGAATCAAATTGGTTGACTCAAAGTATAACGTGTGTACTGACTTCTTGGTGTCGGTGTACTCGATGTCGAGCCACAGCACGTCCACGGGGATGTCGTGCTCGTCGAAGCTCTCGTCCACGGTGCGCAAGTCCGTCTCGTCCACGTAGTTCCAGCGGCACTGGTGGTACGCCAGGGAGAATTTCTGCAAACAAATACTGTTTTAGGTTTCTGTAAAACCCGTACAGTAAATTCCTGTACGCTAGTTATTTCTGGATAAAAAGATGGTGGTAGCGAAGGTCCTACCACTAACCGGTGTACTCAGAGACACTTTAGAGACAATTACCTCGTTACTTTTTACCCGACTGCCGCAGGAGGTTAATGTTTTTGACACGTTTGTATGTATGTACACTCACCGGCAAAAAACTTACCAGCCCGTCTTTTGTTCACACAAATGCTTATAAATATAACTTCCAAAACCAAAGAGTAACTTTGAAAATACTTAACCAATTTTATTGTAAATTATAGTTTTGTTGCTAATTAACTTAGGTCCAAAATGGGCACCAAATATCCTTTTTTGAGGTCGTACAAGAGCCGTAAATTACCTGTTCTTAGTGAACTATTTTCATTACATATCGTCGTCGTCTTACTTACTCAAACTCGTATCTGCATATTTTTTTGCTGTTGGTTATTTCATTTTCATTCTGTAATACTTAGAGGCAATGAGTTTACCAACAGCAAAAAATATGCAGATACGAGTTTGAGTAAGTAAGACAAAGATATGGAGCCACGACCTTTAAAAAAATATCCTTCGTGGAAATTTTGGACTTAGGTTAAGTAGCAACAAAATACTACAATGGTATGTAAAGGTGAGTTACTGACCGGCGGCAGCGGCGCGACGCCGGTGAGCCGCGTGTACTGCCTGAACACGTCCTTGGGCCGGTTGCCGAGGAACACGAACACGTCGATGATGCCGGACTCGCTCATGAACCTGCAAACGCATCATGTTAATCAATCATTACCATACACAGCAGTCGAGGGTGCATTTTGCAGGCACGTCAGCTGGTAATGTTTACAAAGAAACATTTTTATTTACGAGTGCACAAAGAAAAAACACAGTGAAGGGCTATAATTAAAACATAACTAACTCCTTTGTGTAACGAAAGTTACCCATATAGTTTGCATAACTAACCCTCGTTATACAAAGGAAACCATTTAGTTTTGTTTTAATCAACAAAACAAAATAAGTATACGGAACACTCGGTGCGCGAGTCCGACTCGCACTTGACCGGTTTTTTTATATGGCATATGGGTCTGAAACCAAACATTAGCAATCTCCTTCGAGCCGAACCCGAATGTAGAATGATAGTGACAGCGACCGACCTGGCGTCGACCTGTTTCTTATTGGAGCCGGTGACGAGGTTCACGAGCGACGTCACCACGGTGCCCTCGGCGTGGTTCAGCACGTCCACCCACGTCTCCGCCGAGTTGTGCCAGAACACGCCGCTGGTGCGCTTGGTTCTGAGGACAAAGTGTAAATAATAATCTTTTTTTTTTCTTTTTTTTTGGCATTGAGAAGGCAAACGAGCATACAGGCCACCAGTGGAAACTGTGACTTCGCATTCACAACAATGCAAATGCGTTGCCAACCAGGACTAAGATGGAATGCCTCTATGCTAGTTATTTCACCGGCTGTCTTATCCCCACACCGGAACACAACAATGCGAACACTGCTGTTTGGCGGTAGGTTAATGGATAAGATGGTGGTAGCGATCCGCACGGACCCTGCACAAGGTGCTACCAGCCGCAAAGCAATCAATCATTAGCAATCATCAGCATCATTAACCTCGCTCATACCTATTAACATTGCCACCGTCATCCTCCAAATCACCATAATCATCATAGTCACCCTCATCATCACCATCACCATCATTATCACCATCGCCAACAGAGTAAGGCCGCGGAGCGTTCCGGCCGCTCCGCTTTTATGATGCCAAAATAGACAATAGTAAATTATTGCCTAGGCGCGGAAAGTGCAAGACGAGGTTGTTAGCAGGCCGAGCCCTGGCGAGGCCTGCTAAAATACGAGTCAGGCGATCTCATTTCCGCCGAGGCATATTGTAATGCTTATCTCAAACAATGCGAGGAAGTGATACAAATGCATAATTAGACGTATTTTTAAAAAAATATCGACGAATTAAGAGAGAATATTCTTTTGAAAACTACTAGTATTGAAAACTACTAGAACTACGATAATTTCACAATGAGCCGCCGCCAGCCGTAAGGTATCGTTGGATAGGTCTTTCAAAAATTGTGAGTTTGTGAAAGCAATGTTTCGACCACGGGATCCATTTATGAAATATTAAGTTTTAAAGAGCTAATTTTTGGTACAGTCAAGTGTCCCTCCCAACCCTACAGCCAAAACTACAAATACAAAAAAACTGAAAAAAAACTTTAATGAAAGCGCATACAACGAATTTAAAAGGAAAACTATCACGACTAAGTAGACGTCATTGGTTCTTGAGATACTGGCGATTTAAGTGTTTATACCTGCTAAAATCATCAAAGACGGCACCAAATGACTTTAAATAGAAAATTAGTTACTTGTTGATTTTTATGTTTGTAGTACCTAAGTACTTAACGGCTTCGGAGCCCTACACTGAGCATGGTCCGACATGCTCTCGCCCGGTTTTTTTTTTCTAAAGAAAATTTTGAGAAAAGCTTTATTTCTGTGGCATTTACTTTCAATGAATGCCAGGAGGCAACAGCACTCACCCGTGGGCGTAGAGCACGGGCACGGCGCCGTAGATGGCCGCGCGGCTCTCCAGCTCGTACTCGAACACGTCCAGGTTGTACAGCCGGTACGGCTCGCCGGACGCCGTCGAGCGGAGCGCGAACTTGTCCGTGTGCTCCGGGATACCTGGTACCAAACACTAATACTTTATATCTACGCACACATCAATCATTACTGCTCTTAACGTGGGTACGAATTAGAGCAGCCTCGGGTTGAGGCAGGCACGGCACACCTATTTAACTCAAATTCGTACGCGCTGAGAGTCTTTTTACTCAAAGGCGCCTCAGTGTGTGTGCCTCGCGTAATTTGGACGTGTATTTGGGCGAGGCGCGTACAAATTTGATAAAGTTGCTGAGCCGTTCCACCACCGAGGCAATTTCTCCATCTTTTTATTAATAAGAGTGGAATTGCTGCGCATGTTCATGTGCTGAGCTCGAGCCAAATTGTTGCGCATGTTTATGTGCAACAATTAGGCTCAAGCAGCTCGCCGCGCGGGACGAGCATGCCTCAGACTGAGCCGCTCAGATTCGTACCCAGCTTAAAACGCGTTCAGAAACCGTGAGAAAAGACCAACATTATTAGAACCAATTTTACCATGACAACTTCCAATTCTGTGGTAGTAGGTGAAAACTGTACTATAATGTTATAACTTATAACAGTATCGACTTTTGTAAAGTTATGAGTTTAAATTTGGAACAGCTGCTGTCAAAACTCAAGAGGTTCTCTATTCTAGTATCCATACATATTATAACAGTTATCGATACGAAACATCAATTCAGTATGTTTTTTTTTAAATATAAACCATTTTCTCGGCGGAGCGGGAACGCGACCGGAACGCTGCGAGCACGCGACAATCTAAACATTAAATTAAATTAAAATTTTAACAAAGTTTTAATTCTATACAAAATCTTAATAAACGGGTCATTACTTAGTGTATTCAGTTTTATATGTTTTTTTTACATTTTCTCCTAAATCGAACCAAAGAAACAATTCTTTCATGCATGTTCGCTATTTCCGTTTACTTTAGAGCCACATTTATCAAAAAAAATCGGTTGCCCAGGATTAAGAAGTTATTATGAATAATTAATAAATTACACTATCAAACTGACATTAAAATATATTTAGTCAGTCCATAAGCCACATCAGGGGGCCTAACATGGTCGTGTTTATCGATGTGGATAAACGTGGACAACCCTCCGTCACTCTCCAACTGACACACTGGCCAGAAAGTGACAGATGTGTTATCCACGTTTATCAACACCGATAAACACGACCATGTTAGGCCCCCAGGCCTTTTTACACGCGTCGGTGATACGGAGTAGATCTTACCATAGACATGGTCGGCATCGGGGAAGGACACGTCAAGGGAGATAGCCTCGTTGCCGCGCGGCTTGCTGTCGTGGTGCGACTTGAAGTTCTCGGCCAGAGAGCCTTCTTCGTTCTATAATTAAAAAAATAAATATCAGGCGACAATCTCACACAAATTATAGCCGCATCCGCATCCAAATTATCCGCTTAGTTTATATCGTTTGATATGGTAACATTCAACATAATGTCAGGGACGTAGTTCTGCAAACAGGAACCACCCCACAATCATTTAGCAATAAAATGTCAACTCTCAGTATTCAGCATTACAGTTGACATACTATTGTCAAATCATTGTCGGTGGGTTCCCTTTTGCAGAACTACGTATTTGAACTGTCAGTCATATCGTATCGCCCCTTCCGTTTTCGAGTGGTGTTTGGTGATTAATTCGTGTCGGTACCACCTCCAATACCTTGGACAGTCAGAAGGACGCTTTGCTGATGTAGATAATCAAGCTGCAGGTAGAACAGGAGCCTCGGGAAGCCTATAGTACTTAAGCTCGGAGTCTGGAGCGCCTGCACTTGGAAGCACGAAGCACGCACGGCACCTATTTCGCTCAAATTTGTACGCGCTCACGCGCTGTGCGCGAGTAGCGAGCGGCGCGCGGCGAGCCGCCGAGAGTCGGTCTCTTGCCCGTGCTCAAAGGCGACTCGGTGTGTGTGCCTCGCGTCGTCACATCGGACGTGTATCCGAGCGTGCCGCGGGTAGAACGACAAGCTGTGGGCATGGCGCGTACAAATTTGATGTTGCTGAGTCTTTCCACCACCGAGGCGATTTTTCTTTTTGTTAATATTTCGGTGAATGACAAACGCAGCCGCGGCTGTCATCGTGTCCGACGCCATTTTGAAATGTCGGCTCGCGACGAGCAGGCTGCCTCACCCGCGCATGTTTATGTGCAACAATTTGGCTCGTTTCGCCGCGCGGGGCGAGCATGCCTCACGCTGAGCCGCTCAGATTCGTACCCAGCTTAAGGTTTCTCCGCTGCACTGCATGAGGTAAGCGTTCTCTTGATTGTTCAAGGTATTCAACATTTTATATTGTCGCTTTCGTTCATCTATCGTGTCGTGTCGCATTAAAAATTATCGCAATACAGTCCATTCATAACACTAGGTGTGCTCAAAGTTTGGTTGCTAGATAACGATAAGGTCGATAAGGTAACCCATAATTTGTATCATTTCATCGAACGCTATTTTCTGCTGAAACAATGTTTTCAGGATATTTTAAACATTAATTACGTACGTAAGGTTAGACTTGTGGCTACCAAAAAATAAAACTCATGCGGCGAGAAATGCCTTTTGACGAAATAATAGGTAGCCAACGATAAACATACTTATATAGAGAAATACACACTTAAATATATAGAAAACATCCAAGGCTCATCACACAAACATTTTGTCCATACCGGGAATAGAACCCGTAGGCAGGGTTACCAGGGCACCAACAAAGCTAAGCGCGTCGTCTTTAATCGTAATATTCCTAGGTAATTAATTTGTAATACAGTCCGTTAGGCTGTGAATGTTTTCAGGCGTGCACATACAGATTGTTTGTGTGCGTAACCTCGAGCGCGCTACACGATCTTTACACACACAAGCACGCTTATCCGTACATGTTATTGCTACAATACTACAATCAGATCCAAAAGGACTTCGTGTAATAGAATACGTTTTAAATCTTACTTAATATTATAAATTGGAAAAGTCGATATATTTTTATGTATGTCTTTCAATCACGCACGCGGCTGCAGCCGAAACAAAACCAACACCACGTTGTTTTTAACCGACTTCAAAAAATGGAGGAGGTTCTCAATTTTTTTTTTATATTATTAGATACCTTTCATTCTTGCGGGGGTAGGACCTTGTGCAGGGTCTGTCCGGATCACTACCACCATCTTATCCATTAGCCGGTGAAATAACTAGCATAGAGGCATTCCATCTTAGTCCTCGGGGTTGGCAAAACATTTGCAGTTTTAGGATTGCAGTCTTGTGAATGCGAATGTCTATGGGTCACAGTTTCCACTTATTATCAGGTGGCCTGTGTGCTCGTTTGCCTACTCAATGTCATAAAAAAAAACTTTATCCATAAACTCTTCACCAATCCCACTAATTCTACTAATATTATAAATGCGAAAGTTTGTGTGTGTTCGTTTGTCTGCAACGGCTCTACGGATTTGAATGAAATTTGGGGGATAGCTTAAACCCCTAGGAAAGACAGAGGGGTTTTAGCCGCGATAAACGACTACTCGGACGCAGTTGGCGGATAAAAGTTCTAGAATACCGTAAAATTACGACACGATCACGTTTAAGCCGATCTCTTTTCAAGAATGTAAATCAAATTGTATGACAAACAACCGTCCGTACCGGTATTATCTGTTTACGTTCGCAGAAATATGGTTTGTATAATGAATTCACCATTGCTTTTTATTTGTTTGTCCAGTTTTCATATCAACTGAGCAACGGCCGAGCGGGGTACCAAAGAAAAACCTATACCTTAAGATGGGTAAGAATCTGAGCGGCTCAGCCCCACGCGGCGAGCTGCTCGCGAGCCATATTGTTGCACATAAACATGCGCGGGTGAGGCAGCGAGCTCGCCGCGAGCCGACATTTTAAAATGGCGTCGGGCACAGCCGATGTCAGCGTTTATCATAATTCATCGAATTATTAACAAAAAGAAGAAGAAATCGCCTCGGTGGTGGAACGGCTCATCAACTTTATCAAATTTCTATACGCGCCTCGCCCACAGACAATTTAGAACTTGTCGTTCTGCCCGCGTCTCGCTCTGCCTGGATACACGTCCAAGTTTCGCGAGGCACGCACACCTCGGTGTGCGCCTCGGCGCCTTTGAGCACGGTCAAAAGACCCACTTTCGACGGCTCGCCGCGCACCGCTCGCCCGCTGCTCGCGCACAGCGCGTGAGCGCGTACGAATTTAAGCAAAATAGGTGAGCCGTGCGTGCCTCGACCCGAGGCTGCTCTAATTCGTACCAACCTTTACACATTTGAACATGTAACTCTGTTTTGAGAATAAAAACTTATCTGTTATAAATACCCGGGCTCGATTCCTGATAAGGCCCAATACGAGTATTCGATACTAACTCTTATAAGACTACTCATTCTAATGATCCTGTGACGGGATCCTGCCTTTTGGCCAAAATATTTTTTGACCAAATGTATATCGTAACCCACCCTTTTAATTTGCCAATCCACTTGTTTCTGTAACTGTAACTATTTCAGGACCATCGTGTAGAACCAAGGTATAGTGTAATAAGTAACACTAACCTATAGTGTAATAAAAAATCCTATATGATTTACAGTTACAGAGCGGTTCGGCAAATGAAAAGGATACATTCGGTAAAAAGACAAAGAACCTCCTGTGATATATCTTAAGTTTCAGACGAGTTTTTAACTTACGATAAAATAGAGGTATAAACAAATGCAGTAAATTATCAATATTGAACATCTAATTACGATATTAACGTCAAACTATTGATGATTTACTATCGAGCACGTATTCACCTTTTAACATCTAACCTTACATTACATGTCAATAAACTATGATATGATATCAATATGATAACATAAACGTTTTATTAATTAGGAGTCGCCAGTAGAGCTTCAACTCGTGTCAGAACAGATAGATAGAGTTTTGTTTTGTGGCTTTGCGTTGTGTCAGAAAATAAATATATATCGATGGTCTAGAAAGCTTAGTGTTTGGATGGCCTAGAAGGCACTTGTATGTATGTAGTACGACAATCACGTCGGGGTCACCAATGTAGGAAGAGAGAGGACCATAGAGAGATCTCTCTCCAGGCGGTTGTTATGCCTGGAGACCGAAATCCATTTGGATGAAGTTGGAAGTGGTATATAAGTCAACCGACTGAAGAAACTTCGTTAGCGCGATGTAGCGCACTGTCAGATTAAGTTGCGATGTCTGAAGCTGGTGGCGTTGTCGAGTTGGTTGTTACAAGTTGTCACTAGATGTCGTTAGGTCGCCACACACAGCACATTTGTTTTCTAGACCATCAATGCACTTAGCATGATTGTCTTCTAAACCACCGATATATTATGGTGTTTTTTTTGACTGGGACCGTATAGGGAAATTGGAAGTCATAGGAGACTAGCAAAAAATTTTTTTTTTTTGTTAAAACTTTTTTAGGATTTTTTTTTTGGTGTGTTGTATGTATAAATTAATAAATCTGACACGTTTTTTAACGTAAATCGACTCAGTCTTATTTAAGGATCATTTAATCGTACGGAGAGAACAAAATTGGAACAGCAAAGTTGTTCAAATTTACTAATATACTTTTCATACAATTTATAAGTACCCTGTTAATAAAACTATTTCTTCGTAGAATGGATTAGACTCAATTAAATATCATACTAAATTTAAAAATAATTATGCCCAAAATGATTCAACAAAAAACACCTAAATGTTTCCTATGACAGTTTACCTGTATCTCCTATGATTTTGGATTTTCCCATACGGTCCCAGTAAAATAACACACAATATATATTATTCAGTAATTAAATACATGATGCTACGTGTTTTCTGTCCGAAGTCTGGACTTTGACAGAAGCTATGACTGACTAAAAGGATCCAAGCTTTTGAGATGTGGGTATACCGACGCATGCTGAAAATATCGTGGACAGAGAAGGTGCGAAATGACACAGTTTTGCAGAGGGTGAATAAGCATCTCGATGTAGATACCATAAAAAAGCGAAAACTGCAGTATCTTGGTCACATAATGAGAAATGACAACTATCGACTACTGCAACTGATAATTCAGGGAAAAATTCAAGGACGCCGACAACCATGCGAAAGATATCTTGGCTCAAAAACCTCAGACAGTGGTTCGGAATGAGCACGAGGTCTTTATTCAGAGCGGCAGTAGACAAGGTGAAGATAGCCATTATGATCGCCGACCTCCTGCAGGAGATGGCACTCATAGAGGAAGAATTAAATACAGACCGGCATTGGCTCCTAATTATATTGTAACATCTGTTCTGACCCATGTTTCATGCTTTTAAAAAATATTCTATACTATTCTTATTCTCGTGAGACCCGGGACCCAGGGTGCTAGTTGGTACATAATCAAGGCAATTTAGTTTTAACTATATTTTAATGACCATAAAGTTCATTTTTATTGGTTACAAAACTTTAAACAGCATTAAAATCTCCCTATTTGTAGTATGGGCCTCACGAGGTTAAAAAAACACTGTTCAATTCAAATCAGCATACGCGTCTTCTTTCATCTCACGCTGCTATGCTGCGAGGCCGGATTAGTAATCATGTCTCAATAACACACGAGTTCAGTCACGTAGAGATAAGAGATCATTCACTGATCTCGAGTGTATGTCAATGTGTCAATAGCAAACAAATCGGTCGAACTTTAAATTGACAGTTGCGGCTAAGGGCACATTACGAAATGTACAAATATATTTTTTTAAATAGTAATAGCTTGACTCATCTCATTCTTTAATGATTATTATTTTCAATTTCTTTTTATCTATATTAACACTAGCTTTTAAGCGCACCGTCCGCCAATTTTTCGGGATAAAAGTAGGCTATGTGGTATTCTACACAGTAATCTATCTGTGTCAAATTTAAAGATCCCTTCAGCCGTAACAAACATCCACATTTTCGCATTTATATAAGTAAGAGAAAGATAGTCTTCTTGTGCAAAATGTGGTTAAAGAATTATCAACAAGTCTTTTTGGAATTGTTGGTATTTCTGTAGCTCTGCCACCCCACTCCTGGATTGAGGGCGTGATGTTGTGTATGTGTGTAAGACAGTAAGAAGTAATATTGTAAATATGTTATTTTTTGTGTTACTTTGGACAAAGTAACTGTTTTTTTATTGCTCCTTCTCGTCTACTTACGTTTTGAATAGCATAAACATCACCTAGAAGGGATCCTTTAAATCTATATGTTCATCTTTCTACTATATTTACTTTGGTTCGATACATACAAACATAAACACTCTTTGGTAAACGTGGTGGCCGGTAACCTTCGGGGAGGGGAGATGGCCGATTGAAAGGTGTCCGGCTTTTTCTTTTTTATTCTGTTTACTGTCTTAACCTACTCACTTGACATTGGCGAAATAACTGCGGAATATCGTGGTGAACCGCCTTCAATAAAAAAAAAGTAGAAGAAGGTAAACGTGGTAACCATTTTTTTTTAAACTTACGTCATCTTTGGCCTTGAGTGGTTCGACGATCAGCTGCGCGTTCTCGTTCAGCACCACGGCCACGTCCCCCACTGTGTCCAGGAACTCGAGCTTGAGCGGTTCCGCCGTGATGCGGACCTTGTGGCCCTGCGCGTTGGCGAGCGTTACCACGCCCTGGACGTTGGAGACAAGAGTCAATCTGCAAGGAATATAGGTCGCTGTAGATTTAAGCTTTTGGACATGGCCTAACTAACCTAACCTAAGCCAAATAGAATTATCTCAAAAACTCCTGCAGCAATCACAACCTTATTACTAACACAAGAGGATTGAAATTACTTTGGCAATTGAATCTGACATACTGTTTTTTGGCTTAGGAGGTCAGTGTTAAGACCCCTATTCGTCAACCTGCAACGAATAGGGGACAGGCGGGCGGCGGGTGTTTGTTGTGCGTTAAACTATTTACAAATAGTACATTTTTACCTGGGTCCGGGGAAAGTAGGGGATTGCCTGCCAGGTGGTTGGATTATTTATACGTTATTATCAATCTTAAAACACACTACCAGGTTTTCAACAATTTGACTGGCGTGTGTACCTAGAGAATTTGAAAGTTCTCGAGAAAAGAGCGACAAGGGACGTTTTCAAAAAAAAATACACAGTTAAGGGCCATAATAAAAACAAAACTTAATTGCTTCCTTTGTGTAACGAAAGTTACCCATATACTTTGTATGACTAACTTTCGTTACACAAAGGACGCGATCGTGACTTTGTTTTCATTAAGCCCTTAAGTATATAATTCTTTTTTAAAACGTCCCATAAACAGATTCAACGCGGACGGAGTCGCGGGCAAACGCAAGCCGTATATAATTGACGACATGTTAACCTAGTACGGAGTGAACCTGCCTCCGAAGCCTGCGGTCCTGCGGGTCAAATCCCGGTACAGGCAGATATTTGTGTGATGTGCGGGAATATTATAAATAAAATAAATAATCACAGGACAATGTCACACAAATTGACGTATAGTAGCCCTCAACCAAAGTGACCACCGGGGCCATAAAACCCTTGAGCTCGCGTTATCAGTTATCCATTGTGTTGCTCGACCCGTGCTCGGGACCGTAAAGCAGGTAGTAAACGCACAAAACGGGATGTCGATATAATTGAGTGATAATTTAAAACACGGTTCTTATGAATGAATTGAATAATATATTATTGAAAGTGGCAATATTAACAACATCATAAAATATTATTACTATTAAAATACATATATTATTACGACATTGCACATTAATATCACCTTCTAACTTGGTAATATGGTGATTGCAAAAACTTTCCATTGCGAATATTGCGATATCAGTTGTATGTTCTCTGTAAGTATTCGAGACACGAATGACGTATACCTTACAAGACTATTGATTTTATATCAACAAGTCTAATTACCTAATAGGTTAAAAGTCGGCAATTAAATGTAAAACTCACTCTCATTACACATGATTATGGTCAACACAAATTAGGTAATTGTTGACTAATTATCTCATTAGAAACTAGCTCAAAACATCTTATTTTTAAAAACCATAATAATTAAATAAATAGGCAATAATACAGAAACTCAACAAAATATATTCATTTCATCGACGTTTAAACCTTTTCGTTATCGATACGTTACCCTCACTACGTCCGTCGAGGTTTATGGCCCACGCCCGGACTTTTATGGCCCCGGTCGTCACTTTGGTTGAGGGCTACTATAGTCCCAAACTGAGCTCTAGACTTGTACTATGGGTACTAGACAACGATAAATTTACTTATATAGAGAAATATATACTTAAATACATAGAAAACGTCCAAGACTAAGGAATAAATACTCCTATATTTGTTCTTGAGTCTTGTATGTTTTCTAAGTATTTAAGTATGTATTTCTCAATTTAAGTATGTTTATCGTTGTCTAGTATCCATAGTAAATACAAGCCTAGAGCTTAGTTTGGGACTAGGTCAATTTGTGTGAGATTGTCCCCTGATATATATTTATTTAACTCAGTTTATAATCCTTAGACACCAAAAAATCAACAGCTTGTTATAACAAGTAAAGCAATAAACCAATGTTAATGCTATTATCGTACTGCTCAATTAACGAGCTGATAACGAAAATTGATTCTATTCCGTATCAAACACGTGGTTTCTACAAAATTAGAACTTGAGTTTCAATAAACAAAGTTCATTTTGGTAAAGCATTACGTTAAATTATTTAAAATTGTTACGTGGTTGTTTGCTAACTTATAATGCAGGAAAACTAAATATAAATATCAGGGTAGCTCATTAATAGTAATTAATACACTATTCAAATATTAAAGCGATCCAATATTCGCTGCAACAATATCACTTAAGTGGACTGAAGCAAAAAATGACCATACAAAATGCGATAACGTTTTTCTCCCCTTAAACGTTGCCCGATTTTTTACATATGTACATAAATAACATCATGCCTTCATTCCCAGAGTGGGGTAGGCGGAACTACAGAAATACCACCAACTCTAAAAATACTTGTTGATAACTCTGTAACCTCATATTTCACAAGTAGGCTAAGATGTTTACCAGTGTATTAGTGACAGGTTGAAAAGAAACAAATTAAAACAATACGGAATCGTACAAACCCACTTTTTCATGAGAACTACCAAATCGTGCAAATCGGATTAGCTTAAAAGGGTGAGGAACGTGTGTATCTTTGTGTCTGCCTGTGGGACCGTACCTCCCAAACAGTTGGGCCGATTTTAATTTTTAAGTTTAATCAGGTCACTCATTGATAATATAGCATGCTAATGGTGAAAGCTTTTTTTTATTTAATCCAGTAGGTTGTGAGTTTATATATTACAAAAATATAACTATTTCCTTTTTATAATATTAGTCAAATATAAGGGAAAATTTAATTGTCTCACTTGTCTCCTTTGGGTTCTCCGTCCAACGCCTGCTGGGTCCGGTAGCGTGGGTACAGCGGGTCAGCCTCGTCCAACTCCACACGGAAGGTTCCGTCCACCAGAGCTGTCACTCTGAGGGCGTAGTTCCACTGTTGAGCAGAAACCACAGTTAATTCAATGAAACCGTGTAGTCAATAAACAGTTTATCAGAGAGTTACCTGTACACCATTGGTAAACTCTTAAAAAAAAGACTAAGAGTAACATTAAACATTTTACTTAGTAAGATAAAAATAACAAAAAAACCGTCTAGAAAAATGCTTCTTTTCAAATCTATGTTTGCCTATAGCATTTGAAGAGTTCCCTCAATTCCTCCTAATCAGATACGCATAACACACAAAAAAAACCATACAATCGAATTGAAAACCTCCTTTTTAAGTCGGTTAAAAAGTCACCTTACAGTTTACTTGACAAGGTTGCTATAACAGATGTAGTGAACAAACATTCACTACATCTATTGACTAGTTAATTGAGAAAGCAAGATGAACACAAACTTATTTACTGATTATTAACCATTTCTAATATTAATAGGCACATTTAAAAAATACGTATAACTCTTTAGCATTTTTTTACGAATGCGGTCGCGGGATTAGAGTCACATGCATATTAAGATTACAACACCATATCCTGCAAATTGCATCTGGAATTCCGATCACTGACATTGCACTGAAAATCGGGCCCTTACACAGTCTGAAGCTGCCCTCTAACTACTTCTTGCTGGACACAACTTCTATTCTAGGAGCAGAACCCTTGTTTTGTCCTCTACAAATTATATACATCTATTTAACCACTTTATCCTCGTGAGATCTGGAGTGCCATAGGAAGTACATAATCTAGACAACAAGTTTAAACTGTATTTAAATATGAGTAACATTCATTTCTATTTGTTACACATTTGTAATTGGCATTTAAGAGCGAAAGTAACTGAACTTTATCACCTTGCTGGTAGATTCAAATTCCCACTTACAAAAATCTCCCTGTCCCCAGCAGTACTATACTAGGCGTCACAAGGTGATATATGAACATTTGTGGCGTACGTCAGCAACATTTATTGGTATTTTATTTATGTAGGGCAAAGTCTACTGTGTTTCTGTAAAACCTGTTTTCCCTGGGATTGTATCATACATTATTATGATGGTTATATTTCGGTCACATTGAACTTTACAGGATTTTTAAAATAATGTTATTGATAAAAAAATTGCAATGACATTCCGTAGTTTAAATTATTAATAAGTATTACTTGTGGGTGCCATCCAATTTGCATAATTTCATTTATCTATGTGCAAAAGGCTTAAAAGACAATTGTATTATTTTTCAGGCACACAATCAAATAGCATAACAGTCATTATATTACAATATTTTTTAGTAGGACTGTCACCAAATTAGGAGTAATTAAAAGTGTTGGAAATGTTTACCTTTTAACCTATGAACATTATGTTTCAAGATGTGCATTTATTATATAATGGGTTTATTATAGAGACAGAATTTTGTGATTTGAGATATCCAAAATGTAAAGTAGCACATAAGTTTTTAGGCAAATAATTAAACACCCCTTGTTTGGGAGAATAATAAGTGTTTAAGATTACGAAATATTGCACTTCTAAAGCTGGGTACGAATCTGAGCGGCTCAGCCTGAGGCACGCTCGTCCTGCGCGGCGAGCTGCTGGCGACCCAAATTGTTGCACATAAACATGCGCGGGTGAGGCAGCGTACTTGACGCGACCCGTCATTTCAAAATGGCGTCTGACACGATGACAGCCGCGGCTGCGTTTATCATAACTCACCGAATTATTAACAAAAAGAAGAAGAAATCGCCTCGGCGGTGGAACGGCTCAGCAACTTTATCAAATTAGTACGCGCCTCGCCCACAGCGCGTGAGCGCGTACGAATTTGAGCAAAATTGATGAGCCGTGCGTGCCTCGACCTGAGGTTGCTCTAATTTGTACCCACCTTAATATTTCACATGTACAGTCAACCAATTTGATTCATGGGCCACTATGGAACTATGTCAAAGTGATGTTTTGCTTCAGTTCTTAAGAAGTTTCTTACAATTTGAATCATTAAGTCACTTTGACATAGTTCCAGAGTGGCCTATGAATCAAATTTGTTGACTATACCTGCATGCATTAAGATATAGAAAGTATATTTGGCTTCCAGCCAGCTTTAGAGTTTCAGGTTATAATTATAGCACTTGACAAACACCAGAATGTAATACTGATGTGAGATATGGAGAAAATTTTCACAACATTCAAAGATCCATTTTTAGGGTTCCATACCCAAAGAGTAAGAACGGGACCCTATTACTAAGACTTTGCTGTCTGTCTGTCTAAGTCTGTTGCCGCTATAACAAAAAATAAATGTGACTTTTTGCTGGATATTCATAACGGCAACAGGTAGAGGCATGAATATTCACAGAATATTTAGTTGCACATCATTTTAAGAATAAACAAAAGCCATCCTTTAACCGTTTTTTGCTCGATCTTAATACAGATACCGTGGTTGTATACATAATGGAACCCTTTGTGCTGAGTCCCACTCGCACTCGGACAGTTTTTTCTACATCTCAACAATACACTTAACAAAATCTAAACATGCATCAAACTACTTCGTTAGATACCTATCGTAATTAAACATTCAATGTTATGGATGTTTAAAGAATAATAATTAATTAATTACCACAACAATCCTCTTTTCTGTGTCAGTGTCGACTGTGTTGACTTCCGCGGTCATGACATTGCCGTGTACTATGACAGTGTCCAAGTTCAGAGTATACTGCGACTTTTCGGGCTTAAACGGCCGTAGCCGTTTGCAGAAACCCGACTCATCGCAGCTCTTGAAATTGTTCTTGTCCACAGCAAAACAGCCCGCCAACGCCAGCACGAACACCAGAAGCAGCTCTAGAGTTTTCATCCTGCGAGGATAATAGCATAAAACATTTGGTTAGCTTTTACGGCCCTTGGGGACCGGTGTCAGTGACCAGTATCTAACTTCAAGGACTGAAAAATGATATTATTTAACACACCTGGCCAATTGAGACACTGCACCCTTCAGATATTCCTAATGAATTCTATAGAATGCCTTAGTTTGCAATCATTGCTGGAATCACGACTCTAAATTTGTAATTTTATTAAATATTACGACGGACCCGCACGCTAGAATTACGTGGAGAAAACTCGTTGCTTGACACTTGCAGTGTTGCCTAGAAAACGAAAAGCATTGGCAAAGTGCCTCGTAGCAATAAGCCATACAACAAGAAAAAAAAAAACGAAAAGCTAAGCTTTATTATTTAGGAGTTTTATGACATACCCAATGAGCCGTGTTTACAATTTGGGTTTTTGTATTAGGTATTATTTTTTGGATTGCAACAGAATAGTTTTTTTGCGAGTAGCGCAAAACCGGCCGTCATGGAGATCCTTCGTGAACTTTACCAGCAGTGGACGTCGTTCGACTGACATGACAAAAAGAGAAATTCAAATTTATAGCTTGCAACTCCAAGGTAATAGGATTTAAAGGTTTTAGACCGTTCCATAAAAGTGTAATGTGAAGGACTTTATTCCTTTGGGTTTTTTTAGTTCTAATCTTATTCTATGCAACCACCACTACCTGTGTGCTAACGGTATGCATGCTCAGGCATGCTGGCTGTCACAATGCTGTCACTACTGTCAAGCAACTGTCAGGCAGGTCAAGTGTCAGCTCGAAAAAAGGCGGGAAACTTCGAAGAGGGCGGCCGCGGTTTTTTTCTCTTAATTTGGAAAAACATTTTCTCTTTAAAATATTGATCAGTATTGTATATATTTTGTATATTAAGTAGATTAGTTTGTTTATATTCCGGTAATTTGGTAAGTTTTCTTATTTTTATCCGTAATGGACATATCTGATGACCCGGGTGGGGGCACAGTCCCCTTACCGGTAAGTTTTGTAGTGGTATCGAATGAATCGGGAATGGAGACAGATACTTCTTCGGTGTCTAAAGGGCACAAACGCAATCGCGTACACAAAATGTGTAAGCACAAGTTGCATAAAAGAAAAAGGGAGTCTGGTACTACTACTTTGAATTCTGACTCCAAAGATTGCAATTGCACTAGTCAGGATAGTGATGTGACTAATCCTCAGGAAATCAAAAATCCTCCCACTCTTACAAATCCCGCTCCTATGATTGATTCAAGTCCCAAAAAGTCACCCCCAGTCATAGTAACAAGAACCTTATATGATTCGGCAGATATCGCTCCATACATAGTTCATATCCAACGCGAACAAGAGTCTCCCAACGACGGCACCACGCTCCACCCCATCTCATTAGGCAAGTTTTTAAAACGCTTTGCGTTTCGCAACATTATTGATGGTAGTGTTAAGAGGATTGGTAGAAACAGATGTTCAATATCTTTTTCCAAACATGATGATGCAAATTCTCTCATTGGTCATAAAAGCCTGGTTGAATATAAATTTAAAGCATTTATACCATCATACAATGTCTCTCGTATGGGTGTCGTCCGAGGTATCCCAACAGATCTTTCTCCAGAAGAAATAATTGAATCTACTTCAGTGCCAAATGGATGCGGTAAAATATTGAAAGTTAGACGCATTAACACAAAACAAATTGTTGATGGAGCCCCTATTTGGAAGCCTACCCAGACAGTGGTTGTAACATTTGATGGTCAGGTTCTTCCTAATCGTATTTTTATGTGTTATAATTCACTCCAAGTGCAACTGTATACATACCCTACCATTCAATGTTACAACTGCTGCCACTTTGGGCATACAAAGATCCAGTGTAGGTCAAAACCACGCTGTTACAAGTGTGGCAGGGAACACTCTGGGGACTCTTGTAACACTAGTGAGGATTTCTTGTCTTGTTGTTTATGTGGAGGTGTACATTTTGCAACTAACAAGTCTTGCCCAGAATTTGTAAGGCAACAAAATATTAAGTATGCCATGGCGGACAAGTGCATATCATATGCAGAAGCATCTCGATTACTTCCACCCTTAACTAAGTCTTACGCAGATATTGTAGCAATGCCTAAAGACCAACCTACCATATTGAATACTAACTTCAGACAGCCAACTACCACCCCAATGTCATACAGAAAGACTGTTTTTGCAAAACCTCGCTTACCACCTAAGTTAGGTAAAGGTTATAATATTAAAGAGCATAATGAATTAGTTCAACAACCAGCTTCATCACAGACAAATGGTTGTGCTATTAAAGACCTTAACACAGAAAACAAACTTAATATTTCTGATATTATTTCTCTTTTAAATTCCCTCATAAAGTCAAAAATAATTGAACCGTCCAACGCTGCTAAATTATCTGACGCTATCACAGTACTTAACAACCATAATGGATCATCACAGATCCAAGGCAGTTCAGTGGAACTGCAGAAGCATCATTAACAAAAAGAGTGAACTCATTTATTTAGTTAATAATTTTAACCCATTAGTTATAGCATTAGCAGAAACTTGGCTCAAGCCAGGTTCTGTATTTAAATTAAGTGGCTTCTCCTGCCTCAGGGATGACAGATCTGATGGTTATGGAGGAGCTGCTCTTTTTATTAAAAACTCTCTTACATTTTCCCAATTTCCAGTACATAGTAATAATAACTTTTCTGTTGTAGCTTGCATAGTCAATGGAATATGTTTTGTATCTATTTATATACCTAAACCTTCCATACAAGTATTTAGTGATTTAGATTTTTTATTTTCTACTATCCCAAAACCAGTGATAATTATGGGAGATTTTAATTCTCAACATAGAGCATGGGGTAGCTCATTATCCAACTGTCATGGTGAGGACCTTTTAAGTTTAATAGATAAACATAATCTCTGCATACTTAATAATGGGTCTTGCACTCGTCGCACTGAACCAACAGAGAATGATAGTGCTATTGACCTCACCATAACATCTCCTAGCCTAGCTTCCACAATTTATTGGGAAACTTTACATTCTACTCATGGCAGTGACCATTTTCCAATCATCTTAAATTTATCTATGTTTAAAGTTAATAATATTCCGAGACCTCCTCCTCGTATGAAATATAGATTAATTAGTGATAATTGGAGCAACTACAAGCAATGTATGGAGGATAAAATCCAAAAACTTATTCCTATTACATCACAAAATCTAAGGTCTTCTGCAGAAGGTTTTACTCAAAATTTAAAAGAGGCTGCTGACGCATCCTTCCCTCTTAAAAAATTTGCTTGTGACAAGTTACCTTGTCCACCATGGTGGGACAAAGAATGTAGCATTGCTGTTGCTGAAAGGAAAAAAGTTGAGAAAATCTATAATGCCAATATGTCACAAGAAAATTTCAATTGTCTTATGGAAGTTATTTCGAAAACTAGGAAAACACTAAAAGATAAAAAATTTGAAGGTTGGAGGAAGTTTTGTTTATCTATATCTCCCAACACTAAGGCCGCTGAAGTTTGGCGGAATATACGCAGATTTCGATCAGGTATTAGTACAACAAACTTTACAGTCATGCCGCAGTCTCTATACAATAGTTTTTTAGATCGCTTGGCGCCGCCAACGGTTCCGCACATAGACATGTTTATAAACATAATTCCTAATTCTGTTCCCTCGTGTCCATTCGGCCTTGACTCTTTGTTCTCTCTTAACGAATTAAAAGGTGTTTTATCGCAAACCAAGGATACAGCTCCTGGCAAAGATGGCATTCCTTACTCATTTTATTCTCATCTTGGTGATAAGGCTTTAAAGTATCTGTTAGAGGTTATCAATGCTGTCATCATGACAGGTGACATTCCTCTAACCTGGAAGACTCAAATAGTGTTACCAATCCTAAAACCCGGTAAAAATTCCAAGGATTCCACATCTTATCGGCCTATAGCTTTATCTCCAGTTATAATAAAAATTGTTGAACATTTAGTTAAAAATAGATTGGAATGGTTCGTGGAAAATAAGAATCTTATTCCTGATAGCCAATATGGATTCAGGAAGGGCAGGAGTACGATAGATAGTGTTAGTGTTTTTTGTACAGATATACGTATTGCTTTTTCTCAAAACGACACCGTTATTGCAGCATTCTTAGATATTGAAGCGGCATATGATAATGTCATTATAGAGATCTTGATAAAGAAACTGAAACATTTGAACATTCCTTCCATTCTATCTAATTTTATATTAAATATGTTATCTGACCGTAAAATCACCTTAAACTCTACAGATTTTGAAAGAACTGCGTGGAGAGGTTTGCCTCAGGGCTCGGTACTAAGTCCGCTTCTCTATAATATCTATACTTGTGACCTAGAATCCTCCATCAAAGACTGTAGAATCTTACAGTACGCTGACGACTTATTAATATATTCTGTAAATGGCTGTCCGGAAGTTGCGTCCTCCAAATTAACAAACACGTTAAATTATCTTAGGATCTGGCTGAATGAAAATGGTTTGGAGCTTTCAGCTTCAAAAAGTACAATTGTTACATTTAGCCGTAAACGTAATGTTCCTCCGGCAAACATTTATTACAATAATGAAGTAATACCTGAAAAGAGTCATGCTAAATTCCTAGGGGTTGTATTAGATTCAAAGCTTACAGGTCATCCACACTGTGAGCATGTAATATCAAAATGTGAGAAAAACTTAAACCTGCTTAGGTGTCTTTCTGGTGTTTGGTGGGGAGCACATCCTTTTACGTTAAAATTAATTTACAATGCTTTAATAAGAAGTGTCTTAGATTATGGCACTTTTCTTTTAGAACCTTGTAATATGGCTGTTTTGAAAAGGTTAGATGGCGTTCAAGCAAAAGCTTTACGAATAATTATGGGAGCTATGAAATCTAGCCCCATTAATGCCCTACAAGTAGAATGTGTTGACCCTCCTTTAGAATTAAGACGCCAGTTTTTGGCCAATCGTTTTTTCTTCCGTACCTTACAGTTTTCCAATCATCAACTTCGTCCAAAAATCCGACTTCTATCTAATCTTATCTCAACATGTCCTTATTGGAAGCATAAATCTCCTCCTTGTTTGGTAAACAGTTATAATAAATCTTTGAATTTCTCATCTCCTACTTTTCAGACAAAAAAATTGCCTCTTTTTGAATGTCTCTTTCAGGCTCTTGTATTTGAGCCCATCATATATTTTAATTTAAATATTGATCGTTGTGATTCAAATGCAAATATTAAGCTTAACTTTATCATAGACGAAAGATGGCATGATTGGCATCAAGTTTACACCGACGCTTCTAAGCACGGTACGACTGGGAATGTTGGTGTGGGGGTATTTCACAAGCAGTATAATATTGTACAATTGATCAAGCTTCCACCTGAGACATCAGTATTCACAGGGGAATGTTTCGGCATAGTTAAAGCATTAGAATATATTTTATTAACAAAGCTCAAAAATACTGTTATATTCAGTGACTCTAAGAGCTCTCTTGAATCCATTGTTAAATTTCCTTTTCGCTCTAAAACACATTACCCATTAATTTTCGAAGCCAGAGACAAACTTCTTCGATGCTCAAAATCTGGATTTAAAGTAAATTTTGCATGGATACCAAGTCATTGTAATATTTCTGGAAATGAGCGTGCTGATAAATTGGCTAATGAAGCGGTGGAGTGTGGTGACATTTTCCCGTATCTAAATTATTATCATGATGTGATTTCTCTTCCCAGGATTTATCTCAGGGAATCTTGGGGAAAATCTTGGGAAAAAACGACTCAATCCAAAGGGAAATATTACAAGAATATTCAAAAGACATTACCATTAAAACCTTGGTTTTTTTAAAATTCGTTTAGGTAAAAGAGCCACTTCAGTCATTATTAGAATGCGTCTAGGCCATACGTGTTCTCCTGCCCATCTGGCTAGAATGAAAATATCAAGGAGTCCTGCTTGTGACTGTGGGGATGATTTTGGGGACTTGAATCATATATTTTTCGCTTGCAGTATGTATGACCATATTCCCTTTTTTGAAAACCTTATTTCCCATCATGTCCCACTGCCTACAAATATAAACATCCTACTTTCTTCCCCTGACCCCTCTATTTTTTTTTTATAGAATCTTTTATAAAATGTAACAACATTAAATTGTAATATTTACTCCCTCTTTTTTCCTATATTTATATACATGTAATTTATTAACCCGTTTTATATTATAACCAACTCTACTGATCCATATTTCCTTATTATTCCCGTTTATTAGTTGTACAATATCCCGCGTATGTTTCCCTAATTTTTTATTCAAAATAAAATACTTGACAAATGGCTAAGCATTCGTGCGGGTCCAGACAAAAAAAAAAAAAAAAAAAAAAAAGTGTCAGCTCCGGCGAGAAATGTTATTATTATTACCGCCGGTTTATCGCGCATGTTTCCTCGTCCCCTTTTCACGCAATTTTCTATCTAACATCTCGTTTCAAAGTCGCCCAGTGACGAAAATGGCATCACCAGGAAAATGGCAAAGTAAAAAAAAGGAAATGCTACTCTTGTCGAGAGACGAAAGAAGGAAAGTTTACGAGTCAGTAGGCTATGTCAATGTCGACAATGTCATCCCTTGGAGTAAGTATTTTGTCACAACCAAGGATATTGCGCTTAAAACTCCTACTACACAGGATAAAGACCTATTCAAGAAGGTACAAATAGACCCTGAATTGAATGAATGTCTCTCCGAGAAAGTTTATCTGTATAAAGGTGACATAACAAAGCTAGAGGTATGTTATTTTTCGTTTGCAATGTTATAATTAAAGTATTTCAGTATATATCATGATCGTGTCAGCTCCAGGAGGTTCACTATTAGATGCTAGACGGGTCCTGCATTGGTCTCTCGTTGAACACCTGTAATCTTCAGAATTTATAAAATAGTTGGCAGCTGGGTAAAGGGTTCGCAAATGTTAACCACTTACTAGCAGACAAAATAGACTGACTTATAGCTAGAAAGCTTTTCATACAACAGAAAAGTTTCATACAAAATTTAATTACGTGAGTTATTTTGCCCAACTTTTTAGACCTTACCCATATGGAAAGTACCCTAAGTTCCATACCAAATTTCATTAAAATTGGTTAAATTTATAATATGTGTAACGATTTATGTCATTTTAGGTTGATGCAATAGTGAATGCAGCTAATTCTCATCTCAAAGCAGGGGGTGGGGTGGATGGTGCCATTCACAGAGCTGCAGGACCATACCTACAGGTAGTTAACTATTGGTTTTATTGGAACTGAAATCAGAGACGGAGTTTTAAAATTTGGTCTAACAAGGTAAAACCGAGTCACATGTGTAATGTGTAAGCACGTGGGATGCGAGGTTGGCTGCGCGTCAAGTATATACTTATTTGTACACACTGTTGTTGCTGCGCTTCCACCTCCAAATACCCTCATCTGACCTCAGATTAAAAAGTATCAGAACGAGGTTGAAAGGTGTCATTTCAATCTGAAGTTCTGACTTATTGCAACCGGATTTGAAGGTCCGTAACATTCCTAGTAAAAATATTGACCAACATAGAACCTTATTACCAGGGCTAGGACTTATGGTACGTCATGATTCTAAAACCCTGTAGTCAATATTTACTGCTCATTGTATGTTTATTGTTATCTATAATACAAGTCAAGCTTAGTATGAGATTATGTTAAATTTGTATAATATTATTCCCAGATATTTATTTACTTATTGTATAAATGTTGTGATAGGTGTAATGTGTGTAATAAAGCTTGTTCAATTTTTAAATTTCCAGTTTGAATGTGACTCGTTATTTGGCTGTAACACTGGAGATGCCAAAGTCACTGGTGGATATAACTTGCCTGCCAAATGTGAGTTATTTATATTATAATTACAAGTCACAGTTATGACTCATTCTCTTTTTGTTGCTGAAATAAAATAGCCAAAGAGACCTATTACAGGAGGTCACAATAAATTTTCAGCCAACCCCATGTTTGGGATAGTTTTTTTATCTTTGCAAGGTAAGCCCAGTTGACTAATCTATACTAATATTATAAAGAGGAAAGATTTGTTTGTTTGTTTGTTTCGAATAGGCTCCGAAACTACTGGACTGATTTGAAAAAATATTTTACTATTAGAAGCCGACATTATACCTGATGAACTTAGGCTATTTTTTATCCAGTGATTCAAGAGGAAGGTTTATATACATATAATACTTTAACCTAAAGCGAAGTGAGGGCGGGTCGCTAGTAATACATAATTCAGGAGATGCAAAATGGTGTCCTCTCCTAGTCCACTTTATTTCCATTAATACCTTGATACTCCTTTATTATTAGCATGTGCCACTAATGTTTAATAGTGAAAAGTAAGATAGGTCCTCCAAGGGAGGCGCGGCCGCCCGTCTGAGGTCCTGGTATTGACATTATTACCAAGGTTTATTTTATTGTCATTGAGACATTTGTATTCAAGGATTTTAAATTTGTTTAGACTACTTTACTCTAAACATGCTGAAGTTGTTCCCGCTGTTACCTCTGGAATAGCATCCTTCTGAGCATTTGGGTACAATATTCATTAATAAGGCAGGAATACACATGTCTTTAGCTGACACTTGCATAACAGCTCCTTCCACATGCCACCTATTGTCATGTACTAACTGGCATGCCAGTATCTGGCAAGCAAGAAGATTGCCATCAAGCAAGAAGTTCTATTTACTGGCATGCAATATGAGGACGGGACGCGGGGGCCGCAACACCGGCACGTGTGAATGCACGCGAGAGCTACAGGCATGTCAGTAGCCATTTAAGGCCCCCCACAGACCTACAAAATGTTTGCGCAATCGTCTTTTTGTACAACCTGATTGAAACAGGTTCTACCCCTACACATGTCAATTGATTGAGTCAATCATCAATCATTATGATCTATAGTCCACTTTATTTTCATTAATACCTTGATACTCCTTTATTTTTAGCATGTGCCACTAATGTTTAATAGTGAAAAGTAAGATATGTCCTCCAAGGGAGGCGCCGCCGCCCGTCTGAGGTCCTGGTATTGACATTATGTTTTCTTTCAGATGTGATCCACACTGTTGGCCCGCAAGATAAGTCTGCAGAGAAACTCCAATCATGTTACGAGAAATGTCTTTCGTTCCACGAGGAATACAAGATCAACACTATTGCATTCCCTTGCATTTCCACTGGAATTTATGGCTTCCCTAACCGTCTGGCCGGGCATATCGCTCTGCAAAAAACGAGGGAGTTTCTTGAACATAATCCGGAAATGGAAAAGGTCATCTTTTGTACATTCATGCCTGTTGATGTAGATGTCTATGAAACGCTAATGCAGATGTATTTTCCTTGTAAACTACCATGATTAATCAGCTAAAAATAGGGTACCTATATTTTGCATCAAGTGTATTGCTCTCATTAATGTTATTTAATCGTAGCTTTCGATATTTTTAGCATGGTATCTTAAATGTATTGTTACAAATTGAATTTTTCACTACCAGAGGCCCGTACCACGAAGTTAAATTACAAGCGCAAGTCTCTTTCTAACTCCTTTTGCTAGAAAGAGAGTTCCGCTTGTAATTTGTAACTTGTAGCTTCGTGAAACGGGCCGCAGGGGCCCGTTTTTCAAACGATTCGAAAAAAAAAGAAGAAAATAAGCATTTTGTAAAACTAGTTACAAGCTTTTGATAAACGGGCCCATCGTCGATTTCATTATAATCGTCGTTAGTGTACTTGAAAGATTGTTCTAATAAATTTGCATGATTTTTACCAAGGTTTATTTTATTGTCATTGAGACATTTGTATTCAAGGATTTTAATTTTGTTTTGACTACTTTACTCTAAACATGCTGAAGTTGTTCCCGCTGTTACCTCGGGAATAGCATCCTTCTGAGCATTTGGGTACAATATTCATTGATAAGGCAGGAATACACGTCTTTAGCTGGCAAACTTGCATAACAGCTCCTTCCACGTGCCACCTATTGTCATGTACTAACTGGCATGCCAGTATCTGGCAAGCAAGAAGATTGCCATCAAGCAAGAAATTCTATTTACTGGCATGCAATATGAGGACGGGACGCGGGGGCCGAAAAACCGGCACGTGTGAATGCACGCGAGAGCTACAGGCATGTCAGTAGCCAATTAAGGCCCCCCACAGACCTACAAAATGTTTGCGCAATCGTCTTTTTGTACAATCTGATTGAAACAATACTAGCAATTACTAGCATAGAGGCATTCCATCTTAGTCCTCAGGGTTGGCAACGCATTTGATGTCTTGAGATTATAGTCTTGAGAATTCAAATGCCTATGGGTCTCAGATTCCACTTACCATCAGGTGGCCTGAGAGCTCGCGTGCCTTCTCCTTAACATAAAAAAAAAAACTGGTTCTACCCCTACACATGTCAATTGATTGAGTCAATCATCAATCATTATGATCTATGGTCCATCATTATGAAAGTTTGGGCAATCAGTGTGAAAGCACAAATAAATTGATCGTCTGTGGGGGTGCCTGACTTGCACAAATTACATGCAATTTTAACTTGAAAAGTGACTAACTTTGAAATCAATTTGTGCGGCGATTTAATCTACGAGCGGGCCCACCTTTTGGATTTGATATCATAACGCCTTTATCATATCAAATCGAAAAGGTAGTCCCGCTCGTAGATAAAATCGCTGCACAAATTGATTTTAAAGATAGTCATTTTTCGTCGGTGAGCTTCAAAAATTACCCCCCAGGTCGGCGAAAGAATAACACCGGTAAATAACGCCTCAATTTCGGCGTGGCGTGAGGTCGTACGTATTTCGATTAGTTCGGTTAACTCACAGCTAATGTAGAAACGCGTCACAATGCCACAATGTACATTCAAAAGTTGCAAAAAAAACTACCGAAAAAGCTATCTGTAGAAGTACGTCTTACTTTCATTGAGTAAAGCCTGACAAGTTCCTATTTAGCCCTGATGTAGTGTCGCTACAAACAGCTTACATATGGCAATTATACGTGTACGTCATGAATAGTCGGGACAGTGAGTATTGGCATCGTGCAAGAACGAGTGAGATATACAATTAAGTACTTGTAGATTGTGAAACTATGTTTTCATGTAATCGGAAGAGCATGTCTAGTTGATAATTAAATATGAATAATTACCTATCCGTCAAAATCCGATTCTAAATATTCGACATCCATATATTCATCAGATTCTGGCTCCGATGTATTTTCACTTTCGTCCGTTGAAGAGTCACTTTCAGGACCACCAACCTCGATTATAAATCTTTCGGTCTGTGATTCGATTATAGGACCTTTTGTCCTATATCCGTCTTCTATTTTTTTTACGTGTTCGCAGCATTTACTCCAATTTTCTATAGTCACTTCCTAAGTAATAACGAAGTGTAAAAGTAAGCTATATTTTTAACTGTTCAATAAAATTCATTGATAAATGTAAATACCTGAAAACTATCTTCAACGAGCTTTAGGAAGGCATCATTCGTGATGGAAACATTTTTAGTTGCCACTTTTGCTTTCATGATGCCCCAAATCATCTCGATGGGATTTAAATCACAGTGATAGGGCGGTAACTTTATCACCTTGTGACCATGATTTGAGAGAATCGTATCTATTTCGTATACTGGCTCGGGTTTATGACGTCTCAAAATTGTGACCAATTTATCTTTAGATGCATTTTGGGGAAATGAGATGTTATTTAAACGCAGCCACTCAGCAATGACGTGTTTTCTATCGCCAGATGTTGGAGCTTTGTTAATTTGGAAAGAATGGTACCGGGCATTATCCATTATAACACACGTGGGTTCACTGAGATTGGGAATTAATCTCTGCAAAACCCATTTCTTAAAATTGTTCCTGTTCATGGAGTCATGATAATCGGCTTTCTTTTCCTTATCATTATATATTAGGAGTGCATTGGGAACAAATCCCGATGGTCCGCCGGCATGAACTATAATATATCGTTTGCCTGTTGAAACGTATTTCGACACACCGGGTTCATTTTCGCTTTGCCAGCATTTTGCGTGGTTAAGAGAAGTATGGATGTAAGTCTCATCTAAATAAACAAGAGGTATATTTTTGTCCCTTGCTTCTTTTATTTCGTCTAAATAACTTTCCCGCCAAACCACAATATCCGAACGCTCCTTCAATATGTACCGTTGGTTTCTGCACTTTTTGTATTTGAACCCCATACTATGCAATAGCAATCGCAAGTACTCCCTACTACCGGTAAAATCAATATCTTTTTTCAATTCGGTAAGCAGACTTTTGAGAGTTGGTACTTGCTTTCGCACAGCATAGAATTCATGAATTTTGTGCCTTATGGCACATTTTTCGAAGTCGTCTATTTGTATTCTTTTTTTTGGTTGTTTTTTTTTGGTACCGATGGCAATGGCGGTAACGGCTCATTCTTTTTGTATATATTCTTAATTGTAGCACTACAGACGCCTTGAATGAGAAAAAAAATAAAATTTAATAATTAATTTACATATTTATTACCAAGCTAACCAATTCATGACAATCGCACTATGAATATCATACCCGTCATGTCAACAACTAATTTCAAAACATTGTTTATTAGAATGCTGCTGAATCCTTCGTCCTTTTTCTGCCGCAACCATTTGAATGTATTTATAATAATGTTTTTTGCATCGGGGTGAAATTTCTTGGGCATTTTGATTTTAAAATCGATTTGTTTACATCGGTGACATTCAATGACTTCCAACGTCCGTTGTCAAAAAAAACGTTGCCATTTAAATAAATTTGTTCCACTGAAAATCCGCAACATGGCGAGGGCTAAAAAGGAACTTGTCAGGCTATACATGTAGAATATATAAAAATTTAAGCTTTACAAATAATGATATATATCCAACAAAATAACAATATTTAAACCTCCCCTTATATTATTCGGCCAAGGTCGGCCAATATACACGCCAACATTTTGTTGAACAGAACGAGAGTAGATATTGATTATTTTACTACTGGTAGTACGTATTTTGTTGTGTGTACCAGGCAACCGTTTTTCGTGAGAACCGTTTTAGGGTTCCGAAGTCAAACTATAGGAACCTTTGTAGTTTCCCTATGTCCGTCTGTATGTAACACTCACTTTTTCTCAGACTTAAAAGCACAGCTAACGTATTAAACAAAAACTATAACGACTTGATTATTTCTACCTACTAAAATAATTTAAAAGTCTACCAAATAACTTTACATAGAAAATTTCAGACCCTGCTGTCGAGATCAAGAAAATAGGTGATTGTGGCGTGACGTCCGCAACATTGGTCTAATTTGTGATTTGAATATCGTATTACCGAGTTATTGCTTAATTTTGGATAGTGAGAAATATTTCGAAATCATTTCTGTTACAGTTTTAGTGTTTGTTCGTGTTATTGTATTCCTTAAAAATCTATAAACGTGTACAAAACGCAAGACGCACTCTTCTCGCGTGATCAAAATGGCTATTGATTGAAAACAGATAGCTGCCGCCGGAGATCGTCGCCGTAAAAAATTACTATACTTTCGTAGTACGGATCTACTTCTGTTATTGCTTGTTGTACTTTCTAGCTTTCCTAGCAACCCGATTACGTGTGCAGAATGATCTCGATTGTCGCCAGAGAAAAAGGAGTTGACTTTTATAAGCCAGCGAATAATTCGGTTATATGTTCGGATCACTTTGACAAATTGGATATGTTCCTAAATTACAGGTATTTTCATAATAAACTATATAAATCTATTATTTGTTGTTTTTGTATTCTGATAAAATGTAACGATCAATCATTGTGTTCCTCGAAATCAGGCATATTTATTTATAAAGGGTTTTTTTAGGGTTCCGTAGTCAAACTAGAAACCCTAATAGTATCGTCATGTCCGTACGTCCGTCCATCCGTCAGTAGCCTAGCGCAGAGACTCTTAGTACTAGAATGCTATAATTAGGCATGAATGTGCATATTAGTCACGCAAACAATGTGGTACAATAAAATGTAAAAAAAAGATTTTTTTTAGGGTTTGTAACCTACACGTAACGTGGGGATGTATTTTTTTTCTCGTTTACCGACAAATTGTTCTATAGAAAAGTACTTAAAAGTTGACACATGAAATCTAGTTTAACATAGACAGTGGCGCCCCCATTATTTTCTACTCTCACTGTCTGTGTCACACTGTAACAGCATATTATTATCACTAAAAAGTATGAAATAAGAATTAAATCTTTTAATAAAGGGAAAATCCCCGTAAAACAAAATCTTTTTTTCTAATATAACCAAAAGCCGAATGAATTATACTGGGGCCACATCTGCAAGATTCCGCGAATATTATGCTCGTGTCTTTTTTAATATTTTTTTTTTAACCGGGAGGAATGGCGAAAAAGAGGGGAGGCCTTTGCCCAGCAGTGGGACACCAAAATAGGCTAATATATATAATGTTAAAGAAAGCGATGCGCTCCAAGATTCTTCCCAATTAGGAGCGGGTATTTTTACCTGTTATTTATAGCAGTCATTATACCTATTACGTTTATAAATAAAAGCTTATGGCAACATCGTGGTGACTGTCATAATGGATAAATGTATATTTATTTAGGTAGGTCAATTAACGTAGTGAGATTTTTACAAAATTCATGGATTTCTCCTCTACTTTAGTCATTTATTTACATTTTGAATTATTTATTCAAGAACTCTAATAATTCAGATCTCAGTATACAGGTTTGGTTGGAAGCTTAATGTTATCAAACCGAAATGTTTTGATTGAGCCAAAAAAGTAATATTCTTTCCAAATTTCTTCTGAAATGTCCGCTTCAAGTGCTATAGATAGCGGCGAAGAGCTGGAGGACGTGCCTTTGGTACGTATGGAGGATGTCCAGCCTTCTAGAGACAGGAAAGTGGAAGCATTTGAGACTTGTGTGGTGGACTCGGTTGAGTTTGATGATGACGATTCAAATATGTTGTCTATTCAGTCCGAGGAAGTGGTCGGAGATGATAGTGACAGCGCGGAGATGATCGTGCCTGAAGTACTGGAGCCACTTGACGAAATTCCCATTGTAAGTGGATACTGTTTACTTTGCAGTATTTATTTGTTGACAAAATAAATTGGTACAGAAAATTGTGCTATGGTAATTGGGTACGTCCAATGTTCCATAGGAGGTACATAATCATGGCAATGTGGTTTTATCTTTATTTTAATGAGCATAAAGTTAATTTTAATTTGTTTTAAAACTGTAAATAGCATTTTGAGCAAGGTAATTGAACTTTATTTCCTTGCTGGTAGATTAAAATTCCCACTCACAAAAGGGAGATTTGGGGCGGTATGGTGGGCCTCATGACATTATTATAAAAACCAAGCAGACTTGTTAAATCCCTATTTTACTTCACATTTTTGTCTCTTTTGAAATGGATTTAATACTAAATATGTATGAAAATTCAGCCATTGGATGAGACAGAAATAGTCTAGTAAAACAATATGGTAGTGTTTCCAAAAACGCAGTCCTTTCATGACTTTATTGTTATGAATAAACTTTACGTAATCTAAATTGATCAGAATTAAAATATAAAAAGCGTCATGTCATTTGCCTCCAGGATATAATAGAGGAGAAACCAGATACAAAATTAACTCTGCCTGAAAGCTGGCCAACCCTTGAAATTCTTCCTGGCGGTGTGATAAAGCACGGAGACAAACC
Source organism: Acleris holmiana (assembly GCA_949316455.1). Classification (NCBI taxonomy): domain Eukaryota; kingdom Metazoa; phylum Arthropoda; class Insecta; order Lepidoptera; family Tortricidae; genus Acleris; species Acleris holmiana. Next base: position 4,044,754 of record OX438787.1, read on the forward strand.
TGAAGATGATCACACTGCTCCACACTCTGAAGACAACAATGATAACAATGGGGAAATGATGTACGCTTGCGCCAAGTGTTCTCAGAGCTTTAAGTATCTGTTTTGTCTCGTAAAACACGTAAAGTGGCATGAGGATGAGAAGAAGAAAGAAAAAGGGCCAGATATGACTAAACTAAGTAAGTATATTGATTTATGAATGAAAAGTTACATTTTTATTTATTAGAATTCTCATAAAATATATTGTCCAGGTGTGAAAATGACTTTTGTTTGAAACATATTCTGTAAAAAAATATACACTGACCATAAAACACATTTTTAGCCTTTTCTGGACCATTTTTTGTAGCTGTAGTACATCTTGATTGTCTTGTATATTAAGTTACCAAAGATAGATGTCTTCTCTTTTAAAATGTGTTTGGAACATGTCAAACAAAAAAACAAGTGTGATATAGTTTGTCAGCCAATAGAAGGGCATAGAGAACCGACTCATAGACATTTGCATTCCCAAGACTACAATCATAACCCCTCGTATGCAGGAGGTCAAAAAAGTACCAAGTTCTAGTCTCTTCTGATTACGATATAGTCCATAAAATGAAACTAAAAAAAAAATACAAAAAGACATGAAAATTTTGAGCACGGATCCGTGCCTAAGCATACAAGGGGTTAATACATCTAGCGCTCATGTTAGTTATTTGTATAGATTTATGACGCACCGCCTGCGTCATGGGTGTTGAATGTGTAATTTCACCGGTTGTATTATCCCCACACCGGAACAAGACAGTGCAAACTCTGCTGCTAGGTGGTTGGTTAAAGGATAAGATGGTGGTAGCGATCCGGTCAAAAACCAGGTCTCACCACTACTAAAAGTAGTTTTGTACCTTAGCCACCTTTTTATTATTTAAAATTGCCTGTCATAATTTGTTAAAGCCTCTCCCTAATCATAAAGGTTTTAAAACCGTTTTAGTGACCATATTGTGGAATGAAAAAAAAGTAAAGTTTTTAAATTCCATTGGTAAGTACTTCTGTTCTAAATTATTGTTTACATGGAAATGAAGTGATCTATGGATCCACCAAAATACGCTGCACATTGTTAAAAAGTGGCTCTAGTGCGAGATGCTTATAAAAAGTATGAAATTATTTATTTGCCACAATATGGTCGGCTAAATGCAATTTTTGGTTGATCTATACTTTCTTTAGTCTATTAGGCTACTAGACATTTACATTTTTATTTTTTTATATGCAAACTTATTGATTTACTTTTGATGTGGAAACTTTTTTTTTTTTTAGCTTTTTATGAAAAAGAACTGATAAACATAAAGCGAGCGCGGCAAGAAATGGACAAAGAACATAAAAGGAAAAAAGTTGAAGTGTTTAACAGGTACGGAAGTACTATAGTTTTTTTACCATCCATAATCATCGTGATGTCAGCCATCATTTCTTCTAAGCAGTGGCATCCTTTTGGGAAACACTGGTAGATTTTTGACTTGATTTCCCCTGCCGTAGCACACACTGATGAGGGAAAATCCCTCACGATACCGCGAGCGTCCGCCAGCGCAGGGTCGGCGCCCGGACTGCAGAGTGCGCCCCTGTTTGTGCTCCGGCCCAGCGCATACTGGCGGACGGGAAGGCAGAGGAAATTTTACGGGTGCTCGGTTTCTCCGCGGCATTGAGTAGCGCATAGAGGATACTTCGGCGGGAGGCGCCCGCCAGTGTGCGCTGGGATAGCTGCATCGGGAGGAGAGTTCAAAAACAAATTTTTAACAACGTAAAATCCTTTTCGATGCTCTTCTTCGCCATCCGCCGGTTTGCGCTAAGCCCGGCGCACACTGATGGATACCACCGCGGTATCCTCTAACTTTCTCTTCAATGCCGCGTAGTAAAATCCAAGGTCGGTCTCAGAGCATTGAAATACATGGCAACGACGGATTAATCCGTCACAGTGACTAGAAAAAATAAAAACGCTTAGCGATTTACGAAAACTAAAGAAGTGTATGGAATTGACATAAGCTGCTGTCGCGACCGCCTTCATCAACATTTATAGCCTAATTCGGCCACTGCAGGACATAGGCCTCCTCCATGCACTCCAATTTCCTCGATCCTGTGCAGTCTGCCACCACATCAGACCTGCTACTTTGGCAATGTCGTCTCTCCAACTGGTTGCCGGTCTGCCCCTGATCCTGCGAACTAACCACGATCTCCTACTTAGCTTCCTGCCCACTCTGTCATTTAGCGTGCTATTGACGACTTTTTTTTGTATTCCACTATTTGAGCATTGAAAAGGTTAAACGACTTAAATGTCATTATATTGTAATTAAGTAATAATTAATAATTAATATGTATACATTTAAAAGTGACATAAATAAGATGAGCCGACTGTAGCAATCATACATACATACATTAAATCAGGCCTGTTACCAGAGGGGTAGGCAGAGACAACTTCTGTCTACCTGCTGCGATGCTAACGAATCTCTTTCGCTTCTTCCACATTCATACATCGAGTGATGCGTGCACGTGTCGGGTACTAAATGTCAATTATTATTAGTTTTTATTTAATTATTCTCATACGCATTGTAATCATTTGTTTCAGAATTGCTGACGCTATGGGAGAGATCGGCGGATTCGAAGAGCTGTTTAATAAATAAATGTACTCAATATGAAATGTGTTATTTTATTTTAATATTTAAACCTTTCAAATGGTGGTATGATTTTGATAACTGGGCGTTTTTCAAAAAAAGTGTACATCGTTAAGGACAAAAGTTAAGAAAATTTAACTTTTCCATTTCGTCAGGAAAAGTTAAATTTTAACGATGTACACTTTTTTTGGAAAATGCCCAACTGCAATCAAATGTGTCAAGTCACCATTATTATCTTTTTAATTGTCAAATTTAAGAAACCTATTATGGAACGGCTGGCTCGTGGCCGTTTAGGTTCATTTCGTCCACATTCCCATTTCGTTCACATTCCTACTTCGTCCTCAATCCCACTTCGTCAACATTCGCATTTCATCCATATTCCCACTTTATCCTTTTCCCACTTTGTCCACATTCCAATTTCGTCGACATTCCCAACTCGTCCGCATTCCCTTTTCGTCCACATTCCCAAGACACCCGCATTTCCCAGTCGTCCACATACCCACATTAAAACAAAATTACAACCGAATTGATTAGTTTTTAAAGTTTGCCCCAGTTGCAGGGCCCACCCTGTATATTCCTATTGACACAATGTAAGTAATAAAATAATTAAGTTCATGTCAAAATATTCATTTTGAGACAAGTTTTTTTGCTGACTATACTTGTTTAGGCCATCATAAATGTCTCACATCACTTCACCATCAGACCAGCTCTATGGTACGATATGGACGAAATGGGAATGTTGACTAAGTGAGGATGTGGACGAAGTGGGAATGTGAACGATATGGGAATGTTGACAATGTAGGTTGTTAGTGGTGGTAGGACCCTGTGCAGGGTCCGTCCGGATCGCTACCACCATCTTATCCATTAACCACCCGCCAAGCAACAGTGTTCGCATTGTTGTGTTCCGGTGTGGGGATAAGACAACCGGTGAAATTGCTAGCATAGAGGCATTCCATTTTAGTCCTCAGGGTTGGCAACGCATTTGAGGTCTTAGGATTATAGTCTGGAGAATTCAAATGTCTATGGGCCTCAGATTCCACTTACCATCAGGTGGCCTGAGTGCTCGTGTGCCTTCTCCTTAACATAAAAAGAAATATAAGGAAGTGGAAGGATTGGGAATTCATTGTGGACAAAATGGGATCGCTGACGAGCTAGGAAGTTGACAAAATGGGAATGAGGACGAAGTGAACCTAAACGATAGCAGTAATAATAATAATAGTTTCGTAGTTCATACCCTGTTATTCCTTGCTTCCAGCGAACCGTAAGAAATACATTAGTCTGCATTCTGGCAAGAAGAAGATCGTCCAACGGCCAAAGAAGAATATTAAAAAAATATAGCTTTATGTACCACACGGAATTATATACCATATTTTTACCATGAAGATAGAGTTATCACATCAGTTTTCGATGTGCACTTAGAAACTTGTTACATTTATATACAAGCTGATGTTTTAAAGATGGTTTCCTTATGAATGATAATATGAAATATGCAGTTAAGTTTTATAAAGATTTAGAACAAAACATAGCGATTGCGTCGCACTGGATCGGTAAGCATGAAAGGAACAAGACAACTACACGTGTATTCTCCACTAATACCTGACCTATTTATTTAAGTATACTTTGTTTTGTCATAGTTATCGAAGGCACTACTGTTGTAACAAGTGTTTATCATCTTTTACTGTATAATATTATATTTTATACATTGGTTTTGTTTAAAATGTTAATAATGAATGTTTCCTAGACTATCGTATTGAAACCAAAACGAGTTGTTTTCATTTGTTTTATCTAGTTAATTTTTACGAGTGGTTATTTTAATTAAGATATTTTAATGTTGTGAATGTGTTGATAGGAAGTTATATACATTAAAATGGGAAACATCCTACATCTTCCATTGTACAATTTGTATTTTGTACACAATAGATTTTAGTATTCGCGTGACCAAAAATCTTACAATCCATAAAACAATTATATAGTTATAAGAAATTATATTAAAAGAGGCATATACAATGGTGTAGGTTAAGTTATGCACAGTTCTACAATTTCCTTGATAGCAATAGGTTGTCTATCGTTCCCGCACTGGCATTTGTTAGTATATTTGCCTCTGATGTCTCATAGAATCTGTGAAAGCCGATACCTATTAATGAAAAGGTAACCATTGAACGAGAAATATTTTTGACTGCCAAGTTAGGAAAAAAATATGCATTTGTTATAACTTAAGGTTAGTATTGCATTAGTCTTAGGTAGCTAAAGCGCAAACGATAATCGTCCTTGTCTATAAGAGGTTGAGTAGGAAATACTTTGAAAGTTGAAAGTTAAAACTTTATAAAATCGGTTGCTTATCGTCGTAAGTCCGAACAATCATTTATGGTTTAGGATTTTTATGTTTGAAAGTTGTTAGAAAAAAATACTTCGCCTTGTTTAAGTGATAATGTTATCGTCGGTTTCTATATGACTGTTTCACTAAAAGCTACCTTTGACAACCCAAGCGCAATTTTGATATTGTCCTCGATGCATGTTAAATACTAAAATCCGCCATTCTGGTATTTTTTTAATCAAAGCACCCATTATCACTCGCGACGTTAACAATAATCTAACGACACCTCGCTTGTTGAAATCGGCCCATCTACGGCCTCTACGAGGGAACAAAACACATACATATAGGTCAGATTCAATATTTATAGTGTTGACCTTTTTAACGCCATGTTAAATAAATGTTGTTACTTACACTAAGTACACGCTAATGACTGATGAAAAGCATCGCGACGTTCAACCTTACGAATATGGATGTAGGTAAGTTTTGCGTTGTCAACTTGACGGATAGATCCGTCCGTCGTTGGTGGTGAACTTGTGGGGCGGATATATCCGTCAAAGAGGCGTTAAAAAGGTTAATAAAATTGCGTAGATTGTCGAATATATACTATCTTATCAAAATTCAATGATTTTAAACAAATATTTTCCTTACCGACGACACTTTAGGACAGCAAACATTTGAAATTTTATGGTCGCGTTCATATTGGTAGTTTATAGTAAGCGTCGTAATGTTTGTAAGAAAATCGCCATCTCAAGGCTACGTATGTAATTAATTAAGCAACTGACGATAAAGCTCAGGAAATTGAAGTATCGCTGCAAATCACCCGCTGGTTAATCGTACTTGCAACTCCATTTAGGAATCAATAATTTATTTAAAAATATAAACTGGTCAGACACGCTATACACTATGTTGCTGTCAGGTGTCATTGGCAGTAATGGTTGGTAACCTAAAGCGACCGGTTGTCATAGACAAAAAAATAGAATATAATAGAACTTTTAACGAAAACTGATATTGCATAATATTTGAAATCGATATCCATTTTAAGTCACACACGCATAATGACAGTTAAAAAGAAAATCAACCCTTACATTGACGGATTTATCCGTCATTAGCAGTACACATGTGGTACGGATATATCCGTCAATGGCGTTAAAAAGCTAAAGCATGCTCTGGTATTTGACTGTTTCTTAAAAATAATTATGGCATGGTCGAGCACACGTCACCTATATTGCCGAGTGCGTTCTAACCCATATGGATATTTGCACATATTGCCAACCCTGAGGACTAAAGACGTAATCAATCATGTATGTATCGAGAATGTAGTTAATGCTAGAATTTTTATACTGTCTTCCCCCCACACAAGCTCAACAGTATGGATACTGCTGCTTGGCGGCAAGTTAGAGGGTAAGATGTGATCACGACCTAACATGGACCCAAATACATAGAAAATAATATTTTTGTATCCCGCCTAGAACATAAGGTTTTTTAAATGCCTCTCATGATATGATCAATTTAAGTCAACTTTCCGTATAATGTAAGGTATTATTTTATAACCGCCAAAGCCGGCAAATCACGTCATCTATTTATATAGTATTTTGCTATAGGCTCGGTACGCTCTATACATTTTGTATCGGCGCGGTTGCGGCATATTACCTTGGTGTCTGGGGCACGTAAAGTTACAGCCAGTGGCGTTCAAAAGGTTAAACAAATGTGAAAGTATTTCTGTTACGTTTTTCTTATATAATTTAGAGTTTATGCTAGTTATAAGCAAATGATTATTGTATTGTAGTTATTAGAATATTGGCCATTCGGCTTTTTAAAGAGAATTCTCAGTTAAATTTCTATATAAAATAAGACCAATTATAAACAATTACGCTATTGCATAACAAAAAAATCGATTACAAGTGCTTTGGTATTATCGTGCCATTAATGACATTTTTAATTTATTTTGATATACAGGGGTCTCTGACCATGGGGCTTTAAATGTAGGTATCGATTCTTCTCCTTAATCGCTACTAATACTAATTCTATGGCATTCCCTCCTGTTAAGGTATATTTCGCCAGTGTCGAGTTATTCCATGAATATCACACGCGAAGACAATTTATTCAGCAAAAGAGTATTTTTTCTGTGGACTAAACAGAAGCACATGAGGTTAGCTGCACACGCTACTGTCAAGTGCTCAACGACATTATAATATAACTTACATTTACCTTTATGACAACTGACAAGCATAGCAAATTCCAACTACACGCAGGACTATTATTTGTAGTCAACCGCGATGGATTAATTCGTCGCTGTCTATAAACCCTTGGTCAATAGCGTTCAAGAGGTTAAGCATTGGTTTTATTTTATATGGTAACCTAACCATTTCGTCTGTAATATTTTAATGAACGAAAATGGTGTATCTCGCAATAGTTTTATTTTCCATGGGCCCATTACTGTTCTAAATTATAAGTCAATTATATTAAATAAAATTTATTGTTTGTTGTAAACTAGTTTTTTTATTCATTCATCCTTCAATAACAATACACTGCAAAAAACAGTAACAATTTAAAATATTCAACTATAAACACAGTATACAAATTATACAGTCAATACAGTACGCGATAAAAAGAAAGACATAGGCCAAATTGGCAGTGTTACCTAGTTAAATAAAAAATAATTTAGGCTTAGGCATGATCTTTTTCTCGCGTTTTGTACCTTAAAGTCAACCAGGGCGGCTAGAACATTTTGACCGCGACTTGTTTCTCGCTCAGTCCCTCTCGAATTCCCTACAGTATAACGAAAGAGACGCAATGAGCTACAAGCGAAAACAATCAACTAACCGTATAGGTTCTGTATTTAACATCGAAGCAGATTTAGGGTGTTATTCCACTAGGGATTTTTGAACGCGCGATAGTCAATGGGCTTGCAGCAAGTTACATCATGGACGATACTATTGTTTGTCTATGATCATACACGACAAATACTTACTCACTATGTACTCGCTGCGGGCGCGTTGACCAATAGCATCGCTTAAAACGCTCACATTCATAACATTCTTATAGCGAGACGTCACGTAACAATTTTATAACAACATACATTTCTCCATTCGTTTTCTTTTCCTAGTATGGTCCTGAGGAAATAGCTCAATAACCACGACTTGTTTGCTCTTAAATCCCCCTCTACTAAATCTATAACAAAACACAATGAGCGACAAGCGAAAGATGCAAATTGTGCTAGCCCGTCAGATACTTCTAAAAAAACACTTGCACTTAACAAGATTTTGACCTTTCGAAACTTCTTTCCTGTTATGCGGATTAACACCGATATCTTGCTTCTAAAATTCAATGAATATTGTCTCTAAAACTTTAACATCTGCTGCGGTAGGTTCACCCATCACTATTATAAAAACGTCACAATTTTACCAATTACTTCGACAAGTCAAACCACAACTCAATTAAGATTTTCAGGATTTGGCGGAGTCTTGTCAATTCGTTGTTCCAGAGGTATTTCCGCAGAAACTGTTGGTTCAATAGGCGGCGAATCAGCAGCATCAATGACTGCCGCTTGAAGAACAGCTTGCTCAGCAGTCGCTGGATCAATGACTAGCCTCTGCAACTGTTTTAACTCCTCCCTCTTCATCATCAGGGTCTCTCGGTCTATCATCTGCGTCCACTCTGGCATAGACGTCGAATAAGTCTCACCACCTACCTTCTGCTCCATCTTACTTAAATGTTCCTCCAACTTCTTGACTTTCTTCATAAGCTTCTCTCTCGCTTCCGATATAACGACGTCGATATCCTTCCCCACTATTTCAACGTACACCTGAGTGTTTTTGTCCAAAACTCCACTCACAAAATTCCTACCAGTAACATCACAAAACTCAAGTTCGCTACACTTCGCTAAATTCAACACCAAAGTTTTAAATTGCTCTAAGGCTATTCTTAAATCTTGATTTGAAGTTTGTATGTGCACGGTGGGCCTCAGTTTGTTAGACATCCCGTAGAACCCTTTCAACTGTCGAATCAGGTACACCGCGCTCAGGAGCTTGTCCACTTGACTCTCCAATTTAGGATTCTGCCATTTCAAAAAGTCACCATAATTCGGGAAATCGTAAAATTTATTATCCGCGTCTTCATAGTTATATATTATGTTATGCTCAAACTGTGGGATTTTTGGGATCAGTTCTCGCGTCAAGTAGACCATGAAGGGGTTCAGGCACCGCAGCCCCGCGCTGAGAGCTGCGCTTAGAGTGTGCGCGTGGGCGTAGCAGGTTCTTGGGTTTGGATTTTCGCAGACATGTTTGGTGGACTCTATATACACGTCACAGAACTCGTTGTACAAGAACGTCCTTAACGCTTTCGTTGCCAAGTGGAAGTCGTAGGATTCTACCCCCTTGTTGACAACAGCTACCATACACGCTAATCTACTGAGGATCCATCTATCGAAAATGGTTAAGTCTTTTTCGGTAACGGGCTGCACATCTTCTAAACATTTTTCATATTTACACGCCTCCAATTTATCGAACGTCAGCTGTATGAAGTTAACACTCTGCCATATTTTATTGCAGAACAACTTATTCGAATGACACATATTCACGTCGAAATTTATAAAATTCGATTTGATATCTTGCGAGAGGAGGGTGAACCGCAACGCGTCCACCCCGCACTCCGGGATCCCTTTCGTGTTAGAGAAGTTATTTTTATGATAGTCTAAAGTTTTAAGCATTTCAGCTTTACTCAGAATACCATCTTCATGCATTCGTCTGGTCTTCAGTTTGAGTTCATCTAACGATATGCCGTAAATAACGTCCAACGGATCTATAACGTTTCCTTTACTTTTGGACATTTTAGCTCCTCTGTTGTCGCAAACGATTCCGTGCAGCAAAATGTTTTCGAACGGGAGCGACCCGGTTAGCTCAAGACCGAGGATTGTCATTCTGTGTACCCACAGCCCTAGGATGTCATGCCCGGTCGTCATGAGATCAAGGGGATAAAACATTTTATAGTCATTGCTGTAATCGCCGGGCCAGCCGAGTGAGGAGAAAGGATAAATCGCTGAAGAAAACCAAGTGTCGAGCACATCGGTGTCTCTGTCCGCAGTGACCAAAGCCGGGGCGATCTTCCAATGCGCCGCCGCCTGCTTCTTCGCATGAACATTGTTCGGCGCGGCGACCCACAACTCCCCCGAAGCTGACGTGCATTTGTAGGCGGGAACCCTCTGCCCCCACCAAAGCTGCCTCGAAATACACCAATCTCTATCATCCTCGCACCATCTCATCCAATGTTTCACGTACTTATCCGGCGTTATCTTCAATATTCCGTTGTCAACGACCGTTATCGCCTTCTGGTTCAGCTCACTGCACTTCAGAAACCACTGTTCCTTGGGTAGATAGTCCACAATGTCATTGGACCTGCTGCAAAGCGGCAAAGTCATGGTGTGCGGCATTATTTTTTTTAGGATGCCCAACGCTTCCAGCTTTGCGATTATTTTCTTTCTGCAGTCGTATCTTTTGAGGTTGTCGAATTCTTGCGAGTTGATCATCCTGCCCTCCTCGTTGATGACTTGCTGCATGGGTAGCTTGTGCGCCTGCGCGACGTCATAGTCCGTCTTGCTGTGCGCCGGAGTGATCTTGACGGCGCCCGTGCCCATCTGCGTGTTGACAAACTCGTCGAATATGATCGGCAGTGTCTTGTCCGTAAACGGATGGATGACCATCTTGTTGGCTAGATGCATGTACCTGTGACGTAAGAATAATTAGGTACATTAGCGAACTACGACTAAAACACGTATGGTATAAAGAATAGCAGTGCAGTGGCATACTTTGTCCCGACAATCCATCTGACAAGCTTGATTGGGTCATTCTACTTTTAAGCGCAGGTCGATTTTTTGACAAGTGCTCTTCAAATAATATTTTTATAAAAACGTTAAAGTGCTCGGTTTTTGTAATTTAATATTGAAATAGTTACACAACTTGGCTTACATTTAAAATTATCACTACATTTAAAAAGTTACTATAATTAACTTTAAAGTAGGTAACATAGTGGTCACGCATGTCCCCGCCATTTGTATGGAAAAAGTGTATTTACCGTTGTGTTACCAACTTTTCCTGATAAAATATCAATAAATTTAAAGTGTTTTGTTTTGAACTATTAAATTTAGTTGTTCTAGTTTCAATATAAGTCAAATTTACGTGAAAAAAATGTCTAAAAATGCCTTTAATTTCACCAAAGATTATTATGCGCTAAAAAGTAGAATGACCCGATTACATTTTTACAGCTCTCTCTTGCCAATTCCTCTACGAACAGCGTTACATTTTTTGGCCTCACAAGTGGAGTATCCATACTAATATTATAAATGTGAAAGTAATTCTGTCAGACTGTTTGTTTCGCTTTCATGGCTAAACTGCTCAACCGATCTCGATGAAATTTGGTAAGGAGATAGCTTGAATTCCGGGGAAGGACAGAGTCGCGAGCAACAGTTAGTAGGTCATAAATGTACTCAAATCTCACCTAGGATCGTTCGGATTGACTGCCACAGCCACATCACCCATCAGCGTCTCCGGCATGGTAGTAGACACTATAACCTCCTCGTTACTACCAAAAACCTTGAATGCGATGTCGTACATGAGTCCAAACTTTATTGGCTCATCATACCCTGGCAACACTATGGACATAGGGCCTTTAATATCTACATTATCAATTTCAATATCGGATATTGTGGAGTTGAGAGTGTGGCACCAGTTCACCAGTGCGTTTTTCCGATAGATTAGGCCTTTTTTGAACAGTCTCATGAATGCTACATTGACCGCTTGTATGTGCCGATGGTCCATTGTGAACATCTCTCGGGTCCAGTCGAGGGAGCAGCCCAGGGCCCGGAGCTGCTTGGTTATAGCGTTGCCGTGCTTCGCCGTCCACTCCCAGACGGCCGTGTTGAATTTTTCGCGACCGAGCTCTTGGCGGCCGACGCCGCGGGTCGATCGTAGGTGTTTTTCTACTACGCCCTACAATTAAAACAATACATTACAGCCAAGATTTAAGAAGACTAGCATAACAAAATTTAAACTTGTGCGAGTCATTATCATAAACAAAAAAAAACACTGAACGGTTTACTCACATATTATAGTCAGGTAATAAAGGGGTGACGGATGCGATCGGACACCTATTACGCCGAAGGTTTAGCATCAGGACGATATTCCGTCCCAGGACGCGCTTGGTACCCGGCGTATATGAGATACCCTGTGACTGTGGCAAGTCATACATAGGAGAAATCGATCGTAATGTTTCTACGAGATTACTGGAACACATTCGTAGTGTGAAGACATGGATGTCCATAATTCCGCGGTAGCGGAACACACCGCACGTCACATTTCATTCGTGGCATCGTATTGCCAAGGCAAGGGTACTAGTGCGTGAGAAAGGCTTTGTGTCGCGTAAGATTCGAGAGGCGATTGAGATTGGACGACGCCCTAAATCTAACCGGGCAGTGGCTGGGTGTTGCAGCCAGAATGGAAGCCGGTGGTTTCTTTTGTGAAGAGCGCTGCGTGTGGTGGTAATCTTGCGGACACGGTTACTTCGGCGTGCCTACTGCTGTTTGGACATGGGGGTTCGGATGTACGTCGCAACATAAAACTTTTTTTTTTTTTAACATAACGACTCCGGCGCAGTTACAGCTGACGGCCGCGCGGAGCGTGCTCTACGGAGAGCGGCTCGCCAGTGTAAGGGAAACCGCGCCCGCGACAGCACACTCCCGTGATAAAGGACTCCTAATGAGTCCGAAACATATCGGGCCGTTACCTCACTATAATATATGAGTAAACTGTTCAGTGTTCGGTTCGTTTAAGACTAGTTTACACAATTGTTTTCGTAAGAAACATATACTGAGTTAATTTCTGACATTTGATTTACAGATATACATAAAAATCAGCCAAGTGCGAGCCGGACTCGCGCACGAAGGGTTCCGTGCCATTATCTATACAACATTAGACACTATATTAGTCCTACCTATTGCCGTAATTAATATCGAGCAAAAACCCCTTAGATATTTATTGTATTCTGTTTTTAGTATTTGTTGTTATAGCGGTAACAGAAATATATTATCTGTGAATACTTCAACTGTCTAGCTATCACGGTTCATGAGATACAGCCTGGTGACAGACAATCAGACGGACAGTGGAGTTTTAGTAATAGGGTCCCATTTTTACCCTTTGGGTATGAAACCCTAAAAATCTAAAAATGGAAAACTAATCAAATCAAAATTTGCTTTTAAATCAACTTTTTACTTGCTTCGGTGGTTATGCAGTATTGCCCTACCTCAACTAAACGTAAACAAAAACCACTGATATAATTTTTCGGCCAATAAAAGCAGAACAAAGTTACTTCAAAGCCTGAAAAGTTATTTGTTTGCATTTAGTTAACGCATTCACTCCCACCGACACATATCTGCATTTTTGTTACTTATACCTAGTGCCTTGAACGCACAGATGCGTTCATAATATTTAGTGACTTTCATAAGATATCTAATGCCACAATTACACTACAAATATTATTATGATACTTTCAGTAATATTTGAATTATAAATGTCAATAAAAATCATCACAAACACTGAATTGTTTTTCTGGTAATCAGTATTAATGCTATCAAATATAATAAACATATTTAGAGAATATAAAAAAAAAATTAAAGATATAGAATAATTACCTAGTTCCAATGCGGACAAACCAATGTCAAATTAGTAAGAACTCATTATGTGCATTGGAGGCACTGGGTAATAGTCGGTTGAACTCACATGTGCGTTTGGGGCACACAGCAAAGTGCGGCACCTAGTGAATATCCAGGAAAAGAGGGTGGCAGTGAATGCGTTAAGCACCTAATATACGGAGTAGGTGTCTATAAGCAGTAATACTTGTGTGGCAATCCCTGCGTGGTCCGTTCCTGGCAACCACAGCACATTATGTCCTCTGGCTCTCTTAGTTCTTACTATGACATCCTGCACCGTGCTGGCCAACGCATGACCTGTAATAAAAAGTTAGTGAATGTAAAAATAATTTTCCCCACCTAAAAAATTGTCAAGTAAGTTGTCACAACTTATTTACAAGCTTTTGTTTAACTTCACTGCTATAACATTGCAAGTCAATTTTGAATTAGTTCCCATTACAGGAATAGGCTGAAATTTGGAATTATATAAACCTGATTTCATTGCAATATTTCAGTATCTAAGAGCTGATCTCATAATGGAGTCAGTTAGGACTTGGTAGATGGTATTGATAGGCAAATAATGACTGTGCACAAAAATGCAGTTACCAAGAAAACCTTGTCCCGAAACGGATTTTATTGACATTAATTTTTTTAACCTGTCATTTGCTCATGCAACCTAACCTATGTTTTATTTACTAGAGGTTCAGGGAACAGCAGAAATAAGTTGCAACTGTGGCTATGTCCCATAGTAAGCCGTAATAATACAGCAACGCTTTTTTTTATAAAAAAATATATATGCTATTAGTTTTACATGCCTAAATGTAATTTTCCTGTGACATTAGGAGGCGGAAGCACCATACTGAACGATGGCTTATCGCTAAAGTTCTCAGCCACGAAGAGACCTTTTTTCTCCCATTCATCATAAATGTGTCTTTCAACGAATTCTGGTTTGTATGCGGAGGCTGACAAACTTGGCTTTACAATAACACGCGCCGTTTTTGTTATACTTCGGATCCATAACATGAAACATGGTCTAATATGATGATGCAGACGTGAGTACATTTTTTCTTATATTTAACTTGATTTAGTTATAAAATCATTTAAAAAATTTGGAATTTTTTGACTGTCTATTATTATTTTTTGTCCCCAATTGTCATTTCATTTGAACAGAACACATTTGTTCCGTTTCACGTTTTAATTTCCTTTAAGCCTTATTTTATTAAAATTTAGCGGTAATTATTAAAATAATAAAATGCATCTGTTTTTTTAAGAAAGCTAAGAAAATACAAAAGATTATTATCATTCATTTAATATTAAATGTTGTTTGCAAGTGATATAAAATAAATACATATTTCATCGAAATAATTATTTTGCCATATTATGGTTTTGAATAATAGTAAAACTGAGTAAAAAGGTAAACCTTAATTTTATCTAATTTCACTTCATCGATTGTATCGTTCCATTGAACACTATTTTGTACTGAAACTGAAAATGTCTTAACCAAAAAAACATTCATACTGCGATAAATGCCCTTCAATGAAATGAAAATTTTGCGTAATGATTGGTAATGATACCGATTATCGAAAGGTGTTTCGATTAATTAATAATAGGTATCCCAAAAAATACGGAACGCATCTGTCACACTGAGAGACATGACAGCAGAGCGAGCATTATTTTTTGACAATCAGCCGGTCGAGTCAAACTTTGTTTTTTTTCTACTTTTATCAAGACGACCGACCATCTATTATCTCTAATGTAATTAAACTGTCGCTCATTATCAATTCTAATACCGCCCTAGATCCGTTTCCTTGACCGATTCTCTGATAGTAGATGCGTTCAAATTAAGTTATTCGGGAATAACTATGGCCTTCTTATACTACGTAAATCCATTTCGAGTATTTCGAGATTTAGTGCGTAGACCAATAGAAGTGTTCGTTCTCCAGCACTATCTAGGCTACAGGAAGAGAACGGAACAAGGGATAAACAGTGTGAAAGAGCTGTTGTACAGGGTTGGGATTATTTCAGTATTCGTGACTGCCATTCTGTGGGTCTCGATATTTATGTACGTTGTTTTTTACTATACGTACATGCCGAATGTTACCCATATGCGTCCGGTGCATCTACAATTCAAGTAAGTTCGTAAATTAGAGAGAGGTTCAAATCATAACCTTTGAAGTACTGATCAGTGCTCAAAAAAAAAAAATGCAATTGTAATCTGAACCTACTGGAAGTTGGTACTTTTTCACCTCCAGCACACCAAAGGTTAAGGCGGTTAAAGAGTTCTCAGAAAAGTTGTTTATAAAGTTTGGAAAACTTTAGAGAAAATTAATAAGTTATAGTGTATTTTATCCTTGTTTTATTATAATTGGTTTCACTTACTCTACCACAATGTTACATTTCACAATTAAGAAATGAAAGGATGAATGACCATTGGCCTATATCCAAAACTTAAAAAGAAACAAATTGTTGAACATTTAATACTGAACTATCATAATTGATTTTATATAAGAAAATGTTTAAACAATAAAATGAGAAAAGAAGGTATTGAATTGGCATGATTCTGTGTTGAAAAATATGAGGTGATGTGTTTAATATATTATATTTAAGTAGAACTAGGCTCACTTTTTTTGTTTGTTATATTCTAGATGCATAACTTAACACAGTACCTTGGGACAAAGAGAGTTGCTCAGGTTATAAATAAAATTTAACAACAATGACAATTTGATGGGACAATTTCTAAACTCAAAAATCCTTATTCTACATTTTTTATCCACAAACAAATATAAAAATATTGCTTGTGTAAAAGTATAGGATATCTTGTTTATTTATGCTATTTTTAAAAAATGTATACTTTAATAAAATATCTAAAATAATATGATATTGTCAAGTTACGGTAAACCCGCAAAAATATTTTTATGGATTTAGCAGGTTTATTTATTTATTTATTTAATCTTTATTGCACAAAAACAAGTACAAATGGCGGACCTAATGCCTAAATAGATGAAATAAATTGCACCTCTGGAAATTTTCAAAAAATAGATTTAATATGTTTACTCTTGAAGATTTATAATTCACTAGTGACCTGCCGTAGCTTCGCTCCGATTAAAGTATTATACATATAAACCTTCCTCTTGAATCACTCTACCTGTTAAAAAAAACCGCATCAAAATCCAAAATCCGTTTCATAGTTTTAAAGATCTAAGCATATGTAGGGACAGACAGACAGCGGGAAGTGCCTGTGTTTTATGCTATGTAGTGATTATGAGTCATCAGTGATAAAATGTCTATCTTAAAGTAGTGTCTATATAAATAAATCAATTCATAATTACTTGATTTCCAATTAGTGTTTGAAATAGTTATTACTAATTTGTTTACACTTGATGTAATTTTCATATTGATATACATACACATACATAACATCACGCCTGAGTGTGGTAGGCAGAGCTACAGAAACACCAACAACTCTAAAAAGACTTATTGATAATTCTGTAACCACATTTCGCATAAACAGCCTAAGATGTTTACCAGTGTATCAGCGATAGCTTGCAAGCCCATCATCTAACAGTACTACAAGCCCTTATTCCCTTAGTCGCCTCTTACAACATCCACGGGAAGACATGGAGTGGCACTATTCTAACCCGGCAACCACACAGGATATTGATATAATCATACTAATATACACAACAGAAAAAAAAGTAGGCATGTGTTTTGAAACTTTTTTTTAAACATCTCTTCCCATCAGCTGACCTCCTCAAGTCTCTCAAGCAGAAAATAGTTCAATTCAGTATTCATGCACTAGGAGGTACAGATGTAGTGATTAATCATACATCAACTTATGGCAACTTAAGTCGCACCGGATGTGTGCGCGGTGTAAGACAAATGGCAGTATCTCAGACAAAACTCCTATAGCAAATGAAACCTTATTATTAAGGGGATAGGATTGAATCTGCTTTGGCCATTGAATTTGAGATACAGCTTATTGGCTTATACGTAGTCGGGAGTAATTGAAACAGAACACTTTCTATGGAAAATTAATGGTATCTGGTGATTTGACGACACGCTAGCCAAGTTGGTAGTGACCCTGCCTTCCAATCTAGGGGTACTGGGTTCAAATCCCCGTAAGGGCAGATAATAGATGAGTAGATATTTATCTAAGTATGTTTATCGTTGTCTAGTACCCATAGCACAAGCCTAGAGCTTAGTTTGGGACTAGGTCAATTTGTGTGACGTTGTCCCGTGATTTATTTATTTATAATACTTTCCCGTATCACTAGATCGTGTGACGAGCAGATGGGTCAGTGCTCGTTCCCGTCCGCCCACGTACAGTTAACCAAGTACAGTCAGATGCTGATGTCCGCGCAGCCCTACCGCGTCCGGCTGGTGCTGGACATGCCCGAGTCGCAGATCAACAAGGAGCTTGGTATGTGCAAAAATCATTTTATTACATACATACATACATACTATCACGCCTTCATTCCCAGAGTGAGGTAGGCAGAGCTACAGAAATACCAACAACCACAAAAAGAGTTGTTGGTAATTCTGTAACCACACTTTGCACAAACAGGCTAAAGTCTCCAGTGTATTAGTAACAGGTTGCAAGCCCATCGCCTAACAATACTAGAAGCCTTTATTCCCTTAGGCACCTCTTACGACATCCACGGGAAGACATGGAGTGGCACTATTCTAACCCGGCAACTTCTTGTTATTAATTATTTATAATCTAAATCTAAATCTAAATCTAAATATATATATATAAAATGCTAATAATATGGGAAAACCAGCCAAGTCAGCCCTTAGACTACATATTTGGATTTTGCATAGAACTTGGCACTCAATCTCAGATCTCCATTCTTTTTGCGGCGAATCCCACAGCAGAGAATAATTTTTGTATTGAACTTGGCTCTCCTTTTTTACATTTATGTTTTTGGTGGGATCTCTTATACTATACTATGGCAACTACCTTAAGAGGGCGTGGAACGTCCAGTAGCGCCCTTATTACTTTTACTGTGTTTTCTAATAAACTAAAGTATTATCTTAAAATCTAAGAGCGCTTAGTGTTGTACAAAAAAAAACGCAATATTTAGCATACATGACACAGTTTAATAACCTTTAACTTTGTTGTAGTCAACTTATAGTTCAATTGTTGTTATGTCATACTATCTCTATAAATTGTGTATTGATTTTTACATCAGTAAAGCGCTCTTAGATTTTAAGGTAATACAGTTTATAAGTAACGAGGGCCCTCGGCGCCCTCTTGAAGATTGGAAATAGCGAATTCTACGCAAAGGAGGTATACTTTTTATTTTTGAAAACAATAAATACTGCATTTATTGATTTTTTTTATCAGTTTCATGGAGAAATTATCAAGTTTAATATATCCAAAGTAGAGATACATAGGCCTTGTGGCTATTTAGATCCAGATCTAGGAACACTACAGAATTTTGCATATGTGTTTTCAACGCAATATGTGAAACTAGTTTTGCATTCCAAATTTCACCAAAATCTGTCCAGCAGTTTTTGCATGAAAGAGTAACAAGCATCCATACTTACAAACTTTCGCGTTTATAATATTAGTAGGATATAAAAGACGTCACGCACACGCCAATGACAGCTTAAAACCAGACTGAATGTCAACCTTGGCTCATAGGTACTTAGGTCTATTTTTCACAGCCAACCACGACGGAAATATTCGTTGGCGATAAATCGCCTACTTGGTAGTAACCCTGCCTACGAAGCTAGTATAGTATTATGAGCACGAGTATTTGTTTCTTAGTCCTAGATATTTTCTATGTATTTATGTATGTATTTCTCTACATAAGTATGTCTATAGTTGTCTAGTACTCATAGTACAAGCTTAGAGCTTAGTTTGGGACTAGGACAATTTGTGTGACACTGTCCCCTGATATGCATTTCATTGACAGGCTTTTCCACGTGAAGCAGTTATATTTTTGGTGGTTACAGGTCTAACCTAACGGGTCAATCAACTTTTCTTTGTAGCTCGTTGCCATGGTGACGTCTCCTGGGTCACTCTTTAAAACCACGATTTTAAAGTATATAAATCCAGCAAAAATCGGCTTTTGTGGCAATTACAAGCCCATTCTTTTATGGGTTTTCTTCCAAGCGTATTAGTAGTGTATATTATAACCATTTTTCTAAGGAACTCTATCACTGTTGTCTCCTGGCTTACGGGACAGAATAACAACAACGAAAAGTTGATCCACCCCCTAACCTTAGAACCCATGCTTAAGATAACCTAAAGACAATAAAGTTTCAGCAGAAATTAGCTGTCGTGTTGTTGTTTTAGTGGTGGTGGTGGTCCGTCTGGATCGCTACCACCAAGCAACAGTGTTCGCATTGTTGTGTTCCGGTGTGGGGATAAGACAACCGGTGGAAACCGGTTGGCAACGCATTTGAGGTCTTAGGATTATAGTCATGAGAATTCAATGTTTATGGGTCTCACATTCCACTTACCATCAGGTGGTCTGAATGCTCGTGTGCCTTAACATAAAAAAGGGGAATTTGATGAAACATACTCATACCCATATTGTCCGCAGGTATGTTCATGGTGTGCGCTCAGATGCGCGCCAAGGGCGGCGTGTTGGTGTCATCTTCGTGCCGATCGGCGATGCTGAGACACAGGTTAGCTTGTTCTACATCAGATCCCCTATTAGGGTAGTTTTCAAAATAATCTTACATAAGTAAGGGCTAAAATTTACACGCGAGTCACGAAAATTAACCAAATAAATTTGACTAATGGAAAAGATCCCTGAAAGGGATAAGTTCGTCTTTGTACGTTCCTGTTCTGTGAATATTGTATTTGAATTTCTGTTTTTAGTACAATAAAGTCTTTACATGCATACATAGATACTAATTTTCGTGACTCACGTGTAAAAGTTACAGTTTCCTAATTTTAGTCCTTAACTAGTTACAATCATTTTGAAAACGACAAATTATAAATATTTTGAGAATGCCCCGTTGACCACTGCGGACGTTGAGAGAACGTTAGTTAAAAGTGGATATTTTCAAATAGACGGCAGTCATTAATACCGAAGAACATGGAAAAAATATTGATTGTATATTGATGTATTATCATGAGTTGTCTATGCTAAAAAAATAGATATAGAGCAGGTTGTACCCTATGGGATTACCTTGTGAGATTTGATCTATGTTTCAAATATGAATGTTATAATATAAATGTTAACGTTAATAAAGGCTTTTAATAAAATATGAGTTTGTATTAGTAAGGGCAAGATATAAAACATGGCGCAGTCGTTTTAAAACACTAAATTTACAGTGGTGAAGTTTGTCATTATTTTATTTTTATTATAAGCAAGCAAATATGGATGCGAATCCTGTGAAGCTACCACCAAATTTTGATATCCGTGCTCAAGCAGCGGCCTCAGAATGGAGATTTTGGAAGTGCTTGTTTGAAGACTATTTGGTGGGCGTAGGACAAGATGAAGCTTCTGACAAAATGAAATTGTCGTTGTTGCGTAATATGATGGGACCAGAATCAACAAAGGTTATTCAGTCATTTAAATTAACCAAGACTGAGTCGGAAAATTATACAACTGTGTTGGAACATATAGAAAAATATGTAAATCCTAAACGCAATGAAGTGTTCGAAAGGTACAGATTCAATGAATATAAACAAGAAAATGGGGAAACCTTTGAAAACTTCTATACAAACCTAAGGCAACTAATTTCAACATGCAACTACAGTGACTTAACCAAGGAAACGATAGAAGATCAATTGTTAAGAGACAGAATAGTACAAGGGGTATATGACAAAAAGCTACAAGAAAATTTGCTTCGAATGGATGATTTGTCTCTAGACAAAGTGACAAGGTTATGTCGCGCCAGTGAAATTAGTCGCAACCAGGTTAAGGAGATGAACCCCACTGTGGAGGTAGACGCTGCAAAATTTAAAAAGAACAAGATTTTTGAAAGAAAGCCGAAATCCGGTGATATGGAACAGATGCAAACTTTTCAATGTAAACGATGTCAACAAAGACATGGACCACGTCAATGTCCAGCATTTGGAAAAAAATGCACTCGCTGTGGTTTACTAAACCACATGGCGGTCAGCTGTAGAGTGAAAAATATACACAATGTGCATACAGTGGATTCAGACAGTGATGATAGTCTTTTTTGTGGAGAGGTTAAGTTTGTTAATGCCAATGAGTGGACTGAGATTGTAGAAATTGAAGGCAAAAATATTAAATGCAAATTAGACACTGGTGCAGAAGTTAGTGTCATGCCGAGGAAAGTATTTGAGAATCTCAATAAGAAATTGAACCTTAAACTATACGAGACTGATATCAATGTTCAGTCATTCAGTGGTGAACATATAAAACCTCTTGGGTTGATCAACCTAAAGTGTAAATTTAAAAACAGCACATGCTATGAGAACTTTGTGATTATGGAAACAAATATAGTGTTACTTGGTTTAACGGGATGTGTAGCACTGAGTCTTGTAAGGCGTGTGCATACAGTAGAAATGAAAAACCATAAAGAAAACTTCATAAAATCTAATATTGAGGTGTTTGAAGGAATTGGAAGAGTTCCAGGTAATGTTGATATTCCAACTATGTCTTTGGATGAACCAATTTGCCATCCATCTCCAAGATTGCCAACCTGTTTGCTTGAACCATTGAAATTGGAACTTAAAAGATTAGAGGATAGGAAAGCAATAGTAAAAATTGATAATATAGATGAAAGAGCTTGTGTGAACAGGATGGTAATTGTGGAGAAACCAAATGGAAATGTAAGACTTTGTCTAGATCCCGCTGACTTAAATAAAATAATTGTTAAAAAACCCAAAGTTATGCCTACATTAGAAGATTTAAGTATACAGCTTCAGGGTAAAAAGTTTTTTTCGGTCCTAGATTTAACTGAAGGCTTTCATCATTTGTGTCTCACTGAAAAAGCTTCATGGAAGTGTTGTTTTGCAACACCATTTGGTGTTTATCGCTATTTAGTGCTACCTTTTGGGTTAAAGAATGCTCCTGAACTATTTCAGGATATTATAGAAGGTCATTTTGGAACTATTGCAAATGTAGTAGTTTGGGCTGATGATATTCTGGTGATGGGAAATACGGAAGAGGATCATGATAAAACTTTAAAAAAGGTAGTAGATAAAGCTAAAGAGTTGGGCATTGTCTTTAATAAAAACAAGTTACAGTACAAACAAACGCAGGTTAAATATGTTGGTCAAGTTTTCAATGAGTTCGGAATGTCACTAGATAATGATAGGATAGAGTCGTTGCTAAAACTTAAAGAACCGACTAATAGAGATGAACTAAGACAAATTTTAGGCTCATTTAATTATGTACGCAGGTATGTCCCAGATATGGCTAATCTCATGTCGCCACTTTGTAAATTATTAAAAAGGGATATGGAATTTATTTGGTTGCCTGCCCATAGGTTGGCGTTTGCTGAACTGAAAAGGAAAGTGTGTACAAGTCCCGCTCTAACACCTTTTGACCCAACAAGAAATATTATACTACAGTGTGATGCATCAAAAAGTGGTCTGGGATGTTGTTTATTTCAACATGATAATCAAAACATAATGAGATTGGTTGCATGTTCATCAAGAATAATGAATGACACAGAACAAAATTACAGTCAAACTGAAAAAGAGCTCTTATCAATTTACTTTGCAGTAAAAAAGTTTCACCGGTATATCTATGGTTCAAAGGTAGATGTGCAAACTGATCACAAACCCATAGTTTCAATCATGGCCAAACCAATTTGCAAGATAGGTTCACCAAGACTGAAACGCTTAAGATTAAAACTATTAATGTACAATTTAAATGTAATGTATGTACCTGGTAAACTGTTGCATTTTGCTGATATGCTCTCTAGGAATAGTTTAAATGTTACGGAAACGGATAAAGAAATGTTACAAATGGTTCATTCTATTAGTGTACACCTACCAATGTCAAATGAAAGAAAAAAAAAATTTGTAGAAGAGACTGAAAGTGATCCTATTTTGAAGGTATTAGGCCAATATTATGTTAATGGTTGGCCAGAACAACATAAGGTTAGAAAGGAGTGTAAAGAATTTTATAAATTAAAAGATAGTATATATTTTGAGGAAGGGTTAGCATTTTATGATAACAAGTTAATTGTAACGAATTCTTTAAGACCTTATGTTTTGAATTTAGTACACAATGGCCATCCGGGAATTTCGAGATCCCTAAAAAAAGCGAGACTATTATTTTATTGGCCTGGGCTTTCCAATAACATAAAGGACTTTATAATGAGATGTAGAACTTGTGAAAAATTTAGACCTTCTAATTCTCATGATACTATGATATCGCATAAAATTCCATATCGTAGATATGCAAAAGTTGGAACGGATATTTTGGAATTTTTAGGTAAAAATTATCTGGTAATTATAGATTATTTATCTCACTGGTTGGAAGTTCTGCCTCTAAACGATAAGACATCATGCTCAGTTATAAACGCCCTACAAGAGGCTTTTACCAGATTTGGCTATCCAGATGATATCATAGCTGACAATAATCCCTTCAATTCACAGGAATGTCAAAAGTACTATAAGTCAAAAGATATAGTTTTAATTACTAGTAGTCCTCACTATCCCAGAAGCAATGGGATGGCTGAAAAAGCAGTCCATATTGGCAAAACTATTTTAAAAAAAGCACTGGAAGATAGAGTGGATTACAGAGACTACATGTTGAGTTACAATAATACTCCTTTGTCAGGATTATATGTGTCCCCATCACAAATTTTAAATAGCAGAATATGTCGTACACTTGTTCCAACATCTTCAAAACTTTTAGAGCCTAAAGTTCAGAACAATATGTACAAGTTATTAGCAATGAGGCAATCAACAAATATGCAAGGTAAAAAGAAAAAAGAGATTCAGTATGAGATTGAAGATCAGGTGGTTATTAAAACAGATAAAGAAAAATATTGGAAAAAGGGTATAGTTGTTGGAAAATGTAAGGAACCTAGGTCTTACTTGATTAAGAGGGAAGGAGAGAATAAAACAATAAGAAGGAATTCTAAACATTTAAAAAAGTCATTATCAGAAAGAAGTGTATCAGGAAAAAGTCCTCCGTTTTTCTTTTCAAGTTCAGACCTGTTGTCTGCCGAGGATATTGTAAGTGGTGATGAAGCTCCACTGACTCTCACAGATACTATTAATGATGGCAACAATAACAGTGGCAGTGCCAGCAGTGAAGCTCCATCAACTACGGGCCTAAGAACCACTAGATGTGGAAGAATTATAAAACCTAGAGATATATTAGATTTATAAATTTAATTTCTAGTGGTCACTAATCTAAGGGGAAAGATGATGTATTATCATGAGTTGTCTATGCTAAAAAAATAGATATAGAGCAGGTTGTACTCTATGGGATTACCTTGTGAGTTTTGATCTATGTTTCAAATATGAATGTTATAATATAAATGTTAACGTTAATAAAGGCTTTTAATAAAATATGAGTTTGTATTAGTAAGGGCAAGATATAAAACATATGAACACTATTTTAAAATTAACCTATAAATACACGTTATTTTTTATTTAAAAATTAGGAGAAAATAAGTAATATTTATTTATGTCAAATAACATTTAGATTTTGGTAGTAACATTGATAATATAATTTGCTACATCGCTTTCGTATAGATGCCCCGTGTTATCCCAGGTATGACTATAACGGTGTTGCAAACATAATTATGTAATCACGTGGGTCTCGACCTGCAGTTAGTTGCGCCTATTACAACCGCAATTACACGGCAGACGTGGTCACCGGATCAAGGCGACAAGACTGGTTCATTGCAACCATTGAAATTTAACCACGTATGTGATCAATTTAAATCGCGACTAAGAGACCTTTTCAGTCAAAGTGAGAAGACACATTTAGTTTTTCAATCATCTTTCGACTAAACGTGGTGGGATCAAAAAGATGTTCATATTTATGTAAAGTAACAATTATATTTAGGGCCTGTTTCACAATCGACAAGTAAATTTATCTGTCAAATAAAGATAGCTCTTTGTCTATTTTCAAGTGTAAGAAAGGGAAAGGGCTAAATTTGTTAGACGGATATGCTTTACTTGTAGATTGTGAAACAGGCGGTTAGCAAGTTAGCTTTAGTACCTACATATTATTTCTTACTAGAGGACGCCCGTGACTTCGTACACAAAGGATTAGTTTCCCGCTACTCTCTCTCTATTTTAACCCCTTAAGGGTGGATTTCCAAAACCCCTTAGGGTTACCTCTAGGATATCCAAGGAATATTCCCTTCAAATTTCAAGTCTCTAGGTCCAGCGGTTTCGGCTGTGCGTTGAGATATCAACAATCAGTTTAGTATTTTTACCGCCTACCAATTTATTTCTGTTTCTTTGTAACTTCTTCTTTGTAAGGTTGTCTGGAAGAGATCGCTACTTAGCTATAAGACCGCCTATTTACTCTCTTAGCAACTTTTTATTTGTATTTTACTTTTCATGCTGTATTTGTATGTGGTGTTCAATAAAGAATATTTGTATTGTATTGTATTTTCTACTTACAGAAGATAATATAAATAGGACTTACTTATTTAGAACAGATGTAAACATCATTATGTATTTCTATAGATATTAATAAATCAGTCCCGAACTAAACTATAGCTCAACTCCGGTTACCATAACTTAGGCCGCAGTTGGATATAACCTAGGCCCATCGCCCCTCATCGATTGATTTGATCGAATAATTTTATCTATTGGCAGGTCGTGCCTGCATGAGTTTATCCGCACAGTGGTGTTCGCGCCGCTGTTACTGTCCGGTGTGAACGAGGAGCGGCAACAGCTGCACGTCGAGCTGTTCAGCGACTTTGAGGACGACCAGGTACCGATCCTACCGACTGCGCCAGTTGATAGTAGATTATACGACAAGGGTATAAAACAAACCATTTTAGCCAAGATTTTTGGTATCCATCCGAGCCGTAGGCGCCGGTGGATAATTAAGTCGAGGATTAAATGGGTTTTAAGAACTATTTATACACTATGCTTTTCACTTCGATTACGAGGAAATAAAACAGTGATAATGTTAAAACTTTTTCTTGGATTTAAGCGGCGATGTCTGTTCAATAAGTTATTTTGCATTTTTATCCATTAATGTGTTAGGTCTAGGTGTGAACATTATTACCTCTTCATTTGACGTCATTGTAACTTATTTCCGTAACACAACAAGTTTTGCAAAGAAAACAACTAATGAATAGTCCAAATCAAGACAAAAACCTTTCCCGCCACTGTTTTCCTTAAATCTTTTTTTTTTTAATTTTCTACCATAAACTTTTATTTTGGGTTGAACGCAATACTGCCAAGTCATACGTTGATTTTGTATTTTTTTGTTAATAAAATGCTTGTTTTTTAAAGTTTCAAATTTCATATTTGTGAGAAGCATCAAGAAGCATTTGTGAGAAGGCAAACAAATTAAAATAAATGTATTGAAATAGCAAGTTTATTTAGTGCAGTCACCTCGTCTGTCTGGCTGTAGGGCTTAATTTTAGGGCTTAGTTAGTCTATATGACGACAACACTTTATGCACTAGTGCATAAAATGAGATCCTATGCAGCCTATACCCAGTATAAAGGACGATAATTTTCAACTGTTAAAACTAAAGATTTATGTATGAATTTACAACCGATTATTGAAAAATACTTTCCGAGTTTAATCGGCCCTCGATTATTCCATCGATGAATAACATCGAACAATGACGCAGATCAATATGGTGTACTCTCAGCGCAGGCCGGCGGCCGCGGCGCAGTTGTTAGCTCAATGTGCATGTTCTGCCGCTAGTTCACCCTCCGTTTAACGATTCTTCCCAAAATTACATGGATATGATGCGCGTGTATTATGCAATAGCAGCGTCGGAATACAAGTGTGTGTGCTTTAGATGTGTGCGTGCTTCGTCTTGTCAATTACCTGCGCTTTGTGGGTTAGTGAACTTGCGACAGGCGTGCTCAATACAAATCGGCCGGCATGTCCATCTCCTTATATTCTTACATCTGTGGTTTACTACACTGTTGATCGACGTTACCGCATTGACTCGTTGATTCTACCGACCGTCTTTTGCGGGGTCAAAAGTCTTCCTAACGACACGTTGGCCTAGTTGGGAGTGACCCTGCCTCCGGAGCCAGCGGTCCTGGTTTCAAATCCCGATAAGGGCAGATATTTGTGTGATGAGCGCGAATATTTGTTCCTGAGTCTTGGATGTTTTCTATGTGTTTATCTATATAAGTATGTTTATCGTTGTCTAGTACCCATAGTACAAGCCTAGAGCTTAGTTTGGGACTAGGTCAATTTGTGTGAGATTGTCCCCCTAATACTTATTTATTTATTGTCTTTTTCTTACTAGAACCTGCCAGTAACGGACGCATACGTGGAGCTACAGTCCCGGCACGCGCAAATATACTCGTGCGAGCTGCAGATCGAAGCTCACTTCACGGGGCTCCGCTTCTTCATGTACCACTGGCCTCGCATCTCCGCTGCTGTAGGTAAGCGAAACCTTAGGACCATGTTAATAAACTAAACTCGAGTCTGGTTTACGATATGTAAGAAACTGTAACTACTGAAGCGAACCTATTCGTACTATTAAAAAAAATGTTTTTAAGATTCCTATTACAGTGAATTTATTAAAAGTTTAGGTCACTTGCAGGTTTCAGTAGCTCGAGCACGAACGTTTCAATACTCTATGATAATTGATAAAGTAGCATTCTAATGGTGAAACAATTTTTGAAATCGGGCCATGCGTTTTTGAGTTTATTCCTTACAAAAATACAAATCTTTCCTCTTTATTAGTGTAGATTTGAAGCTGGGTACGAATCTGAGCGGCTCAGCCTGAGGCATACTCGCCCCACGGGGCGAGCTGCTCGCGATCCAAATTATTTCACATAAACATGCGCTAGTGAGGCAGTGTGCTCACCGCGAGCCGACATTTCAAAATGGCATCGGATACGATGACAGCCGCGGCTGCATTTATCGTAATTAAATTATTAACAAAACAAAGAAGAAATCGCCTCGGAGGTGGAACAGCTCAGCAACTTTATCAAATTTGTACGCGCCTCGCCCAGAGACAAGTTAAAACATGCCGTTCTGCCCGCGGCAAGCTCGGGTCCAAATTACGCGAGGCACGCACACTGAGGCGCCTTTGAGCACGGTAAGACCAACTCGACGGCTCGCCGCGCGCCGCTCGCCCGCTGCTCGAATGCGCGTGAGCGCGTACGAGTTTGACCAAAATAGGTGAGCCGTGTGTGCCTCAACCTGCTCTAATTCGTACTCAGCTTTACCTTTACTACTCGATGGCAATACGAAAGTCAATGAAGTGAAATTTAAGCACTAAATACAGACTAAATGGTGCTGATATGATATCAATCGTCTTGGGCCGAGATTCCACACGGTAAAAACGATATCGCCATTGAAGTATTTCCGTGTTGTCAACGTTTTGATAACTCTTATGTCATTGACAGTAATGACGGCCGAGTCATAAATGATTCTAAAACACGTCAACCGCGATATCGTTATAATTATAACGCAGTAGAATAGAGGCCTTGCATATTTTACTCAATGACGATACGTTAACGTTACTTACTCGATAGAAGGTAAATGTTCGTGCTCGGGATACAGCTCGCACATTTTGAACCCTTTATCGATGTTTTCGTGTTGCAGGTATCAGCACGAACCTTTTCTTCGTGTCGCTGATATTCGTACTGAGCTGGTATCACCTTCAGGACGGCCTGCCTGATTTTGTTAAGGTAATATATATTAAAGTGAAATCACAAGATAACCATTTTCAACGCTATTTTCTATATTATTATATTATTATTTTTTAGAGCAAATTCGGAGAGATAAAGTCAGAAGATGCAGACAAAGGCGCAAAAGTGAAATTGGAGAGATCTGGTACGTTTAAAATGTTTTTATTACTCCTCTAAACGTCATCATATAGAGTTGATTATTATTTGTGACGACGCGTTCAACATCGTAGTGACTTTGCCGACGAAGCTAGCGGTCACGGGTTCGACTCCCGGTATGGGCAAATATTTATGTGATGACCGCAAGTTTTTACCATGGGTGTCTATCATTTCATCGAATTTAATTTCATTGTACAGTCGAAGACACTGTTAACTGTACATCTACAAGCGAACATAAACCTTATCACGTCGTGTTAAAGTCTATGGGTGTTCAGTTAACAGTGTCTTCGTGTGTACGCTATTTTCTGCTGAAACCATTATGTTTTCAGGGTATCTTCAACATCTAACCTAACCTAACCAACGTAATGAATGTTTAAGATACCCTGGAAACATTATGGTTTTAGCAGAAAACTGTTCTATGAAGTGATGAGTTTGAGCTTAGTTTGGGTCAATTTTTATGAGATTGTCCCCTGATATTTTTTTTTTATTAAATGTTTTTTTATTTAATTAAAAGTATTTGGGGGGTTTATTTCGCATTGTAACAAGAATATATCTTTACCTCTTTAATTCTGCTTGTAATCTTTCATGTAGTAAAATAAGTTTACACAATGGGTTATCGCCACGGCCACGTTTTGAAAGCTAGCGGTTTCTTAGATTAGTGTATTTTCAAGTAAGTTTGTGAGTTGAATTGTTTGTTTTAATTGGTTTTTTTTTTCAACTTGTATATAATTATTAAATGTAGCTTAAGTATTAAATAAATGATTTACTTATTTGAACGGAGTCTGCAAAAAGGTTAACATATTGATGTGATTGATTTTCAGATTCATCCGTATTTTTCGACGATGAAATTTTAATCAAAGAGTTGAAGGATATCAAAGAGAAAACTAAAGAAGAGCCTAAGAAGACTTAGGTCCAGACTGAGTTTAAAATATTTTTATATCGCTTTTTTATTAAGTTAAGTAAGTTATTAATACTTATTAGGCAGGGTTTTAGTTGTTACAAGTTGTTTAAGCGTCAGTTACGTGGCGTTGCCGCTTCATTATTGTGAATGGCGTCTATGGTTGTAGTTGTTTAGCTAATACGGTTATTGTCTCAGAAAATCAATGATCGATCGATAATTGATCGATGAGCTATTGTTAGAAGATTCTGTTGGTCGAAGTCAATCGACGATTGATCAGCGTCGATCGATGCGATAGGTAACATCCTAAGATGTAAATGCAATGTCAGTTCCAATCAATTCTGTTCGTATAGTATTTCAATGGAATAATCGCAAATGCACACCGAAAGTGATTTAAATACGTATTGTAGTTTTTTTCTCAGTTTACGTCGACGGATATATCCTTCGTTGATGGTTAAGTTTAACCTTTTCAACGCCATGTAAAATATAAAAGCGGTTACTCACCGATGATAGCCAAAATTAGAGGTTATTTCGACCTTAAATCATAAATACTTAAATGAGATTAATTTGGCGCTGTCAACCGTGACGGATTTATACGCAGTTATATATCCGTCAATGACGTTGAAAAGTTTAAAACTTTCGCGATGTTCACACATACTGTTATAAAACTTATAAATCGGGACTTAGTTGATACGCCGAGGTTTATTATGTTTTTAGGCGATTAAGGTCCTGTTGTTTGATCAGCTGTTAAATATACTAATGGTTATTAATCAAAATTGAAAATCCATACCAAATGTCACATTTCGATTTATGTCAGGCGTTGGAAAGGGTCCTTAATGTTTTACAAATTCCTCATTTGACAAACTATATGTATGTACTTCCCAACAAATCAACGTTCGTATCATTTTGGAATAATATATTATAAGGTTTGTTAAGTCAGTGTAATAGTTTTTTTAAATAATAAGTTTAAATCTATGGGAAGGATACCATTGAAATTGGATTATTAAATATCTCCGTCCTTCTATAATAAGAGTAAGATATTCGCAAAACAAAAAGGGGGATAGACACAAAAGAGTGGTGACGTCGATTTTTTTTTCAATATTGTTGCCGTATTTAAAATGTCAATTGTTGAAATGTTCAAAGTTTTTAGTAGTTTAATTTTGTTACGGGTTGTGTTTTATAATTTTTTATTTCGGTCACAATCTAAGGATAAATGCAATTAAATTGTAGATTATAATCTTACATACATACATAACATCACGCCTTCATTCCCAGAGTGGGGTAGGCAGAGCTACAGAAATACCATCAACTCTAAAAAGACTTTTTGATAATTCTGTAACCGCATTTTGCACAAGTAGGCTAAGTTGTTTATCAGTGTATTAGTGACAGGTTGCAAGCCCATCGCCTAACAGCGCTACAAGCCCTTATCCCCTTAGTCGCCTCTTACGACATCCACGGGAAGACATGGAGTGGTACTATTCTAACCCGTAACCACACAAATAATTAATTATAATCTTGTCAATATAAAATTCGTAGGTTTGATTGGACTTCCTGTAGGCTTCATTTATACAAGATTCCTTCTCAAATCGACGCATTTTATTAAACTGTCACTCTTAGAAGAATCTAATAGCTATATAACTTCTAGAGATAAGTTATAACCAACACAGATGAACGAAAGTCTTAAATTCAAAACCAAATGTGGTTCCAAAGATAACGGTCAAATGAGTATTTGTTCTTCATAATTAGTGCAAAGTACAATTATTCTATGACACATGGCACGACAAATATACTGTCAGTAGCGAGCCCAAGTGTCCCAGCGATAACCAGCCGAGCGCTATGAAGAAACAAGGAGTACTGTATCATAGATAAAACACTGAGCTGTTGGATTATTGTCATTTGTTACCTATTATTAACCAGCATAATTTCGTTGCCAACTTGAACTTTATGGATTAGTAGTTGCACATTGTTCTCTTTTCATGTAGTAAACCTAACACTGCCATGGATTAAGAGGCTTTGTATGCTGCCACGAGAGCCACGACCGCTGACGCTCGTTTCATAAAATCACACTCGTATTTTAAGGCCTCAGTATGCATCAGTTGCATAAACTACTATTGCTAGTTTTTCCATCTGATACATAGATTTTAAATATTTCGATGTCTACCTGAAACAGCACTAGATTCAATTTTATACTTGAATTATTAAGTAAATATCTGTCCATTCCATTCGGCTTTAATATAATCGAAAGTGTACTTACCTATAATATATCTTGATCTTTATAATTCCTCTTGCCTGAACAAATAGTTGTAACGTATTCAAGTTTACAAGTACCTATCATAATGAAAAGAAAACAAAAATTATTATTCTTTAGTTTTTACGCGATTAAAGCTCTTAAATTAACTATTGTTAATCTTTTTACCGCCATTGACGGATATATCCTTACCGATGGTTCAGCAAAAAAAACGAAGGATACATCCTTAAAATTTTATATTTTTAAGTCACCTACATGCACAATGCAAAATTAATATTTACGGCAATTTTCAGCTTCTATTGGAGTGTGCCCGAAATGGCGTTGAAAAAGTGAAATATCGCCGTGTGTAACGGCATATGACAGATGCGGGCGTATTATTGTCGTGTTTATCGATGTGGATATGCGTGGATATAACATCTGTCGCTTTCTTACCAGTATGCAAGTTCGAGAGTGACGGATGCTTTTTCGACTGCGATAAAGGCGGCCATAATACGGCCCTTGACCTGTTACGCTAATTTGAATCTTACGGTGGCGCCTTAGGCCTTTTTTACTTATGTCCTATGTACACTATATCGTTGTGTTATGGTTATGACGGATATATCCGTAGTTGATAGTGACGGATATAATATCAGTGTTAAGAAGATTTAAGTACTATATGTTGAAGTATGGAAAGCACGATCGTGGTTAACGTGGGATAATTACCCCTTTGGAAAAATGTTAAATGTTTTATATAAATCTGGGCCCTAGTTATTCTTAAAATTTGATGTTTTTGTCAGAATCCGCCTTTTAAGCCTGACATGTACCTAGAGACGAAAACCAAGTTAATAGGGAACATGTAGAATGTTTTTTCTTACGCTCTTTGGAAAGTGCTATAAAAGAGTAGGATAACTGTGTACGCGAAACCATTGTTGTGTTATTTTTTCATAAGATATGAAGCTTTAAAAATTCAGTCTAGACCCCCTGCAAAAACACTATTCAAAATAGACGACAGGAATGCCGTCACAGGTGGTTTAAATACCTTAAAAGAAGTTTAAAAACTTCAATAAGTTTTGTTTTTATATAAAATCTTAATAAACGGGTCAACACTTAGTGTATTGCGTTTAATATGTTTCTACGTTTTCTCGTAAATCGTATCAATGAAGCTCAATTCTGTTTTGCACCCATGTTCCCTGTTATGTAAAAATTGAGTAAAATCTACTCAATTTTGAAAAAAGATACCTTTGTTAATGAGTTTATATGTTTATTATTATAAGTGTATTTATTTTTCTAAAAAATCATGTTATAATGTACAAGCGTTATTTTGTTGTGCTGAATTTAATACAGCTTTATAATGCATTTGGACTTTCATTTCTTAGTAACCTTAACACCAAAGGTGATGCAGTCGTGGAGTTGGGTCGCAAATTAACGGCCTTTTAATTCATAATTTAACCTCGTGGCCAATGGAAGTACATAATCAAGGTAATTTAGTTATATTTTAACCTATTCAACGCCTTA
Organism: Acleris holmiana; assembly: GCA_949316455.1. Taxonomy (NCBI): domain Eukaryota; kingdom Metazoa; phylum Arthropoda; class Insecta; order Lepidoptera; family Tortricidae; genus Acleris; species Acleris holmiana. The sequence continues at coordinate 4,078,933 of OX438787.1, forward strand.
CGTCAAATACCAATGCGTCACTCACACGCCAAACATGTATTAAAAGTTATGCAAAATTTAACTTAGTCCATACGAAATACCGTCTCTTAACTGTACGGTTAAGGACTTTAAATTGTTGCCACTATGGAACCCTGTCATAATGACAGCGTTAATCTTTAATTTTAGCTTTCTTCATGTGGTTTGGCGCTTTCATTATGACAGGGTTCCACATTGGCATAACAATTATAGTCCTTGACTGTACCAGTGACAACTATAAGCGTCTGTGGCGTTATAGACACGACAGCTTGTGACTACTTTAGTCGTCATTGACGTGCAAACGGTTAATAACCATAACCATCTTTATATCAAATTTGATAATGGCATTTACCTACAGCACGACGAGACAACGACATATAATCTACGGGTTCGTTAACAGTCATTCAAGAACATTTAAAAACTTTACTGATAAATCAAGCACTTGATAAGTGACGCAAAGTCCAGAAATTAAATTTGTTGACTGTATTCGATATGGGTACCTATTATTTTATCCAAACACCTTTCAACGAACGTATCATTACGCAGAAGTTTTATTTCATCAACAGGCATTTCTCGCCGAATGAGTTATTTGTTTTAGTCTAACCTAACCTACGTACTAACTGCTTTAAGATGTCCTGAAAACATCATGGTTTAAGCAGAAAAAAACTTTCAATGAATTTATATTTGATGAAGTGAAATTGGATAAAATGATAAGTTACCATCCGATATACGTCACTAACAGAAACCAATCCGTCGCTGTCAGTTAACCTGTATCCGTCTTAAGACGAAAAGGTTAAAATCTGCAACTATTCACCAAAAATGCAGTAAGGGTGTATAAATAAAACATATTTCCTCAGTAAAAGGTTTTTATTTCATTGATTTCATGAATTACGGATATATTTAATCCGTCGTGAGCAAATTTCATAGACAACCATAGCTCAGTTTTGTATTTATACATTATATTATAGTAAATGGGGATCTAATGATAATATATCTAATAGTAGATGGTGTTTCGATCGACTGGGAAGTATTTCAATTTAAAAGATTATTTTGGCTTTTTGAACTTTTAGCGAGAATAGAAAACAATGCAATGCTCTATAGTATTTTTTTACCACAAGCAATGAAGTGAATACCCCATTGGCCTATTGCTACATAGATTTAGATAGCAATAAGACTTTCTAAGAAATATGTAAAAATATATGAAATAAATATTTTATTTTTAATAGTTTACTTTTTACCGTTTTTAGTAAGGTTTTACATGCTTAATTGATATTATACGAGACAAGCTTTTTTTTCTCGTGTCTATTTTGTGGTAAAAATAAACCTTTTTATTTTTTTACATCTCTAGTGAATACGCAAAATAAAATTGATTTAATTAAATTATGCCCAGCGACACTTAGGCCCGCTTGCACGTAAATGTTAACCCTAGGTTAAACCCAGGTTAAAAGGTTAATTTGTGAAAATTGACAGTTCTTATATGAATCTGACATTATTGAATAATTTAACCTGGAGCCTAGAAATACATTTACGCGCATGCGGGCCTTAAAGACACGAAATTTTTTAACGCATTCACTGCCGGCATCGATTGTCGACTCAGGTGCCGTATCTTTTATTTTATACGGAGCTCGCCACTTGTAGTATGCGTTTAAAGCACTGTGTGAAAATTAGGCGAACGCTTATATGGGTCACTGGCCGTGAACGCGTTAACCTCATAAGGTCGAACTACATATACAGAACATTCTTCAAAATCTTGAGTGACACGAGATTTGACACGGGCCTAACGAGGAAAAGTAATAATTACAAAAGCACCCAAAAAAGACCAAAGTGCGTATTGGCAACGAAATAAATCGTAATTGGTATTTTTTAACAATGCATCACAGGTTTTAACCTTATGTGCGTATATGCCGCTTGTGCATTATATGCATTTGAAAACAGTACAAATAAGTAATATATGATATAACTTATTATAACCATAATTTGTATAGTCCTTTATAAAGGCATTTCCTTCAAAGCGTGTACCGAAAGTAATTTTTAAGTGATTTTGTTTTTTAATTTAAAATTGGGAATTTGGTCATTTTTAGGTATAAGTACACTGGTTGGTTCGTTTTTAACAATCATGCTAAGGATACTTTTAACTTTGACATGCAATATAAAACAAACTAAGATTTTCCCATGTATCTCCGCGAGTTTTTTCAAAATATACATTGTTTTAACTAGAATCTTTTTTAGTTATACCAGGTATCAAATGAATATTTTTTTCAAGCTATCCGAACCACATATTTTTAACCAAGTACAACATTATTAGGAAATGCCTAGAATGACAAAACATGTCTTATAAATAGAACATTTTTGGTATTAACTACTTTGTGCATGAACACATGCAGCATTAACAACCAGCCAAGATTGTATAAAGTAAACTTTTATAAACCTTGTTAACATTAGAACGCATGTAAATATATGCCGAAACTATATACCACTAAACCTACCGAGTACAGGACATGTATATTATGGTAAAGACATTTAGTAAAATTCTACTACAATTGGTACATTTTTTGGCGCTTAACCACTTCCGAAAATAATGTTAAAATTAAAAAAAAAAAATATACTAATACTTATATTAATTTAGGCCAGTCATGTAAAAGAAAATCCCTCTAGAATTAAGAACCCGATTAGCGGGATTTAAAACATAATTAAACTTCTTTTAAAATAATATAATATAAAATTCAAGTAAAATTAAATTATTTATTGAGTGCGGCGATACAATGCAAATTCGGAAGTGATTCCGCTCGCCTAATACGAATTCTCTACATATATTGGTACATTTATTATATTACGGTTAAGGACATCTACTAAAGGACGTTTTGAGTTTTAATATTTGATTCGAAGAGTATATTTGACATCGAATAACACTTTGAATTTAGACTAAATTGTTTTCCAATGATTTCGCAGAAAAGGTACTATTAAGCTTTTAGTCAAGATGTTAAAATAGAGAAAAGTTCTTTTTTTTGTGTGCACGTTGCGTGACGAAATGGCGTGTTTGTAAAGGGAAGTAATTCCCTTAACAAATACGATACTTGTATGTACTGTAAAGGGCGCTGATGTATGTGCAGCCAAAATATGTATACAGACCTTATTACTACGGCAATGAAGTTCATGTATACATATTTTTGCGGATATTTGATTTTAACCTGGAATTTAGCTACTTTTCTTTATAGAGACTTACTAAGCAACAAACTCTATAGAGAAACTCTAGAGTAAATATGTTGAAGGTAAGGGGATAAATTAAGCATAGAAGAAAAAATATACTCTACGCTAAGATAATAGAGTATCTATTTACAGAATGGAATTGGGACCTGTGGACTCCTTAACTACAAGTTGACTTGATTTAAAGTCTTAAACTGTAGATAGTAAAGCTCAAAATTGATCAGAATCACATTAATAGATTATTAAGAACACCGAATACACAACAAGATCCATTACATCCAATACATGTCTTAATATTATCCAAAATTCGGATTTACACGTATTTACCATGGGTCACCGATGGTACATTTAAGCTGGTATTCCACTGCGGCGCATGCCACGCACGCACATGCCGCACGTAGTTCTAGGTATGTGTCACTGACGTCAAGACACTACAAGGATTTACATACGTGTGCGTTAGAAGCGTGCACCGCTGCAGAATTACGGATTGACACTGATAAACATAGATCTACTCTCGTGGTCAAATAATACGGGTCAGAGTGCGTTTTTCATACAAACGAGGCTAATTCGAAGCCTTGGTTCCTGGCCAGGGGTTGTTTTGAGTGAGGTTCAATGGTGGACTCCGAGGTTCAATAGAGGAGGTCGAAAGTTCTTAAGATACCTGACTGATCGCACAATCAGTTAACACCTCAGCGAGAGAGTTTGGGTCAGCATTTGGATTTCCATACATTTTATTGCCATTTTAGATGTTTTTCTGAACATGCACAATTCCAACGTTAACCGCAGATTCAACCAGTTGGGTATCCTAGGCTCTCTGGAAGTCCTGTATCGATGCTCGGGGTATCCATCATCAGATGTCACTAAAAGCATCCCCTGGCGAGGAACCAAGGCTTCGAAATAGCCTCTTTAGTATGAAAAACGCACTCTGACCCGTATTATTTGACTGGGAGTATATATGTAGATATTTAAGAAATTCGGCTTTCTATCTTCATTGACACAATAAGATACATAGCACGATATATTTGCGATACATATTTATTTCGCTTATGGCCGTTTATTACCGTTCTTCTAGTTTCAATTATAAAACTCTCGACCCATGCTACCCCGTACCCAAAAGCATATACTGTTAACAAACTTTTATCCTCTTTCACCCAATTAGAAACCAGTTCTATTCTCATTTGAAAATGTGGATGCCTAAAATACTAATTCAAACAAAAGTTTAAAAACTAACTTTAAAATTAATTACCCCTTTATATTGTTAAAAAATACATCTATTTACAAATAAATAAGAAAATAAAGTGATCACTTTAATTTAACTTGCAGATAATGCTCGGGAATCTATCACAGATTTCTTATCAACATGCCAAAAAGAAACTTTAACCTTTTCAACGTCCTTGACGGATATATTGACACCACAGATTTACCGTCGACAACGGATTGATCCGTCGCGGTTGACAGTGCAGAATATATACGTGTAAGTGATATTTGTATTTTGCCGTTTCAAAAAGTTAAACTGACTTAAACATTTACACTTGCTTTATTTTTTATAACAATCAGCAATATCTGCATCGGTTTATAAAATAAAAGTTGGAACTAAAAATAAATAACGCTCAATATTTTACAGTTTGTCTTTTTCATCGATAGTCATTCGCTGGATTTCGCTAGGAGACGTCTATTTATTACGTGAGGTGTGTCTTTTAAATTAAGACCCCCTCTTCCCTCTTGGTGAGATGTGCTAAAATGTAACGGGAAAGCGAAATCTAGAGTATTTAAATTATAAATTTTATTTGATATTGATATGTTCATGTATGTTCAGTATATTACAAAGAATTATGTGGTCTTTTATAGTCTAAGTTGGCGTAAGGTTTTCAGTGCCCCCCTTCCCCACTTTAAATGAGATTTTGACGCCCCCATTTTGAGCTTTCGTTATTAATAGACGTCCCTCGAAACACTCGTTCTTCCATCTGGCAGTAACTCCGAAACAAAAATAACGCCAATGATGATTTATACGTTCGACAACACTTATAGAAATATTAAATCCACTGTTACGATATTAGTAGAGATTTCTGTTTCCCTTTCTTAACTTGTCATATAAACCATCAAATGGATCTAGCCTGATAAAATTATTGTTTACAATGAGGTATACTCGTTACCGTTAAGAAACTTTAATATAAAGGTATCCTTTGTAGAATTACCTATTTGGCAGTTTTAAATTTAAAATACGCTGGTTATTTATTTGCAGTGGTATAATTCGAAATTAGAGAAAAAACACCAGTATTGCCGTTTTTATACTATAACTTCGCAAAACGAACAACTGGTGTTGCTAGTTGATAAATAGCATCGAAAATTGTAGGATGAAAAAATACTACACTTATTCGTTTCAGCAATAAATGCTTAAAAAAACTGAAAAAGGTTAGCATTTAAGCCTAGTTAAAGTAGGGTTTCGTTTACCGGTTTCTTCAGTGTTTGTGATGTCAGCTTAACTGGCGGTGGAAGCGTAGCGCGAGAGTTCTGGCAACACCATGCCGACCGCCTGAAAGAATTGCGCGATCTGCCGTGAGCGAGTTTACACCACCGTCCGATTATTTAAACATGGTGGTTACAGGCAACAGTGTTAGATGAAGGAAATGGGTTTATCAAAACATTAACCTTTTGACTATAATTGACGGATACATCCGTCATGGAGTTATTGACAGCGTGCCCGTGACCTCTAAAAATATTGAAGGCTGCTGTGATTGGCGTTGGTTAACCTTTTGAACGCCACAGTCGACTGTAGCCGTCGACGTAAAATCGTGCCCTGGACGCGAACAACAGCTACAGCCGACATAGATATCAGTGAAATAGCGTCCTACGTGCATTCGCATAACATTAAAAATCAAGTTTGACATCAAAATGCAAAACTTGCAAAATTTTGCATTTTGGCTCTGGCGGTCAAAAGGTTAATGAATTGGTGATTGGGGCAATAGGAATGCGTGAAAATCTTAATTTGATTTATATTATTTGATAGCTAGGCATAAAAGAGTTTGACGTAGTGATAGGTGAACTACAATAATCTCGAGTGGAAACTGCCACATTCAGCAGTAAGTTTGTGTACGTCGGGAATTTTATAACACGGCTAATTGGCATATTACCTATATCAAACTGTCTTAAGATTTAAGTCCGAAAAGCACAATCAATTTTACCAAACGCTTTTATGCCACGCTACAAAAATGAAATATTAAATGATAAATCAGACCTACGACCTGAGCGGCTAGCACAATGTTGTAATATTGCTCAGTGCGTCTCTATGGCTAGGTGCAGACAGCTAAATTATCGAAATCAGTGTATCAAATTCGCCTAGACTTTGGGTCATTCCAATAGCTCATCTCAACGTAGTGGTAGACTTACGCTGTTGTATCTAACTACAGATTACCATACGAAAGAGTCAACACGATCGGTGTCACCCTTTCATAGCGCTTTACGCATTGTACAGATGTAGTGAACAAACATGCAACAACGTTATTTGTCGGAAAAGTTCGTATTTATCACGCTTTCTCAGTCAGCACCTATCATAAGTTAATTGAGAAAACAACACGAATACAAACTTATTCAACCAAATACGACGTCATATGATTATACATTACATCTGTATACATAATATCATCCGGAAGGTATCTACGACGAATACACAATTAAAAAGCAGCGATAAAACCTTCAGAAATTAAATTTAATATTTATTGTAGGTTATCTTGTCTTAATTAATAAATAGGTCAGTAAGGTTCACTATATCTTATGTTTGCAGGCACACATTGTTTTACAAAAGAGGACACATAATATATAACATCAATTGAACAATAAATACCTACTCTAAAATAAAAAACAAAATTCTTGACAGGAAAAGTCACGCCAACGGTGAGACCCGGCTTGCTTAAGGTGCCCAAAAATGGGACAGTCGAGTTCCGGGAGTTAACTTTCACCATTTGTTTAATTTAAGGTGCCTGCTTTGTTTAGTTATAGCTTCATCCATGTGGTCCCAACCAAACATACAAGCAGTTGCCATCGCTGCGGACACAGTAAAAAACCCGAAGAAAAAACCGGGAAGGAAAATCCGTAGAAAAAAACCCGAAGAAAAGAAGCCCTCATGCTGTGAAATAAGAAAAAAATCGGTTTGGCTCTATATCGGGAAGCATAACTATCGCATAATAACGTATCGTATAACTTATAACGATTTTTTTAATCTTTATACCAAAAGAAAACAAGAGTATGTGCACCTGGCATTCCAGAGTTTCTGCCTACCCCCGTGGGAGACGGGGGCGAAGGTAGGTAAGTATGTATTTCTATAACATTGTACAGAAAAATATAACTTGGCCCTAACGTCGATCTTCCTAAAATTGTAAACACTAATATTTGTTTTGTAACCCAGCCCAAAGTCACAACCAGACGTGGAAGCCGATGTCTTTGTTGCTTTGCGGCTAAAGAGCGTCGTGCGCCGAGTCTGGTATTAGGCAGCTCTGGGCAATTACCAACCTCGTACTCTCTACCTAAATTTTGGCCAATACCATCATTCCAGTGCACTCACCTCGTTGTCGGGGCGATCCTCGTCGCTCTGGTACTGCACATCCAGTTCGGAGCTGTTGACGCTATTCTCCCAGTCTTCAGAGGAGTCCACCGATGACGCGTCCAAGTCCATTTCGGCTGGGGACAGTGATTTTCGGTAACAAGGTGTCACAGAGTCCATAATGTTCTTTAAATATTTTTAACGTTCCCAAACGCCAGAATTACCTACATATCCCCACGCAAAATGTAAGAAGAGTGGAATAACTCATATTGGGCTTTTAAAATCTGACGTGACTTGATGACTAATGTCGTTCAAAAGTTTTATTTACACAGGAATAAGTGGACGGTTAACTATATGAAATTCGGATAGCATGTGCTTTCGAAAATTTAAATTGGACAGAACAGTCAGTGAATAATACAGGGATGGAACGATTCGGCCAGTACGATTACGTTACTAATCGTTATTTGTTACGATGACCAATGCATTACGATTATAAAAGAAAAGAGTTGAAATTTAAAGTGTTTTTTTCTTCACAGTGATAAAAGATTTTTTACAATTAACGATGCACCGCTTCGTAATCGTTGCATCCCTAGTGAATAAAGGCAACAATTTTATGTATTAAAATTGGCCTGTCAAAATAAACCCATCTTTTAGCATTGCTCATAGGTCAAAAGGTACCTAAGACCCTGTCTGTGGTGTGGACATGTAGAGTGGGTGTGACTCACCCATGACCATGACGTGGTTCTCGAGGTGCCTCGGGCCGGGCACGGCGGGCAGGCGCAGCGCGGTGGCGTTGATGGCGAGCGCGGCCGCGTGCCGCCCCGACGAGGCCGCCGACGCCAGCTCCGTCAGCGAGCCCGACGTCGGGGTGCCGTCCGCGTACCGGATCAGCATGTGCTTCTGTTGGGACATCATTCTTATTGCTAACAGTGAGATTCTAAAAGAAGAGTTCTGAAAGGCATCGCCAACACCACCCTTAACGCTACGGAGATTTCTTTTGCACTGTAACGGATTAATCCGTCGTTGGCGGTGATCCTATGTTACGGATATATCCGTCAACGGCTTTAAAAAGGTTAACAACAGCAATGTTATCTTCAGATAAGGTCATATCAACACTGTCGTAATTCATAAAAATCATTTACTTGATCAGCTTGATCCTCCCACAAACCGTCAATATGATTTTCCCAAAAATCTCTGGAGATCTCCCTTTGTCTTGGCAGTTTTTTTATATAAATATCTGAGGGCCATCTCACTCAAACTGACATAATACTGTTAACTATGGGTAATAGATAACGATAAACATACCTATAACAACCAAGACTCGGGAAAAAATACCCGCATTCATCTCACAAGTATTTTCTTATGAGAATCGAACCCAGGACCGCTAGCTTCGCAAGCATGGTCAATACTATTCACTATTAAGTCGGGTAACAGTTTCGTTAAAGTTAAAAAAGCCATTTAAAAGAAAGGGTTAATAAAAAAAAGGAAAAGTTCACTTACAGGATGATCCAACTCGCAGATGGGGTTGTCGCGCAGGTCAACCATCTCCAACACTTGCAGGTGGTTAATATCAAAACTCCCAGGCAAAGTCGATATCTGTAACATGTTTGGCCATCTAAGTTATAATCTTTTAACTGCACCTCTTAAAAGTCGCTTATCGCTATTCCTTAAAACCGTCCCATATTCCAGGATAAAAATCGGCGAAGTGCGACTCAGTCAAGTACACGAAATATAGAGAAAAACACACGTGTTTACATGAGGTCCCCCCCCTTTAATTAGGTTTCCGCACCCAAAGGGTACCAAAGGGAGGGGGGGGGTGTGTGACGACACGGTGGTCTAGTTGGGAGTGACCTGCCTCCGAAGCCAGTGGTCCTGGGTTCAAATCCCGGTAAGGGCAGATATTTGTGTGATGAGCGCGAGTATTTGTTCCTGAGTCTTGGATGTTTTCTATCTATTTAAGTATGTATTTCTCTATATAAGTATGTTTATCGTTGTCTAGTCAATTTGTGTGAGATTGTCCTCTGATATTTATTTATTTATTTATTCATATTGGCTGCAATCACGTTTTATATAGAAGCTTTAATGTATAATTTGATTTAATATTTGTTATTTGTTTTTATACAATAGAAATACACAAATACACAATTCTATTTTCTACCTGTTACAGTTTATGATATACAGATAGACGGACAGCGGAGGCTTAGGAATAGGGTCCTGTGGAAACCCTTTGGGTATGGCTACAAACAATTTCTGTACTCTACAAAATCCGAGGGATTAACGCAACAACAAACTTCTGTAGCAAGCACAACCTAGTATAATCAAGAAATGAAATGTAGCATACATATAGTTTTGCTATCACACTCACTCTTGCATCTGACAGTGATAGTATGAACTGGTGATGTAACAAATGTCATATTTTAAAAATTACAGAATTTTGTTTCACATAAAATGTTTCATATACTATTTGGTCCTTGTATTTTTGCTTCGAATATTATTATTTTTAAACTATTTACTTGAAAGAAACAAATTCCACAGAAAATCAATTCAATGAATTTTGTAATTTTATTTTTTCATTACACAAACTTATCAAACAATATAATTATTTTTTAACGAATATTGTCTGGTCAGTGTATTTTTCATAGCATTTCATTTTCACGACAACAGTATTCAAAGTCGTGGGAAACTCAATATTGTGTAAATATTTTTTGTAAAACAAAATTCTACGAAATTACTGTTTGGAGAATAAGGATACATCAATAATAACAAAATCAATACAACATAATACATATTATCGGTGTCCCCTTGATATACAGAAACTCATTCCATAGAATGTATCACTTCGCAGAGTATGAGTGAGCGAGCGAGCGAAGCGAGCGACCAAGACCTCTCTGGGCAGAACCGACTTGAATAGGTTAGGTTAGAAGGCTATGGCGGGAGCGAAGCGAAGCAAGCTCCCGCCTTAGCCTTCGAGGTTATATTTTTATATCCCTTGAATAAGCTATGCAATACAATTTGATTGTAAATTAAAATCGTTGTATGCGTTTATATTATACGTAAGATGAACTTGCTGTCTGCAAAATAAGGGTACACCAATAAAATTGCTACAGTGCATTTGAGTTTCATATGCATATATTTCAAATAGTACATAAAACGTAACAATACGTAAATATAGTAAACCTATAAGTTGATTTTATTGTTATTAAGTTATATTTTAAATAAATATTATGAGAACAAAGAATATTTAATTTGCTATTCTATGATATGAAAAAAGAAACATTGATTTTTATTTGTATTAAAAACGATGATTTAAATGTCTTCAAAGTAATTATTCTACATATTGATTATTCTATGAAATGATAATACGAGAAAAAAAATATATGAAATGAAATTCTAAACAACTTCTGTCTGTAAAATAACGTACAACCGTCAAGTTATGTCTAGCACACGTCTAGCACGATGATTGTGTCGAAATTATTTTTATTTATTGGCACCACAAAATACCACACGTAATTATGTATCCAAACCTAATTAGGTGCAACAAAATTAAAGTGCACTTACATTATTATTGAAACTTTGTGTTTTAGGTATCTTTTCCTTTGACTGACAATTACAGCCATTAATTGTTAAGTATGATGATATTTGAAGGAAATCATACCACTTAAATTATTTTTTTACCTCATACCATAGAGAGAAAGGGACTTTGTTGTAACAGCGATCATGCTAACCTGTACCTACGTTTTAAATCATTGATGTTTTGATTGAAATACTCTGTAAAATAAAATAAGCAACAACGTGAAGCATTTTAATTAATTTAATGAATTAGATTCTCAAAATGTGTACCACCGTTTTCAGCACAAATATTCAGTCTTAAATGGATTTCACGATTCAAGTTAACAAAAGTGGTCTTCATTTCTTCTGAAACCGTTCGAATTCTTAGTAACAACTCTTCTCTAGAGTTCACAGGTGTTGAGTAAACCTTATCTTTCAGAGTTCCCCATAGAAAGAAATCCAGCGGAGTTAAATCCGGCGACCGGGCAGGCCATGCTAAAACTTCACTCCCACGACCGATCCACCTCTCGGGGTATTGATGGTTTAACCAATTACGAACATCTAAGCCGAAGTGGGCCGGGCATCCGTCGTGCTGGAACCACATAGTTCGTCGGGTTTCCAAATCGACATCTTCTAGCAAGTCGTGTAATTCATTATTTAAAAATAATAAATAATTGTCTGAATTCAGTCTATTTGGAAATATGACGGGACCTATTTTTTTATTCCCAATAATGCCAGCCCACAAGTTAACGGAAAATTTGTGCTGGTATGAATTTTCCCTTTTCGCATGGGATTTTCTTCTAACCACATATGCTGATTATGGGAATTAAAAACTCCCTCTCTCGTAAACAACGACTCATCTGACCATAATAATTTATTTAGAAATCCAGGATCTTCCACTAATTTCTGGTTCATCCTTTGGCAAAAGGCTTATCTAGCTAGCCCGTAATTGTTTATTTATTAATCGTTGTACTTTCCTATAGTGAAAAGGATGCTGGCCATACCTTTTCCATAACCTTAATACGAGTTTATAACTAACATCTAGACACGCGGGAGCGTGTCAAGCCAAGTTCAAGAAACAGAACTGGCGAGCCGCACCGTGTATAATATTACACAAACCATTTGGAGCCACTTTTGACCCCCTCATAAATCAAAAACTATTTTACATAAACGTACCAAATTTGGCTCATATATTGAGACTTGCGAGATACATATGTGTTCTAAATTTCATAAGCTTATCTCAAACGGTTATTTAGATATTAATGTCCAAAATTCCTCATTTTTATCATTGACTGACCTATAGACCAAAACTCTAACCCAGTTCCAGATGACCTAGAGAGTTAAAATTTGGTATGCAGATAGGTAATTAGATGAATACAAAGGAATAAATAAAAAACTGGCAAATTTTAAATAATTAGATTCTATTATGAACGCTTAACATAAATACCTAATATTACTTAGGGTACCTACGTTATTAACTGGGATTAATTATTATTTTTATATTTAGCGCACATCAATAGTGTAAAATCATTACCTACTCATAAATAATGATAAAATAATAGGCATTTAGATTTTCGGTAAGTATATACACGACGCGCGCGCGCCGAGTGACGCCGGAGCGGCGCTGCGCTGTGACAATGACAACCGAATCGAACCGTTGACGCGAACGTGGCCGAGCGAGCGGCAGCCGCGCTCATAAGCGCGAGCGCCGTCTTGCTGTCCGGTTGCCTCTGGATATCTGACCTATAAGGTTGCGATTTATGCTGCGAAATTGCTAAGTTTTCTTAAGGAAAACTTATCAAAATCAATCAAATCAGCCCGTATCTTCCCACTGCTGGGTATAGGCCTCCCCTATGTCGCGCCACTCACCACGATCCTGTGCTGCACGAATCCACTGTCTGCCCGCCGATCTGACGACGTCGTCCGACCAGCGAGCCGGTGGTCTGCCCACTGATCGGCGTCCCTGTCTTGGCCACCACTCGGTCACCGCCTTGGTCCACCGACCGTCTTCTCTCCTAGCCAGGTGTCCCGCCCATTGCCACTTCAGTCTCATGATCCGCTTACCGACATCTTCGACTTTGGTTCTCCGGCGAATTTCGATATTAGGTATGCGGTCCACTAGAGAGATTCCTAGCATGGCGCGCTCCATAGCTCTTTGTGCTACTTGAATTTTGTGCAGATTTTGCTTTGTGAGCGGCCATGCCTCGGATGCGTATGTTAAAATAGGCAGGACACACTGGTTATAGGCCTTGGTCTTGAGGCATTGCGGGAGTTTTGATTTAAAAGACGTCGTCTAGTTTTCCGAAGGCAGCCCATCCCAGCCGTATTCGCCTTTCAATCTCTGCTACCTGAAGACTACTGTCAAAAGATAAACGATGACCAAGATAGACGTAATCATTGACCAGTTCTACCTGGTCATTACCCACAATTATGTTGGATACAGGTATATATTGATTCGTCATGATCTTCGTCTTGGACACGTTCATCCTGAGACCAATCTTCAGGGATGACGCTTGCAGATCTACAAGCATCATCTGGAGATCTGAGACGTCCTCGGCAAACAAGACGAGGTCATCTGCAAAGCGCAGGTGCGACATGTAAGCGCCGTTGATGTTGACACCCTTGTGGCTCCAATCCAACGTCCTCATTATGTCTTCTACGACGTTGGTAAAGAGCTTGGGCGAGATGGTATCGCCTTGGCGCACTCCTCGGTGTATGGGCACGGGGCGAGTCAACGTATGCATGCGCACCTGCAGCGTTGCAGTCCTGTACAGCTCCCCGAGGATATCCACATATCGTTTATGAATGTTGCAGCGATGGAGAGAATGGAACACGGCCCAGTGTTCGACACTGTCGAAAGCCTTTTCATAATCTACGAAAGCGATACACAGGGGCCGGTTGTACTCTTTGCATTTCTCCATCAACTGTCTGACTGTATGTATGTGGTCTAAGGTTGAGTATCCACTCCGGAAGCCGGCTTGTTCGACAGGTTGGAAGTCGTCCAGGGGGCGGGTTAGCCTGTTACACAGAACTTTGGCGAAAAGTTTGGAGACCTGAGAGAATAGGCTGATAGGGCGGTAGTTGGATAGGTTGGTCTTATCTCCCTTTTTATGCAAGATCGTGACAATATGGTATGTGTATTCCGGAAAACCAGTCAAATCAGCCCTTAGACTACATATTTGGATTTTGCATAGAACTTGGCACTCAATCTCAGATCTCCATTCTTTTTGCGGCGAAGCCCACAGCAGAGAATAATTTTTGTATTGAACTTGGCTCTCCTTTTTTACATTTATGTTTTTGGTGGGATTGACCATTCTTGCTATAGCTCTTGACGATAACGTTGGGTCTTCTGTAATCAAATTCATTATTCTGTTCTCGGTTTGTTCGTCTAGATTTATAGCCCTTTCTCTGTGAACTTTTTCAAGCCCTTTTTCCCGAAACTGTCGGTGGATATCCGCAATAATCGAATGGTGAGGTATACGACGATTTGGGTATGTTCTTTGGTATTAGGCGACTGCCTGGAGTGAGTTTCCATCACAAAATCCGTACACAAAGATTTTATTTATTACAGTCAATAAAATTTCCAATATTATTTTATCTGGCATGACAATTAGTAATTATTTGTGTCATTTTAGTGACAATGGATTTCAAACTAGCCAGTTATCAGAAGAAGCACTCTCGTGACTTAGTACAAACCTAATTATCACTGTTCTTAGTGATAACAGAAAAGCTATTTGAGATTAAAGTGTGTAAGATAAAGATATAATTATTATCAGCTTGATGCACTTACACTGTATTTTAGTTGCATGTTATATCCTTTTATCACAATCAAAATATATTCAGTAGTAAATCCTTTTTGTAGATAGATACCAAACTTCTTTATGAAATTGGCTAACATACTGGTTGCTTAAGCCTTTAGGGTGTGTTAAACTGGACATTTTACAACTTTTGATTTGTTTTAAATAATTTATATCTCCTTAATTATGAGTTTTTGGACTATATGTTACACAACTATATACTTTAATTAGGCTCTAGTATTGTTAGCTTAAATCTTTCGGGTTATTAACGGCCACAGTTTGTTTGTTCCTTTGTGGCCCTCTAGGAACCAAATATGTGGGCTAATCTGACAAATCTTGATGACACTAGCCTACTTGGTAGTAACCCTGCCTTCTAAGCTAGGGGTCCTGGGTTCAAATCCCAGTAAGGGCAGATATTTGTGTGATGAACACAAGTATTTGTTTATAGTACAAGCCTAGAGCTTATTTTGGGACTAGGTCAATTTGTGTGACATTGTCCTGTGATACTGATAGTTTGATGATATAAAAATATTCTACAATTTGTCTTAATTAACTAAATTAATCAAGTCAGCCAATGAATGTTATAGTTGGGTTAAACTATGATAATGTTTGAGACAGCTTGTATAAAACATTACTGCATTGAATACCCAGTGTGGTTGCCGGGTTAGAATAAAGCGACTCCATGTGTTCCTGTGGATGTCGTAAGAGACAACTAAGGGCAACTTTGCCCGATTGGGCAAAATGTGTTTACAGAATTATCAACAAGTTTTCTATAGTGGTTGGTAATTCTGTAGCTCTGTCTACCCCACTCAGGGAATGAAGGTGTGATGCTATGTATTGGTCTATGGTTTGTGATATTTACCTGGTTATTGTTAAGCTGTAGAAACATGAGGTCAGGGCACTGCAGGATGGATAAGGGGAACTCTCGGAGGCAGTTGTAGCGCAGATTGCAGTGGATCAGCGCCTCGAAGCTGCCTAGAGTGTTTGGCAGGATTTCAATCTCGTTTCGCTCTAACGTCAACCATCTGGAAGATAAATTAGAATAAAAAAAATACTTTCATGATATAAAGTTGAATTAACAGCTAAAAATGTGTGAAGTTTACTTTTAATGTTTATTTATTACTTTTTTAATGCTCTTTTAGAATTTAAAGAGGTTTGAATCCATGACATATTAGTGCTACTTGCTAACCTTACACAATTCTAGAGTTGCAGAAAATGGACAATTACACAATGTTTAAGTTGCCTTTTGTTATTATAATATTTTCAGAAGTTTACTTTATTATAATAAAGATAACTACTGTAGCAACAAAATAATTTAGTTCTACCCTAGTTTTTACTTGAATTAAAATTTGAAATGAATTAATCAGGAAAAAATATACATGGATATCAGAGTCTGGTTTTAAATAGGTAGGCGACAGTTCAATGTCAAGTGCACTTTGGGATAAAAATAATATTCCTACCGCAATTTTGACAGCTTTGTCATTTCCTCTGGAATGGTTTTAAGATTGTTTCCCCGCGCCCCAAAAGTGTCCAGTTTACTAAGCTTCCCGATCTCCTTCGGGATTTCCTCCAGCCCTATCCGGTTGCACCAGAACGCTTCAAGGTTTTCCAGCTCGCCGATCTCGGGTATTAAGATTTGCAAAGGGTTATAACTCAAGTTCAGATTGACGAGGTTTTTCAAGTTACCGATTTCAGGTGGCAACGAAGTAATGTTGTTATAATCCAGAGTCAATGTTGTTAAGTTTAGCAACTGTGTTAGTTCCACGGTTACTGTAGTTATTTTATTTCTATGAAGGTAAAGATGCTCGACGTCGCAGCAAGTGTACAGAAGGCTGGGTATTTCGGTGATATCGAACGCATTGAGGCTCAGTCTTGACTTTTTTTTAGCTACAACTGATTCTATTATAGCCAATATGTGGTTATCACGTATAAATTTTAATATTGAACTCATTTTGGATCTATTTTGGGTACATTTCACGAAACTATTGCGTTTGAATTTGTTGTGTAAATGACATCTACTGACAGGCAGAACTCGGCGGAATATGACAAATAAGAGACGTTATTTCAGCTTCGTCACAAAAATGCTGAGCGAAAACCTTAAATATTTGAAAAATTGGTCTAAAATTTGAATTACCTATCTTGTAGCTGTTATATTTTTCATGTATTGAAGAATCCTATTAATGTCATAATAACGAATGAATTTAGTTTTATAAAACTTATTTTAACAATGCCCGATTTTAGTAGAATGAAATACACCTAAACGCTGAAGAAAATGTTGCTACTGTTTGTTAATTATTTCTACTACGTAACAACTTATTACATTAAAACATAATGTTTTTGCTATTTTACAAAATAAAGTTGTAAACGAAATTTTTACTTATATTAATCATAAAAGTAGCTCAATCTTATTTAAAAAAGATCTTGCAATGTCAACTTTGCGTAGAACGTAACACTTGGAATGTATTGATTTTCATATTTACGCGGAAAATGTAGGGCCTACTCAGTTGTATTAAAAATAAACAGTTTACAGCGTAATGAGAGGAGAAATGTCGAGGCATGATCGTGGAGACTCGTATTTAGTGAATTGTTCTTAGTTGATCAAGTGATTTTATGTTAAGATTAACAAAATGAGAGCTTATATTTGTAAGCTCATTTTCATAGTAGCTCTTGTGGAGCATTATTTTGATTCTAGTGCAAATGGTAAGTTCATAAATGAAACTGTAAAATAATTCGCGGCTTTTATTTCGTTACTAAACTTTTTACTGTACTGTTCAGCGCTACAGCAAAACAAATCACATCATGTACGTCGATCGAGCTTGGACGACAATTTCTACAAGAATCAGAAACTACCGTCCTATCGGTCATTCCAACCAGTTTCCGTCAGATATCGCAAGTCTTACCCGAAGGATGACCGTGACTACGACATCACCTCATATGACTCGGAGTACGGAGGCGTAGTATCTAACTTCACGTCTTCCATTTACGATGACAACCCGCCGTTATACCCAAACCCAGAATCTCTGTCCAAAAGCAATCAAGGTACCTACGCATTTAAAATCATCAGTTTTCTTCAATCATTAGGTACGCGATGAAACATGCAACAGGTTATGAACAACCATTGTTTGCCCCTCAGTATAGACATTGCTTTTAATTGTAAATTTTATTTGTTTTGCTAACTGTCCTGTTTGGTGTTGTTACCTACTTAAAATCATTGTTATTTTTGTTATTATTACTACTCATGATATTATTATGTTGTCTTTTTAAGGGGTTATTTTGTTTTTTATTCTGCAGAAAAACTTGTTTCATTTTTATATAGCTAGAACAATTGTATTGAATGATGGTTCAACAAAAGGTCTTAAAGGCCAACCGAAAACCAGCGCTGCAGTTCCCAGGGGCTCTACTTTGAAATCCGTAATTCGAACTTCGTCAATTGCTATCCCTTTTGCTCTCGATGCGTAACTAATTTGCAAAAAGTGACGTGGCGATCCGAAGGTCGAATTACGGATTTCAAAGTAGAGCCGCTGGCCATGGCATTATGATGAGTTGGATTATTTCAAATACATCTCTGTTTACCCAGTCATAGTACAAATTTCTAAAATAAGAGTGGCTTCAATCGCTTTCCCACAACGGGATTCCTTATCTCTGGGCATAATTAGATTTACCTGATCACTATAGAAAAAGAACAAGGTTTGTAGGTTGCAGATCCCTGTGACTTAATAATAATGTCATGCTAAAAAAGTTAAGTTCGGTTTGGTAGCGTTCTTATCACTGTACCTATACCATTTACTAGCTGTCAGCAAGCCCGTGGACAACCGAGCGATGGACACAGAGGTGGACTTGCCGGATGACTCCCTTGCTGATGCTGACCTGAAGGAACACAACATCATCGATAGCGTCACTTACCTGTACGGCTTTAACAACTGCCATAGTGTGAGGAATGAGTGGAAGATACTGGTAATTATTGCTGCTATACGATTCACTTGCATATTTTTAGATAAAGCTACAAAACCAAGGTTCAGCTACGAATTTAACATCGGCTAGCTGACAAAATATCCCAATTTATAAGGAGTAATCAAGCTCTTTTAACAGATCTTCATAACCAGCGGGATTGCAGTGCTGATGTTAGTGGCGACAGTGATGTGGCTGATCTGGAGTGAATTCGCCGCGGAGTTCCGGAAGAATAGCAAGCTGTATCCCATCAACATCAACCTGTGCTGCTGTCTCGCTGTCTGCACGCTCATTTACATACAGGCGGTCATGGTAAGTTGATTTTATGTATGTATTTACGTCATTACGTGTTCCAATATTAAACAAATTTTGTCCTCGTTGTCGACATTGTAAAAATCTTTATCATTTCTTGTGTCATTTCATGTTGTCAAGTCGCTTATCACCTACGTTATACTTTTTGTAACAAAAACTCTAAACAATAGGCCAATTGAAAGGAGCTTGGTGAGGCACACAACACAGTGGGCATTCAAATAAATTGCTGCAGAAGAAGAACGATTACGATCTATTTGGTTTTTATTGCTGTCAACTTATGATTTTTAACGCTCCCGATGTGGCAAAATCTGATGTGGCACATCTGGGCAAAAGCCTGCCTCAGGTCTCCTAAGCCTAGTCTGTACAGATCTGGTCTAGTTCATCCTGCCATTTCCTTCTTATCTCTTGTGTGTTGGAGTTGGAGCGGTAGGATCCAAGCATTCAATTACTTGCAAGACCAAATTTGGATTTCGATTATATGTTTCAGAACGTTAACACAGCAGGTAAGTTTAAATGAGATTAGGCTGGTCATGTCTCCACATGCCAACTGATCTTTAGTCAAACATAACCACAGCGAAAACTAAGCCACGAGAAATTAAAGGGCTCTCAAATCGCTATTAAAGTAAATATTATTGTCATTTCCCAGGGCGTGTCATCTCCGTCCCAATGTGAGCGCATTGCTTTGCTGCTCCACTACACTCACGTGTCTTGCTCGATGTGGATAGTGGCCCTTGCTGCTGCTGTAGCTGAATACTGCGTCTGCGACACGCTGCTGCCGCTCAAGTATAACTACCTGCTGGCTTATGGCGTCCCAGCTATTGTTGTTATGGTATGTTCTAGCTCATTAACTATTTGAGTATTTAAAGGTTGGCAATAAAGAGTTTGTCGTGGAGAACTACAATAGTTACAAGTAGAGGTACTAACCAAAATAAGCGTTTAATTACACATATAAAATATTTTTTTTAAAGTAATACTAAATAGGGTTCTCATTTTGCGAGTAGATCACAAAAGGTGTTAAAGTACTAAATAGCGCCACCAGATTCTTGCAACTGCCGGCGTTCCTACGTGATTTTTGGGGTGTAACTTAAGACTAGTTTTAAGACAAACTAAGTGTAACATATCTTCTCTCACTCAAGACATACTAACTATCGTTGCTGTAGTAAAAAAATACTCCATATTCATGTCTCTCCCGCTAAGTACCTGCTCACGTTTTTTATATGAATTCCAGTTCAATTATGCCCTCTCAATGGAGCATTATGAGATAAAGCACTACTGCTGGATGTCTATTGAAAAGGGGATGGTAATGGGATTCATGGTGCCCGCCATGATTCTGATTCTCATCAACACTATTATTATCATAATGGGTCTGCAAAGCGTTAACAAGAAGCAAGCCGAGATGCTCACAGCGAAAATTCAGGAGTTGGTGGACCATCATCTAGCGAATTGGCCAAAGAATGAACAACCGAGGAACAGCAATGCGAGTATCGACACGTTGGACAACGTGTATAGCCCTAGCAGCAGCAGGAAGAACACCGATAGCTCTGACAGAGACTACAATATGAGCGAGGATGATTGTCAGTATGCAAATTTGGGAAATTCAGACGGGGATATTAATTTCGATGGAGGAAATGAGGTAAGAGTTTTCAAAAATAATTGTTTAAGCAATGTAAATATTGTGTTAATTGAATAATAAATTAAATATTTATGGCTTACAGTTGGCTCACATTAAAGCTATGCAAGATAGAGGACTATTAAATATTCTCTACAGCATGGAAAACATGTCTTTAAAATGGAGTTGGAATACTGAAGGAAACGAATTGAAGGCTTACTTGCACTTGTGTCTAGTTTTGGAGCCATTTTTTGCTATAAACTGGGTTATGGGTGTAGTGGCAATTGAAAATGCAGCGCACTGGTCAACGCCTACTATTTATTTGATACTTGTTGTCGCTATGGTAAGAAATACTCTCGACATAATACAAAAGACCTCTTTTTTTCAATTATTGTATCATGTTTGTTATAATTTTTTAGTATGTATACTTGACGGCTACCATATGCACGACTCTACCAATTGTACGCAACAAAACGACGGCCGCGTGTTGCGAAGAGGTTGTTATGGAACCCACTTTGCCCAGAACCAGGTAAAACGACAAATTCATACCAATTTTCTACTAAATTAGTAGTATTTTTATGGTTGGTGGAAACACTGACATTAATAAACTTATTCGGGCGCTAAAGTTCGATTATTCAATATATTTTTTTAGGACTGCGGACAGCATTCCTCTTTTGGACCCAACGATACAGCAACCAAATGTGACTCCAGCACCGGCCGATACAATAAGCACTATCAGCATATAAACATAATATGCAAGCCAAAATATTTGGGTTTAAATTGAATTGGCGACTTAAAAGATTTTAAAGTCGAACCATCGGATTTGAAGCGTGTCGGGCAGAGGGATTGAAGTTATTCGTACCTACAGTTGGTTAGTCAATTTAACTTTATCAGTAAATGATTCATATTCCATACTACCTAAGCCTTGAAGGAATAAAAAAAAAACAACATAATAATAAGTGTATCTAACTCGGTACCAAAGTTTAAAGGCCATAATTATTTGAATAAATAAGAAATTTCTAAATAAGCTTTACAGATTTTGATAGGGTTTTCGGTGTATGCAACTTAAGAAGAATTTACTTATTTCGACATAATTTAAACTGTTTTACGATGGGTTGTGTATAACTGATTTTTATAGTAAATAATATTTTAGTCTCATGTTTGTGTCTTAAGCATTAAATTTTAATATTTTTAATCACTATGGAAAATTAGCGATCACATTATGAACTCCTTTTAACTTCCTTTATAAATATGGTTTCCTCCCAAACCCATCGGAAATCCTGCAAAATCCATCCGTCCGTCTGTCGGTTTAATTGTCTGTCTGTCACAGTAAACTACTGCGCCTTTACTGTGCTTAAAATCATATCCTCAAAGCGCAAATGTATATTGTACTTAAAACACAAACATTTTAGAGTCTGGCAAACGAAAGCTGTCCAAGAGAAATGGTGGTAATTTCAAATAACCTATAGCTGTTTACACTGACTGTACACTGAATAAACGGAGTTGATACTCTATCACTGATGTGAAAAGATCAGGAAATCAAATACTATCTACTCCTTTTATTCAGTGTTCATTCAGTGGAAACAGCTGCAGGTTTTTTGAAATTGCCGCAGTTTCTCTGGGACAGCTTTCGTTTGCCAGTCTCTATTTACCCTGTAGTTATAAGTTCGATATGGAAGATTATTGAAATCAAATTAACCGCAAAGTTAGTTGAAAAGCTGCAGCAGAGGTTGCCAGCGAAAAAGTTTTACTCAGAATTTGAAGTTTTATTACTTACCTCAAAACTAAAAAACCTTGTTCCTAATTATTTCAGGGTGATAAAACTCATTAATCTATAATATTCAGTTTCATATATTTAATATTATAATGTATCGCTATTTTTCTACTATCCACGCATATCTAAAATGTTGCCAGTGTAAAATGAACAATAATTATTTTAAGTCTCATTCTAAATTTTGCGTAAGACTTTAATTAAGTGTAGGTGTTTTAAAAGTATTACAATCATATTCAAATGAAGTAGTAGATCTATTCAATATATTTATGTACCTACCCTTATTATAACAGTAAGGTAAGGCTGGGGACAAATACGCGAACCTGGGCCCGTTTTATCATAAGGCTTCATACACAACTATAGTGATGGGGATATACTTTTGACTAATGAATGACTAATAAAGCGGCATCTCTCGTGTAGTTTTAAATATGTGATAAACTTACGATATGCATGTTTTGGGTACTTGGAATGTGTCCCTAGTTTAGGTGTTTTTCGAAAAGCCCGTCAAACCCCACTGGACAGGCGATGCGGGTAATTCCTTGTAATTCTACTTAGCTTAATTCCTACCGACTGAGGCTTAGAATGCCCAGAAAGTCAAGCTAAGGATGTATGAGAGTTCCAGGGTTATTCTCTTACTGATTAGGTGAAACCATGTATGCGACGAAAGCACCGCTTCGAACAAAGCAAGGCGGAGATACTAATCGCCCTACGTTTCTAACGAGCGCACTAAGGGCTCAGGGAGCGCCTCAGTAGTAAATAAAAGCGTCATTAGGGGCAAGTTAAGGGGCGAAATACCTGGATCTCGCTCAAGCCTAAATGAAACTGGGGCATTACTCTGAACTTCGAAATTCGAACTTCGGATCGCCGCGTCACTTTCTGCCGGGAGGGACAGCAATAGACGAAATTCGAATTTCAAAGTTTAGAGTTGATCAAGCTCCCACATATTTCTTTCTGCTTGACATCCATTCAAAATATTTAATACCTCTAATTTTGCTCAGGAGATACAACAAAATATATTTCGTCGTTGATACTGCAAAACCGCGTAACTAATAAAATCAATAAATTGCAAAATGTACCTTACTGACCGGTCTATTCCGACTAGTTACATTATTAGTTCCATTGATGGAACTAGATGGACTTTTTTCCTAGTAGTTACATTCAACGAGGATGGTTTTCGTAATGGAACTGGACTTTTTTTCCAAGTAGTTATATTAATAATGCAGGGTATGATTTAATACAATTAAATGGATTGTACCTAAGTATAACTATTTTTTTATCAGGTAAATGAATTGAAATTAAATACCTTCTATTGATTGAGTTACAATTAAACCCTGCATTATTAATGTAACTACTTGGAAAAAAAGTCCAGGTAGTTCCATTACGGGTGGGTACCATCTTCGTTGAATGTAACTACTAGGAAAAAAGTGCAGCAAGTTCCATCAATGGAACTAATAAGTAATAATGTAACTAGTCGGAATATACCTACTGACTTACTTGTCAAGGTGTACTTTACACCTAATTTAATTTGTTCATAACGCGTTATTGCAGTATCACTGACGATTTGCAACCTCGATAAATTTGTCAGTGAAAAGACATAGTTTCTAGAAGGATAGATGCATATTAGAGAACGCTATCCTTTTCACCCGCCGGAGGAATTTATCCCGACTTTAAAACAAAAAGGCTTCCTAATTATAATTACAATAATAAGTAAAGTTTTATCTCGACGAACTGACTGAACATGTTATAGCTGTTTCAGGTTTAGAATAAGATTTAACCTAGTGTTATTATAAGCCGTGTTTTAAATTTAAACGACCGTGTAACAAAGAATCATCGTGTTGTAATTACATTAGGTATAATATAGATGACTCGTTTGTGGCGCGGTCAAGCTCTTAACTCTCATAAACAAACGACAAGCATGGTCATGACACAGACAGTCACAATCACAAGGTTCTAAGTATGCTACATATTTTTATTGGGTGTCTACATGTGCCCAAAACGATTTAGCTATACTTCTCGCACAGATTCGAGAGCGGTCACTATCTTTGATTACAGCGCAACTATAGAACCCTGTTGCAGGAAGCGATGATTGATTTAAGATGTAATTCCTTTCGCGTGCCTAGAGCCTGCCGATGTGACAGAGTTCCATGGTGGTTGACGGTACATTACAATAGTGTGATCCTATACGACTAAAGACACAATTTACCATTTTAAAACTACTAACAGATCAAAAATAAAGATGTATTTACAAAAGCATATTTTTTTCACTTTTATTCGTGTATTTTATTATTTTAGGGTAATTGTATATAACATTGCATTGTATGTACTTATAAATGTTATAATATCGTGTACCTTATAGTTTGTTGCAATGCTATTATCAAAATACGGTTCTATTATGTTAGGCATTATTGAAGTGTCACCGAACTCACAGAGTTACCATATCTTGTTAAATTAAATGTTCTTGAATTTGTTTATCAAACTTTAAATATATTTTAAGAGTAAATGATAAATAACTCGTTAAGCCTTTAGGTTGGTACAAAGTGCCAGACGTCCCCTTTACCTTTCGTTGTGTACTAATGTCATAAATTAATATTATATCCTTGAGATGTATATTATACGCTCACTGTTTCTAAATGTTTGCAGTATTTTATTAAAGAACTGTGGTAATTAAAACACTTTTCTATGACAAAACCTAATTAACTTTTAAAAATTATAAGTATTGTGTCATAGAGCGTAGCGTTCTGTTATAGGAATTGTTGCCACAGTAATTCTAATAAATGTTTTGACAGGAATTTTAATTTTATTTTGCCCTTGGACCTTATAATGAGAACATAGAGTACAGGTAAAAACTTAGTAGAGACCCTCTTGCACGAGTCCGTTTCGAATTTAAAATAAAGATTTGTGACTATACTCAGGGTTCGTAATATATTTTTTTAATCTATAAGTTTACAATGTACAAGTTCAAAACATATAAATTCAAAAAATATAACAGTTAAAACAAATAATAAACAAAATTAATAAAGTACGTTTTTCATAATGGTCGAAATACATATACAATTGAAATGACTAAGTTCACAATATATATGTTTGGAATATATACAATCAGAATATATAATGGTTGAAAGAAATAACAATTAAAATCCTTAAAGTATGTTTTCCATAATGGTATAAATACATAAAATCAAAATGCCTATGAGGACACATATACGCAGTTTCTAAGAGCTAAACCTTCTAATCTGTAAATAATCCGAGGCAGCGGCCGGCGAGTGCCACAATTGAAATTGTATTGAAATATAACGTATATTTTATTTAACTACTAGCGGCCCGCCAGCGGCTTCGCCCACTGCAATTTTTTTTCTTTCATGTCACTTAGGGGTATGAAAAATAGATGTTGGCCGATTCTCAGACCTACGCGATATGCACACAAAATTTCATAAGACTCGGTCGAGCCGTTTCGGAGGAGTATGG
Organism: Acleris holmiana; assembly: GCA_949316455.1. Lineage (NCBI taxonomy): Eukaryota > Metazoa > Arthropoda > Insecta > Lepidoptera > Tortricidae > Acleris > Acleris holmiana. The sequence continues at coordinate 4,105,140 of OX438787.1, forward strand.
GAACAAACACTGTGACACGAGAATTTTATATATCAGAAGATTATATTTTCAAATTTTATGAATTTTGAACGTATACATTGTAAACGTATGCATTTTCTCTTATATTTACTATGAACCATTATGTATTTGAACTGTTATATATTTTGACCATTATGCATTTCAAGCTTGTGTTTAGAACTTATGTCGAATAACTTTATATATTTTGATACATTATACTATATGATTTTCGGCATTTCAACTTTATGGTTTTTAACCTATATGTATTTTAAATGTATACATTATAATACGTACCCCTATACTCATATTTTTCTTGTTCATATCTGTAATTCATAATCACCCCAACTCCTAAGTGTATTGTACTGAAACCGTTGATTTTACGACGTTTATAAAACAAACCTGACCTAACCTAACCTTATTTACCATTTGGATATTTTTAAAATCCTGATAATAAACAGGTTCATTATTAATATTGATTATGAAGAGTGATCATTATGATGTAGAATGGTATGAGATACATTTTCAGAGTTCCAATAATATAATTTGCAATTTTATATGAACTTTGGCGAACCCACTATACTGTAATTCTATGGAACTTGCTAACTATGTAAACAAACAATATATTGAAATTGACATCTAATGTCAATTTTAGTATGGCGGCTTGTTTACATAGTTAGTAAGTTCGATAGAATGACACTTTAAGCTAAAATGGAATTTACGACAAATTCCACAAACGTCACAAGTGTCACGACCGCGAACTTAAACTTGAAGGTCTTTCGGTAACCTTCGGGGAGGTAAGATGGCCGATTGAAAGATATCCGGCTTTTGATTTATTGTTTACCGTTACTCAACATTGGCGAAATCACTGCGTATGTCGCGGTGATTTGGTAGATGGGTGCCTCGAACGCATTTTTCATCGGTAAGATTTAATCCCTAGTCGCATTCTGCCCTTAAAAGCCAATAGGCGGTATCTCAAATTGAATAGCCAAAGCAAATTCAATCTTCTGCTATTAGAAATAAGGTTGCATTTGCTACTGCATGTTTGTATGAGATACCGCCTTTTGTCTTAGCAGGGCAGCATTTTGCCACAATCGTGTTTTGTCACGTGTGCTTTATGTTTGATCGTATATTTTCCTATGGGGAATTTGCCTTACAGCATGTTGTCTTGTTCGCTTTTTGGTCAATAAATAATTTGCCTAACAGCATGTGGTCTTATATGCTTTTTGCTCTACTGTAAATTGACAGATTGCAATTGGTTTTGTCTTTACGTGTATCACCCTCAAAATATTTTAACAAATATTTAAAAACTTTTAGGCTATTACGTAGAAAATGAAAATTGTACGTTTTTTTCGTCATTTTACTTACAGACACCAACAGATACAGACGAAGAGCTCAAAAATATTTACACACATTATTCTCTCTTGATAATTCAGTAGCGTGTATATCCATTTGAGCTTTTCGGTAGTGTAGATATTCTTCCTGCTGACTGTACCTGAAGTAATAAAACCACTGTATTTTATTATTTCTTTATTAGCCCCTGCAAGTCAAAGCCCCAAGTACTCTTGATGATGATGAGTCTATGTGTCATACATAATCGAGAACTACAACAATTTTAAAATGTATGTTTAAAGGTTTAATGCAGCGAGAAAAAGTGAGATTAAAAAATATGCGTTTATGACTAAATGGAATGAGAAAAAGTGAGATTTAAAAATATGCGTTTATTACTAAATGTGGCTAGAAAAACCGAGATTATGAAATGGGAGACTAAGGTAAAAATCGATTATACATAAAGCGAACGTGACAAAACACGATCGTGGCAAAATGCGACTAGGGAATAAATCTTACCGATGGAAAATGCGTTCGAGGCACCCATCTACCAAATCCTCGCGGTGGACCGCCATTAATAAAAAAGAACACCTTAAAATTCCGAATATTAATTTGTCCGAAAGCTATGTTCCGTTGGAGCTATTTGAAATAAAATGCATAATTTAGTTGCTATACTTACGTAGGTTAGGTTCGGTTTGATTTATAAGCGATATCAAAAAAAAACGTCTTGTATAAAAAAATGCATTTGGAATTATGAAAATTCGGAATTTTGATCAATTCGGAATTATGACTCTCCGGAATTATGTAGTGTGTGTGTGTGTCACAACCTGTGGTCACAACTACATGGAAGAGAGGCCCAGTAAGGCGCCACCCACCTGTACTACAAACAGGGAGATTTTTGCGGGTGGAATTTTAGATTCAAATTGTCCTATATAAGAAAACTTTAAAATAAAATCCGGGAAGGCACTCGGCATTGGAACGGATCCGTGCCTACTCAGTTCATGAACGGGCACGGATACGCATCTAAGCATTCGAGGGGATAAAGGCTTTTAGTACTGTTAGGCGATGGGCTTGCAACCTGTCACTAATACTCTGGTAAACATCTGTCTGTTTGTGCAAAATGTGGTTACATAAAGCTTGTCCCAGAAAAAAGTGTCGCTTTTACTAACCAAGGTTGTTTGTCAGACTTCCATCAAATCAGTTTGAAAACTATTTTCCTAGTTAGCATATTGTCTATTATTTGAATTAAGATAAAAAAAACAGATGTTAGTACTTGTATTTTCAAAGATGTCGTCAGTTAAAGAAAAGTTTCATGAAAAAAATCTGTACAAATATGTTCAGTATCGCGGTATATCTGTGAAAATCATTGCATCGGAGCTTAAAACCTCAGTAAGAACCGATCAAATAGTTTTAAAACGGTTCAGAGAGGATGGTAGCATACAACGAAAGCCTGGAAGTGGCCGTAAACCTGGGTTTGTAAATAAAAATATAGAGAGGAACATTGTGGCAGCGTTACAGAAGAAACCGCTCTTTCTGTACGGGACTTGGCCAAAAAATACAAAAAATCTAAATCTACGGTGCAAAGGGTGAAAATGCATAATTCTATAAAGTCATTTAAACAAGTTAAAGTACCCAACAGAAGTGCGAAACAACAAACGGAGGCTAAATCCCGGTCCAGGAAGCTCTATTCGGAAATGACTAAGAAAAAATATTGTATTGTTATGGACGACGAGACCTACTGTAAACTTGACTTCAAGTCACTTCCAGGTCACCACTATTATTCAGCCACTGATAGAAAAACTGTTGATGAAGAGTATAAGGTCATAAAAATTGACAAATTTGCAAAGAAAGTTCTCGTGTGGCAGGCGATTTGTTCATGTGGCAAACGCAGTACACCGTATTTTGCCAAAGGAACCATTAATGGTGATTATACCTGAATGAATGCCTTAAAAACGATTGTTGCCATTCATTAGGAAGCACAGTAAACCTGTCCTCTTTTGGCCTGATTTGGCCACGTATCACTACACGAAGCGGGCAATCGAGTGGTACAAAGCAAATAGTATCGATTTTGTTGAAAAACACCAAAATCCTCCCAATTGCCCTGACTTACGGCCCATTGAGAAATATTGGGCTCGCATGAAGCAAAAGCTTTTAAAACACAATAGTAATGCCACGTCAGTGGAAAACTTCAAACGGAAATGGAATGAAGCTTCCAAATTAATCACCGATGATGATGTACAAAAATTAATGGCACGGGTTTAAGCAAAATTAAGGAGTTTCTGGATGAACAAAACTTAAACCGATGTTTATAGGAATAAAATGTATTTTAAGAATATTCAAATACAACTGTGTTGTAAAATTTAATTAATTTTATTATTTGGTGGGGTTTTTTAACAAGTTAATATGCGACACTTTTTTCTGGGACAAGCTTTAATTATCAACAAGTCTAAAAGAGCTGTTGGTATTCTGTAGCTCTGCCTACCACACTCTGGGAATGAAGGCATGATATCACAGAACTATATCGAGATAGAAGGAAAGAGTGTATGTACCTCGCGTGCCGAAAAGAGGTTCTGAGGACTGCATTGCTCGCCGCGATGCTCAGTCCGCTCTCGACCGCTTTCCGTGTGTGACGTTCGAATATAAAAACAAAATGCCCTGTTGCTCTATAATAAACTGTTTAAACACCACCAAAAAAGTAGGAGCTGTGAATCAAGATATTTCTTTTCATAGGTAAGTACTCTTTTCCCTAAAATATCCGTTATTATTTATAAAACAATTTATTTTGTTGCATAGTATTAATTTCATATAAACAGTAACGGGCGAGTCCGTGTCTACTGCTACTTTTCCATTGCGGCTTTAATTTGACTCGCCAGACTTGGCATGGATTGAAAACCAGCAAAGAAAATAAACCAATCCAAACTGTCGAGCACTTGTCGAGACGCGTTCAAGGTTGATTTCTCATTTTTCTGTCAAAAGTAAGATATAGTGTTGTACCCGGCGATTTTCAATGCCGATTTCTTAGTCGATTAAAATAAATTTTGAAAACAGAAAAAATGATAATTATTTTTACAAGCGTTTATTTCACTTGCAATGTATGTATATGCGTATGTAAGTATGTATGTATGTATGGGTCAAATCTTGCAAATTAAATTTGACCCACTTCCCGTTAACGGAATGGGCTGAAATTTGGACCATATATGTAAACTCAATGACAATGCAATATTATGGTATCTAAGAGATGATCTGATGATGGAAGGTGGCGACAGGATCTCCGCTATTCTTAACGTAGACCCACCGTGTTAGGACTCAATAGTTTTGTCTCGATAAGCAGATAAAGATTTTGCAAAAAAAAGTACAGTCGGCAGCAAAAACTTGTCCCAAAAATGTTTTTTTTTACTATTATGTAGCCGTGAGATGAAGTAGTAGTCAAAATGAAATATTTTTGCCAAAAGGATAATAATTAAGTATAGTTTGCAATTTTGTTTCAGTTTTCCAAAAGATCCTATTATAAAAAATAGATGGATAGAAGCAACGGGTCGATAAAACTGGTTTCCTACAAAACACAGCCGGATTTGTTCTGTACATTTTCACAAAGATACCTTTACCTACTGGCCAATCAAAGTACCGGCGAATAATCAGTACAGCTTATCCGACTATAGATGTAGTGATAATGTCAAATAATGAAAACGTACCTACATTTATACGTCACAATGAGTGTGTGTGTGTGTGTGTGTGCGTGCGTGCGTGAGTGTGTGTGTGTGCGTGTGTGTGTGTGTGCGTGCGCTCACGCGCGCTTTATGCTACAGACATAGTATTTTTTAAGCTACAGATAAAAGGATCACCTTCTTTAGAGAAGGACTCTATCAAGACCACGCCAAGGATAAGAAAGCTGGAAAAAGTGATTTTACTATAAAATGATGACATACTAATTTGTTTTAAAATTTGTGTAATTAGTAGTTTTGCATTATTATATTTCAACATATATTACACTTACAGAATATTAATGAACCATCCACATCAGACGAAACTTTAATTCATACACCAAAGAAGAAAAAAATTATGAACCAATTGAATAACGCAAGGCAAATGATAAAAGAAAAAGACAAACAAATTTAACGCTTGAAGGAAAAAAACCGTCGAAAAGTAAATAAAATACTTTCCCTAGTGGCATTGCTGACGCTCTTCCGTTGCGACTTGCGATCGATGACACCACAGATTAGAAACGATTTTGTGTATGTTGTACACATCACTAAAAGACTCGCGTGACGTCAAAGTGCCTACGCAAAATGTTACACGCTCGGTTCTCATATAAAACGACGAACTCTTTTCTTCTATCTCGATATAGTTCTGTGCATGATATTATGAATGTGTACATTTTTGATCCGTGGAACGTCAGTATGAGTGGCGGGGCTTTAAAAACTATTACTAGAGTTTAACGCCTTCACAGTTTAGTGCCCCACACATTGGGTCACGACACTCACGACGAATCAGTTCCACAAGTTCGTTGCTCCACATGTGGGTCACTAAGAAACCACATTTTAAGTGGGTACTTCAAATGTGCTGGACTTACGAGGAAATAGAAAAATTGTCCATGGGAAAAATTGTCGTCAACGATAACCACGGATCAAAAAACTCAAAAATAATACCACCTTGTTAAAGACTTAATAAGACTGCAGTCAATATTTTGTCGGTTAGTTTTTCCAAGGACGTATAAAATGAATAAAACAATCGATTCGCTTATATCGAGTGTATTTCAGGATAAATTGGTTACAAAATGCTCAATCACCGACCGCGAGGCCGGTCACAAGCGACGCAACGTTCAGCGAGACGAATCCCAAACGAAAACTAGACGATCGTACAAAATCGCTCATCCTTTAGTATATATTACAATCTAAATAGTATAAAAAGCCGACCGGCGTTCGCTAACTGTATAACAAAAAAAATCTGCATCACTGAATTTAATTTAGTTTGAGCTTAACTTACTCTTTAGTTTTATAGGAAAAATATATATAATAATTAGTATAACTTAAATTATTACATAATCCTCGCCGCAGTTTATACAGTGTGTAAGTTCGCTAGTCTGTACATGTCGCGCAGAGAAAGCTTAAGGACTGAAATGATATATTATAAAAAGAACCCATGCGAAGTGGCGGCCGAGCTCGCTCCTCGGTCTCGGCGAGCGGTGACGCTTATTGGCGGTCGGTGGCGCGTAGCTTCTCTTCCACGGCCTCTTGCGACGCCTCCGACAGGTCGGTCGCCTGGATGTATTTCTGTACGCCGACTAGAGACTTCTTCAACGCGTCGAAAGAGCTGAAAAACATTATTAATTAAAATATGAGCATGAAAAAGTATTAAGACTAATTCCCTGAACCCACCCAAAAAAGAAGCTTGGTGTTCTGAGGGCTAACCATATTAATCAACGCGGAATTGGCTAACCTATGGTATGCTGGAGGAAAAGAAGTGCCAAGTCCCTGTCTCCTCTAATAATGATTGTATACAGAACATTGTTATAAAGATATATAAAAGATGTATGATAATTGGGTATATGCCAAGCCGAACATTTTCTTTTTCGCTTTTATAAATCTTTCTTCACTAGCTTTTATGGAATAACACGCATGCATATACAGCCTTGGCCAAAGGTGTTGAGTACCCCACCAACTTATAAAGTATTACTTTACAATTAAATTTTTTTTCAAATGTTCAATAAATATAATTAATTTTACCGATAGATATACAACTTTGTATAATTTGAACGCCAACGAACACTTAAGTGGTCAGGAGCTGTCGTGCCTACAACGCCACCGACCATTATATAGGTCACAGGTACAGTTATTTCGTATGGATTATGTTAAATATTGCAAATACATGTTTGGCGTGTGAGTGACGCATTTGTATTTGACGTAAGGCGTTCAAAAGGTTAAATCAAACAAAAAGAAGATGCATCTTGATTATGAATAATTATTAATTTCCCTTATGTAACGTATTTAAAGCAGAAAAAATGCAACTTTTCAAATATTATAAATGTCTATTGCGTGCGAAAAAAACTTAAGTTGAGTGAGTTCTGGTTTCAAAGAAAATGGTTATATTACATTACAAAGTAGCTAGTTCAGTGACATACTAACTTTCTACTATCAATTATCACGGATATAATCTAGATAACTCCAGTAGGAGCCACTTATCAACTCTATACCAGATATCATTGTTATTGTGTTACTAAAAATGGATTAAACTAAGGACAAAAAGTGACTTTTTACTACTTTTATTAAGAGCAGTGGCCAATAACATAACATGATATATAGACAGTAGTAGATTTTTTGTTGCGATTAGTTCCCTGTAGGGCCTAAGATAAGACCACATTATTTCACATTAGATACTAAAATATACGACTTACGGTTAGTAAAAAATCCGCTAAGATACACTAGTAGTCCTTAAGAAATCTTGTAAAGAATGACTTAAGAGGTTGTACGCAACTTTGTACAGGAAGTAGCATATCCTGGGATTGTCCTATACATTCTGCCCCCTATTTCCCCATACTGACAATGACAGGTAACATTTTAGTGTACATGGCGCATTTTATATGAAACCCAGTGATGTATCAGCGTGTTAACTTTGCAATGTGTACCGAATTGTCACCTGTCACGTGTCATTGACAAGATGGTGAAATAGGGGGCGGGTAACGATAACTAGTCCTTTCTTAGTATACTCCATTTCATGTACTTGAGACGGTCATTAGGCGTTAACAATAGGATTAGTGATAACAAAAGATACCTGGCCAGACCTTTTGCGGCGTGGTATTTTACATGCAACCTAATGATCTTGATCGTTTAACCTAGTAATCAACATAAACAATATTTCATGTTAGTTGTCATCTGACCACATTTGTGATTACACGTATACCTGCAGCAAATAATTATGTTTCGACCTTGGGAAACACCCACAAGTAACCCGTCCAGTGGTGACGTTAGTTTGCAGCAACGTAAGAGAAGATTTTTAAGCAAGGACGCCCAAGATGTGGTGATAAGTGTTTATAAAACTTTGTTAAATCGAATGGGTAAAAAAAAATTAATTAAAGAAACGTCTATATTCACCAGTGTTCCGGAAAGGACAGTTAAAAGGATTGTCTCTTCACTCTCATCAGGACCAAGATACCTACCGCGAAAACGAGTAAAAAGCTTCTTGGATGTTTTTCTATGTATTTAAGTATATATTTCTCTATATAAGTAAGTTTATCGTTGTCTAGTACCCATAGTACAAGCCTAGAGCTTAGTTTGGGACTAGGTCAATTTGTGTGACATTGTCCTGTGATTATTTATTATTTATTTTATTTATTTATTTAAAGACATTGACAATTTTACAGAAGAGGTTGTGAAAAGAACTGTGTACGACTTTTATAGAAAAAAGCGGCCAAGTGCGAGTCGGACTCGCCCATGAAGGGTTCCGTAGCAGCAAGTAACATAATATAAAAGTTCGTTGTAGCTTTGATCAATGTTTTTATGACGTATTAAAAAAAAACTACTTACTAGATCTCGTTCAAACCAATTTTCGGTGGAAGTTTGCATGGTAATGTACATCATATATTATTTTTACATTTATCATTCCCTTATTTTAGAAGTTACGGGGGGGGGGACACACATTTTTCCACTTTGGAAGCGTCTCTCGCGCAAACTATTCAGTTTAGAAAAAAATTATAATAGAAACCTCAATATCATTTTTGAATACCTATCCATAGATACCCCACACGTACGAGTTTGATGAAAAAAAAATTTTTGAGTTTCAGTTCTAAGTATGGGGAACCCCAAAAATTTATTGTTTTTTTTCTATTTTTGTATGAAAATCTTAATGCGGTTCACCGAATACATCTACTTACCAAGTTTCCACAGTATAGCTCTTATAGTTACGGAATAAAGTGGCTGTGACATACGGACGGACAGACGGACAGACATGACGAATCTATAAGGGTTCCGTTTTTTGCCATTTGGCTACGGAACCCTAAAAATGAAGTTCCAACGCTCACCGAGAGTCATCGATCATTACTAGCAAGCGGAGTGGGATTTCCTTACTCAGAAACTACACTATGGAGACTTTTACGACAACTTGGTTTTAAATATGGAAAGTTAAACGAAAGGAGAATCATTATGGAAACATCACGGCTTAAAAAATTAAGAGAAGAATTTATTACCGAAATACGATTGAAGAGGTCTACTGGAAAAAGTATTGTATATTTGGATGAAACTTGGTTTGATACCCACGACACACTGAAAAAAGGATACAGGGACGACTCTCAAAATTGTGCGACAAATACTCCATGTTCAAGAGGCAAACGTTTAATTATACTGCACGCAGGCACTGAAAATGGTTGGATTCAACGGGCTCTTCTTGTTTCGAGCAAACATCTGAAAAATTCAAGTGCAGACTATCACGAAGATATGTGTTCGGAGTTGTTCGAAAAATGGTTCGTGGAACAGCTTTTACCCAACATCCCTGCCAATAGCGTTATCGTCATGGATAATGCGTCTTATCATAGCCGCCAAGAGGAAAAGATTCCCAACACTAATACAAGAAAACCTGACATAATAGCATTTTTGAGAAAGCATCATATTACTATACCTGAGAAAACAACTGTTAAGAAATTGTTGGAAATTGTACAAAGTCAAAAATTTGAAAAGAAATACTTCGTCGACAAAATAGCGGCTGAGGCTGGACATGAAATATTGAGGCTTCCTCCCTATTATTGTGTGCTGAACCCAATCGAGCTTATGTGGAGTTATATCAAGAAACAAATTCGGAAGACGAACATTACACCAACAGTAGGTGATTCAGTTATTCAAAATTTAAGAACTATAGTAGACATGACGAATCCTACGCTTTGGAAAAATGCTTGTGAGCATGTTATCAAAGTGGAGAACGAGTTTTTATCCCACCCTGTGTATCCGGTCATCATAAACACCTGCGAAACCTCAAGTTCGGAAGAACATACATCAGAAAGCGAATAAATGTATATAATTAATTTTTGCCTTTAAATATTTAAAATTGTTAAATATTTTATATAATTAATGTACATGTCTTTAAAGTAATTAAATTAAGTTAGTCTTAAAGCTGATTGTTATTATTTTATTGACACAATTTTTTTTTGATTTAACTAATGTTAGCTATTATTATGAAATACCGTAAACAACTTATATTTCGTATTTTTATTTTTAAGTACCAAAATGTTTTAGTCACGCTTTAGTTGCATGCAGGTTGGACCGACGCGTGCCATTTTGAAGTGCTCCTAATTAGATAACAAAAGGCAAACATTATGAGCCCTATTGTTAAGCTTCAAGTGCATCGGGCCATGGTATATGAAATGGAGTATAAACGTTAACATTGATACTGGAATAAGTATAATTTTACTTTCAGCGTTCGAACAACGTTGTTCGATTACACGGCAGGCACCAGTGGCGTAACTTTAGGGTGTCAGGGCCGGCAAAGTGCCACGGGCCCCGGAACAAGAGGCCGCGAGCTCAAATATAACTTAACATTTTTAACAAAATTTTGTAGCTAACTGGGAGGGCCCCATCTAAAGAATTTGCTACGGGCCTCAGATGAAAAGACATCCGACAGAGTTTCTTACAGGTTCTTCTCTGATCGGTCGCGATTTGAACCTGCAGTCAATTTAGGCTAAGTCGCTACTATGACGTTTCAAAAGAGTTTATTATTTGTAAACCTACTTGAATAAAGATTATTCTGATTCTGATTCTGATGGTATAGTTACGCCACTGGTAGGTACGTTACCGACCTAATATAACCTAACCTAACCTAACCGTTAACTTCTTGCCCTCTACAATAATGTAAAGATTACCTGGAGTACAACATCTTCTTCTTAACCTTGGCGGTGTCGGGGCACCAGGACATCAGGAAGAGCTTCTGTTTCTTGCTCGCCTCCGACGTGCCTTGGCACTGGTGCGTGTATTCAAAGTCGAAGAGGCCATATCTGGAACACGATAATACTAAATTTAGTAAAGATATGTCTCAAACATGACAGCGAGGGTTGCTATTCTAAACATAGTTTCAAAAAATTCTGGAATTGCAACCATGAATGGGAAAGAGAAGGGTTGGCGCGACGACATCGTCAAAGCCCAAACGAAGCGACTGGATGAGCACAGTGCGGAGCCAATTCATGTAGAAAATGCTAGAGGAGGCCCTGATCTAGCTTTGGATTGCACCAGGCTGATGATGATGATTTTACAAGAATTTTATTAACTTGAAACGCTTGTATATATGTATGTTCAGGTCAAATTTTGCACGGAAGATTTGAACTACTTCCCGGGGACCGATTAAGCTGAAATTTGGTATACCTAAGTAAATTCAATGACAATGCAATTATATGGCACCATCGAGCTAGTCTGATGATGGAATCGGAAGGTGACAGGATGTCTGCTATACTTAAAGTAGACCCACCGTGTTTGGATTCATTAGGTTGCTCTTGATAAGCAGTAAATGACTTTGCAGAAAAAAAGTACAACAAGGAACAAAATCTTGTCCCGAAAATTTTCATACAATATCATCTTTACATTAGTAATGCTCAAAATTAGTATAGGTAAAAAGCTTGCACCCCTATTTTTTTATTTAGGGACTGTTGTTTACAGGGAAATCTTTTTTACTGCACCTACATGATACCCAAGGAATATACCTTCAAAATTTCAAGTAGGTTCTACGGTTAGGTTGCGCATCGTCCGTCAGTCAGTCCTCAGTCACGAAAAACTTTTATATGTATACTACCTACCATTTCCCGGCGCGACTCCGGCCGCGTAGATATCGTTTATCGCTATTCCCTCAAGACCAGTCCATTTTTCGGGGTAAAAAGAACCCTATGTCCATCCTTGGGACACAAACTATCTCCATACCAAATTTCATTTAAATTGGTTCAGCGGTTTATCCGTGAAAGCGTAACAAACAGACAGACAGCCAGAGTTACTTTCACATTTATAATATTAGTATAGATAGATAAAGTAAACTTGCCTTGAAGACTAAACTGCATCAGTGCGTGAGCAATTGTTTTACGACCCTACTTGAAGATAACAATTGAACAATAGGCAGTGAAATGTTTGGGTTCAAGTGCTAGAGCCATCTAAAATAAAAACAAACTTTGCTTAGACAATACGGTAGCATCGATCTTTATGGCATTGAGAACTAAAACAAGCGCCCAAGTCCCAAACCACCTTGTGCACTAGGCGCTTGCAATCTCAAGACTGCAAACCCAAGTACCTATGACTTTATGGTTACTTTCACGTATCTTGAGAGGGGTATCTTCTTTTTTTATAGCGGTTCCTTAAATAGATGTCGTGTCAAGTATAAGAGACGGGTATCTCAGCCAAAATCAGTTTATTATTACAGCCCAATAGCAGCAAATTCGTTACCAACCCTAAGGACCAAGATGGAATTCTTCTATGTTATAATTTCACCATTTGGCTTACTACTATACTGGACCCATAACGATGTGAACACCACTGCTTGGCGGTATGTAAAGGTCAAGTTGGTAGCGACCCGAATGGACCCTGCACATGGTCATGCCACCACAGAAGTTTTGGAAGCAATCAATAAAATGGAGCAGGAATAACGATATTGTCTTTGACGTGATTCCGTATTGTCAACTATTATGTCATTTACAATAATGGCGACTGTGACATATGATTCTAAAACACGTTAAACGCGATATCGTTATAAAGCAGTAGAATAGAGGCTCGGGCCTTTTTAATTAGGGTTTAGTAGTTTTTTTACAACTAAGACTGCCAACTAACGTATAATAACGAGCTATACGATGGTCCCTAATGCTAAAATTGACCAAGTTGTTCCTAAAAACATACATCTCAGAAATAATTGTGAACTTAACGAGTCATCTGTAGGCCCAATTTAATGTGATTTCAAACCGTGGTTGAGTGACACAAGATTCATAATTCGATGCGTGACTCATGCATGAGAGGAGTTCATCCCGTCTGTAAATTCTGGACCATGGAATCCAATTGCCGTCGTGGCTGAGTAGGATGCGGTTGTACTGCAACTGACCTGCATTCCCCAGTGCCTCCCTCCTGCAGGTCGTCAAGGAACTGCTCGTACTCGGCGTTGCGCTCGCCGACGGTCTCCACGTCGATCTGCTTCTCGTCTCGGATGAAGAACACCACGTAGCGGTGCTTCTTGTCCTTCTTTATCTCCTCATACGTGGTCTTGCACGCGTCCGATACTGTTACGCCAGACGCCTGGAAGTGAACGGGGCATTTGTTAATAAAGAAAAGTCGAAGTATGTTACGTCGTTCCAAAACTTTTACTCTAAAAGTTGGGCCATAGTTAAGCGTAGTGAACCATACAAACAACGAAGGCGTTAAAAGTTCAGGTGTGCGACGAAAAGTATCCTTACAATTGTATGGCTAATTTAAGTCCCACAACGGAAAAAAATGAATAGAAAATTAAATTGCGAGAGTAAGGCCGCTTCCTGAGTTGTCGGTATGCTTGCAGTAAAACACGGAATCGGCAAGGGTTTCTAGGTAAACAGCGGCATCTACCAATCAATGCGCAGCGTTTCCGCCGCCTGTACGTTTTACTGCACACATACCGACAATTCAGGAAGCGGCTTTAGCGCGCCCAACTGTTTGGACCTTACCCATAGTCTAAAGATTTTTTGCCTGAGACTTCTCCAGCGGCAACTATCCAACTATTAGTCTTTCAACGCCAAGGGAAGGACAAGCAAATAAAAAACAAAGTTCCTCGTTTATAATACAATCATGAATATGACAAAAATTAATATTCGAAATCCCCTACGTACCACAACGGGTATAAATCAAGCTGGAAGAACCTATTATTATGATACAACGTTTACAAATATCATTCAGTGATCGCAACGTGAAATTAGATAACTTTGTAGACCAGACAAATATCTAGTTGTGTATAACAAACATCCCAGTCTAGTGGTACCTACAGAAAATGAATAAATGAATGTGGTGAATTGTGCTATTTCTCTGTAATGTTTTTGTTTAGTGTACAATAAAGTGTTTTGTATACTGTACAGATTATCACAGAGAAATTTCCAAGTCTAGTAGTTGGGTAGGTAGGTTTCGCATTGTCTTTATTTCTATGGCTACAGAACAGAGTTACAACGTCTTATAGGACTGTTAAATGCCAAGCTAAATTAGTCTCGCAGGAGCACAAGACTGCCACCCGACGGCCGAGACAAAACATTGAGGCAAGGCCCAGTATGTTTATTTGTCGCGTATTTATAGTCCGCGGCCTAACTAATTTAGACCAGCACTGGTGCAGTGAGATGTGATACAAATTCGTGGGTTTTCTGTTAAATCAAGGTCGGCCTGTTTAATAAATTTAAACATTAATCAAGATTAATCGCCATACTCAATAGTCATTTAAAAGACAATTTTGTTGTTGTGATTTTGCAAAATGTGGTTACAGAATTATTAACAAGTTTTTTTAGAAGTGTTGGTAATTCTGTAGCTCTGCCTACAGGAAATGAAGGCGTGACATAAGGTATGTATGCATGTTGTTCCAATTTTCAAACTTGTGATTCGTCATTAACTGACAGAGTGCTGAGTGCGAACGTAAATAAAGGCACAATTAAATTTTCACCTCACCAGGTCGGAAAGGTCTTTAAGTTGTTCAAAATTCGCGTGTAAAATTCCAATTAATTTTTTAGTGAGAATAAGTAATTCGAGTAGTAGGCGGCGTAGAGGGACGCTAATACGAAGACGAATGTGATGCTCCAGAAATTGTTTTTCGAGCACTAAGTATTTTCCTCATCGCTTGTGAGGATATAATTGTTTTGCACGGCATATGTACAGGTACAGTCAAGGAAATGTATTCAGGAATAAGGAAATGTAGTAATGACGATACATTATAAACGCCACATCACCTAAATTTGAGTTCAAGTCGTCTGTCATTTGAACAGGGTTCTATACGGTGGCAATCGAATACATCCTCGACTGTAATTAAAGTTAGTTTTCACTGTGTTCCGTTCTATATAGGTACCCAGATAACGCCTCGATACGAAACCCAGAGACGAAGTAATAATAACCGATAAAAAACATAAAATTACTCCGCCTTATGAGTAACCGAGAAACCGATAATGGCATAATAACATACGGATTCCACAATACCAACCGGCTTGTCAACAACTTACATTTGTTCCACTGAGATCATATCATTAGCCAGATTCCTCTATTGGTGGAAACCACCCCAAATATAAACACTGAGAAAAGTTCAAACCTAACGAATGCACCCAAGATATCAACAGTAGGTATATTGTTGCCGAGGGTGGAAAGTACGCGATTTAAGAACGAGTCATAAAGAGGTCTGAAACATAGTTGAGGTCCTCTCGTGAAAGAGTCCATAAATTGGATTTTCTGTCAATTTTGTCAATAACTGCAGTATGAAATAGGCCAAGCCTGGCAAGGCCTGCAATAGAATTGATGTTCTCTGACCCCAAACCAGACCAAAAATCACTAGCTGACTCAGTTTCAATAAAATTCAAGGATGACCCATGAACTCATTTTAGGTACCTAATTGGTCTCTGCTCCTTTTTCACAAAGACTTGGACAAAAAGTTCTACATTTCGACAAAAAAAGCCAAAGCATGCAATGCAATCGTGATTTTAATCAATCGTACTGGTGACACTTGAATGATTCAGCTCCTCACTAATCAGAAACGTATTCTGGTAATTGGAAAACTTATCGAAAACGGCGCAAGAATTGTCCCAGCTGAGTTATTGACCTCCCACTCAGTGGACCGTTTATCTCGTTATCCCGGGTCGCCACATCGGAAACACACTATGTAAATAAACATGCGTATTTATCTCTTTTTGTTAACTGTGGGAGCAAGGTGTTTAGTCAGGTGGCTGACGTTAAGATATGACTAATACTCTGTTTAACATATTACAAGTGCATGACTGTAGCCATCGAGAAAGAGGAAAGTATGTTGTTTTGCAACATCATTCTCTTAGCGCTTTTTGAATATTACTTGGGTATTGTTAAGTCAGAATTTGCAGTATTCCTTCTATTACATCCACAACATTTTGAGATCGGCTTAGTAAATTTCTTTTCTTAGTACCTACTTGCAGAGGTCAGCAGTTATCTCAAGTCTTACGTTCTAATACAATATCATCCTTCACAATACATAATCCATCAAATCTATATGTATTAAGTGCTTCTTCCGTCCATTAATACCTACCTTGATTTCGTTTGAAGAATCATACCTAGTTATGTTATCGTCGTTAGGTATATACGTTAACGATGACAGATACAGTCGAAGTCATAAATATGTTTACACTTTAATGTCACAGCGATTAAAGTGACAAGGTACTAAAGTGTAAACATATTTTATGACTGACTGTACAATAATTACGTGCATATCATCGACATCTGAAAGAAATAGGTACCAACTCTCCCAGCCAGAATGAATTTAATGCCATGAGCACGCACATATGACGTCGTTACGATCGGTTAAAATGGTTGAAATTAGTTCAATGAGAGTATTTTATGAGCATGCGAGTTTTCATAGGAAGTCGTTTATGATGGTGTTGATCATTATTTCTTGCACGTGTTCAATGAGGTGCCATATCATGACATGAGTCATCTTGACGCGTATTCAAAATCATAATTTACAAGTTGCCGCGTACAAATGAAGATATTTGCAAAATTGCTCATGTTTTAATTAGACTGGACAAATGCTTATTTATTATAAATCTTCCGATAGAGTAACTAACAAATTTATTTTACCTTACTGAATTACTTCCTAAGGTGCAAGCCTCAATTAATTTGTTAGTTACGTGGTATTGCAGTATCACCGACGCTATCCCATTTAGTACTTAAATCAGCAGAAAAAGAGGAATCTATCGCTACTTAGACGTTCTGTTGATATCGTAGCAACAAAAAGCTTACGGCTGCTATCTAACCACGAGCACATTAAAAAAAAAACGAGTGTGCTTTAGATCACACGGCTGAAGTAAACTTCTTAAGCTCCATCTATACGTACGTTAATTGATGAAATCACCGTTCGCGTAACGCTAGCACATTCGCAAATGAACTACGGACTGATATATAAATATGTATTACATGCATGGCTTTTAGAGGAAGAGAGAAAGAAAATGTGCGCGCGCACCTCTCTCTTGTCCCTACAGTAAATATACGAAACTTAACTCTTTCTTTCCATCTTCACTAACTTATATCTCCCTCTCACCTTCCGTTTGTCTCGCCAGATCCCACTTTTCGTAACGCTCTCGTCACGCATTCACCAGCTTACCTACTCCCCAATTCAAGCGTACGTAAAGTTTTACTTCAATAATAAACTACGACCATAGCAACAAACCTAAACATAGCCGGCGCACGTCCAAATCAAAACCCGTTTATTGCGATCCGAAAGCCATCTCCCCTCGTTTGGATCGACCTCCTGATAACGGGTCGGCGCCGCCGGCGTCGCTTTGCCATCTGTTTAACCCACTATACATTTAATGCATTTCATTTACAGACTCCGAGACACCCGTTTGTATGAATTGTGTAAAGCATGACATGTGTATGAAAGGTGGAAGGAGAAAACATGTTGTGCTGACCCCACTTAGTGTAAAGCTAGATACGAATTTGAGCGGCTCAGCCTGAGGCATGCTCGCCCCGCGCGGCGAGCTGCTCGCGAGCCAAATTGTTGCACGTAAAGCCGACATTGTGCGTCGTTCAAAATGGCGTCGGACACGATGACAGCCGCGGCTGCGTTTATCATGATTCACCGAATTATTAACAAAAAGAAGAAGAAATCGCCTCGGCGGTGGAATGGCTCAGCAACTTTATCAAATTAGTACGCGCCTTGCCCACAGAAAAGTTGGAATTTGTCGTTCTGCCCGCGGCACGCTCGGATACACGTCCAAATTACGCGAGCTCTCGGCGGCTCGCCGCGAGCGAGTCTTACGAGTTTGAGTAAAATAGGTGAGCAGTGCGTGCCTTCACCCGAGGCTGCTCTAATTCGTACCCTCCTAAGACAAGAGCAGGATGATGATGGTATGGCAAGAAGGGAAACGAGCACACGGGTCACCTGATAGTAAGTGGGATCTGAGCCTAGACCCATATACCTACCTACAGTTAGTAGCACAAGTGAAGCAATGTTCACTACTCTTGACATGTACCTTAACTTTACATAAAAACGATAAAAAAATATTTTGATATCTCCCTATTTTCTGTTAGTATACTATGTAGAGATAGTCTGCCATTACATAATTACAGATTGAAGTAATGCATTTTATCTAAAAGGCGAAATAAGTACTGAATAAATTTTGCACCGACCTCTTTTGGTACCAGGCCGTTTGATGAATTGGACTAAAAACTAAACTTATATCCGATGTGCATTTATTTTCATGATCTGTCATGTTATCATTCACGATTTCTCTTGAATTTATTGACTTCGTTCTTAATAAATAACAAAACGTTAGCCATGAGACCATTTACTAAGCCTGTCAATGATTTGATTAATAAAATGTTGGAGGAAGGGCTATCGATTTGGAAAATAGCCAAGAAATTAACGGTAAGCCAGTCGGCTGTGCAGAGAATGATAAAAATGTACAAAACCTTTGAAGAATACCACAGGAGGGCGAACAAAAAAGTTAAGTCCGCAAGACACGCGTAAAGTGTCATTCTATGGAACTTGCTAACTATGTAAACAAGCCGCCATACTAAAATTGACATTAGATGTCAATTTCAATATATTGTTTGTTTACATAGTTAGCAAGTTCCAAAGAATTACAGTATAGAATTGTACATTATATGGTCACTGGAGAAGCAAAATCCACATCGCATGCCGCCTCACTCTTACGAAAACAAACAGGAAAGGTAGTAAGCGAATGGACAGTGATAAGAAGTCTTCAGGGTGCAAAATTTCGAGCAGTGGAGAAGAAAAAGAAACCGTTAATTAGTAAGGAAAATGTAAAAGCTCGAAAAGCTTTTGTTAAGAAGTACCATTCGTGGACAGAGGACGACTGGGCCAAGGTAATTTTTTCAGATGAAACTAAAATTAACAGATACTCAACGAACGGCCGTCAATGGAATTGGAAAAGAGAAGAAGGGATGAACATGCGAGATTTCATACAAACTGTTAAACATGGAGGGGGTAATATCAAAATGTGGGGCTGTATGACTTGTCTTGGACCTGGTTCTATTCAAAAAAAATATGGGATAATGAACAAAGAGATCTATCTTGACATATTATAGAGGCAGTTAGGGGAAACACTGGAAAATATGCCGTTCCCAATCAATGAAATATGGTTTCAACATGATAATGACCCTAAACACACTGCAAAAGTTGTTAAAAAATGGTTGTCTGAACAGGGTTTTCATGTCTTGGAATGGCCAGCACAAAGTCCGGATTTAAATCCAATCGAAAGCCTGTCTATGTTAAAAAAGCGTTAGTGAATAACTACGATTCACCACCATCGTCATTACACGTATTGTGGAATCGAGTACAAGAACAATGGGAGTTACTGTCGCCTGCGTACTGCGAAAAAGTGGTAAAGGGCATGGGTAAACGTTTGGCTGCAGTGAAAAAAACTAAAGGACTATGGACAAAATATTAATACTGTAAAATTTCTCAGAAATATGTGGTGCCATACTGATTCAATGTTTATGTTACTTAGAGGAGCAAAACTGATTCAATGTTAATTTTAGTATAAAAAAATATTACGGTGATTCCCAACTTAATGATTACACTTAGCATTATGTTAGTGTACATTTTCTTAAAATAAAAGTATTCAAGCGACACTGTTTATTTCTTTAATTTTTACACGATAAATATAAATGAGAGTCATTGACATTGGTTCACTTGTGCTACTAACTGTACATTTGTATTTTCAAGACTACATTTCCAAGACAGAAATCGCGATGCCAAACTTTAGGGCCACGATGGAAAACTACTCCAAATCCTTCTTGGTGCACTCTTTCAGACTGTGGATATATACCTCCATATATAACTAGCGAACCCCCCTCGCTGCGCTACGGTTAATGTCAGTTTTCTGTAACACCCATACTTAAACCAGAACTAATTAAGTATAAAAACGATGTGAAAAATTATCCAGGTAACTGATGGTGAAAACCGCATCAAACTGCGTGATTTAGGAGTTGGGCATATATACAGACAGACAGACAGAAAGAGACCGACGCTCAAAGAGGCTTGGTTTTTACCTGACTACGGCGAAGCATAAAGGAGGGTCATGATATATTATGTAAAGATAATATGGGTAGGTACAAATGTAAGATAGTATATCTAATTAGTTGATAATTATTATAATTGCTTTTATGCATATCTCTGTTAGTATTTATTCACCATTTTAGGTCTAAAACTACGTAGGTAATTTCTTTAAACTTTGTTTTTGTACTTGGGTCTACTTATTGTTTTCTTATTTTCATCAATCACCCAAAGGTCAGCTGGAAGAGATCACTTGAAGGGCTAAGGTCGCCCTTGTACATTCTTATTCTTTAAAGTGTTTACATACATACACTCAGTGTCAAAAAAATTGCAACTTTTGAAATTTTGGAAACAGGCCTTCAGTCTTAGATGAAAAAATGATCTGCTTCATGTCAAAATTTCAAAGGTGCGATTTCTTGACGCCTAGTATAGATACATATGCCTCCATTTTAATAGGTAATCATTTCAGTGTAATCACTACGGTTGTCTTATACCGGCAACAACGCAAATACCTAGGTAAACTAATATTATAGATGCGGAAGTGTTCGTTCGTGGTCTTGTCGGTTCAAAGATTCAATCGATCGATTGGTACCTGCCCCGTTTATAGCCCGGAGGCGGGCATCGGGTACTTTTTATTGACGAAATTTGAACATTCCTTAATGCAATAACGAACGGAATCACAGGCAAAACCTAGTACGAATTACTTTTATAAAGCCAGAAATCGGTGAATTTTATTCAGAGCCAACCAACACGGAAATTTTCATTGTTAAAATGTTATCATTTATTCAGGAATGTTGAATCACATTTCCGTCTTGTGACACTTTAGTAAGAGCACATGCCGTGTCCTAGAGCATAAAACCCGCGGAAGAATCAAATCCCTCCTACGCCGGAATATAGAAATAGACATGCTTGTAGAGACATTGGCCGCTAGGTTATTATTAGAGTGAACTCAATCCATATGCACGCAATCATTTAACCCTATGGGGGCTTCCCTTCATACTGCATCGATCAATGCAACTGCATATCCAACTCAACATCTGGTTTGGTATTCTGAAAGGTTTGAAGAGTTGAGGAGTCTTTGCCAAAACTTGCTATTTAAACTAGTAAACCAACAATGTTCAAAGCGTATAGGTATGGTGAACTCCTAGTTATGGTTCAAAAATATACTTAGATAGGTAGTATAGGTACTGCTTAATATTATTTAGGCCGCGTACTGGAGTTCAAATGCTGTACATGGTAGGTACTAACCTACTTTTTGTTTCCTAAGAAAGTAGACTACGAATTGAAAGTACGTAAGCAAAATTTAACTGGTGACTGCACAGTAAGCACAATATGAGAGATTTCAGTTTAAGGAACAGTCACATATCTACATAAGTTTATCATCGAGACCAATTTGACGCATTTCCTGCAGCCCAATACCAAATCGGAAGCGAAGCCTGTCTGTAATGTCTAAAATCAGTAATAATTATTCCACGTCCGTCTCTTCCAAGAATAATGACGGCTATTCAAGCCGTCTCGTTGACTCATACGATTTGCTTGCGACGACCTCGACTCTCACTGCGAACCGGTTGTTTTCCACTTAATTCGTAACGTTTCTGCTTGTTCAGTCCTAATGTTAGCTAGTAAATTTTACTATTAAATCAGGGATATGTAAATCTCTCATAATGGACGCTCTGGGCGACTCCGACAGCTCTCTGCCAAGCTGGATGATTTACAGCAGCGCCGACCGTGACGCCAAATGAACTCCTACGCACTCTCAAATTATTCTCGAGAGAAAGGACCTTGATAAAAAGACGATTTGAGTGAGCCGCTGCTTAATCCAATATTACGCAACTGTAAAAAAAATACAATTGTTGATTCAATTTAGAAATGTGGTGGCGCCGACCTAGGGAAACTATCATGACATCATGAGCTAACTGGGTATCAAGGAGGCTTGGGAATGCGGATATCAAGTCGCAACTTGTAAATGTATTTCAGGTTCATAGATAATTACAAAATTAGGTACTCGGGAAAATAGAATCATAGCGGACTAAATGAACTTTAGCAAGAAGCTTCTCGACAAAACGAGTCATCAATAACAAACATCCAATGAACATGATGTAGCATGCAACATTACTCATATTTCTATTTCCGCTGGTTATCTCCTCGTTTTCGCGAATTATACAGAAACACATTTACAGTTACGTTTTAGCGGCCCTGCAGGACGATCAAATGGTTAATAATTCATAGCCGTAAAGTATATTAGAGAACAGATTAGAATAGAGTAGATAGGTACCGAGGTGTTCCCGTTTAAAAGCTGCCGAGTCACTACAATCATTTCATTACAATGTCTATGGATCTTCGGCAGTGCCAAAGTTTAGAAAGCACAATGAAAATGAAAGTTATAAATACTTTACATAGATGAATGAGGGATGTCGCAAGTGTAAAACGTCGCTGGCTCTGTTCCAGCGCTGATATTCTGCAGTTATGTCAGGGATACTTTGAAATATTGTAATATATCGCTCTTTACGCGTCTTTAGTTTCGTATTAGAGCTCTATGTACCATTTGAAAGACAAGACGAATAGGTATATTGAGTTTCGTTGCGGTGGGAATGGGTTAGTACCTACGTGTCCTTTACAAACAAGACTGATTTGAGACATCATTTGGACGTGGAGGTAGCGTCTGCTTACGCAGAAATGTAGTGATGAATGATGTGATGATGCTATTTCCTTCAGAATTTTATGGAGAAACTGTATGACAATTGGATTAGCACTCGTGTGCGTATTTAAAGGTGGGTACGAATTAGAGCAGCCTCGGGCTGAGGCACGCACAGCTCACCTATTTTGCTCGAATTCGTACGCGCTGTGCGCGAGCAGCGTGCGAGCGGCGTGCCGTCGAGAGTGCGTCTTTTGAGCGTGCTCAAAGGCGCCTCGGTGTGCGTGCCTAGCGTAATTTGGACGTGTATCCGAGCGTGCCGCGGGCAGAACGCAAAGTTCAATATTTTTCAAAATTTGATAAAGTTGCTGAGCCGTTTCACCACCGAGGCAATTTTTTCTTCTTTCTGTTAATAATTCGGTGAAGTACCTATGATAAACGCAGCCGCGGCTGTCATCGTGTCCGACGCCATTTTGAAATGTCAGCTCGCGGCGAGCACGCCACCTCACCCGCGCATGTTTATGTGCAACAATTTGACTCGCGAGCATGCCTCAGGCTGAGCCGCTCAGATTCGGACCCAGCTTTATATTAACATTTGCTAGCGCACATTGACATTGAATTTCGTATGGTCATCGAGTAGGTAGGATTCGTAAAAGTACCTAAGTCCAAGTTTTGGAATAGTGAAGTAAGTAGGTAGGTAGGTTATCTGTTTAGAATGTTCGTGCTAGAGACGTTTTTTTGACTAAACAACAGTCCAACAGTGTGTAAATATGTCCGAATAGACTACAACCAATTGGACAATTGCAACCAACATTCAATCTCATACAAGGTCGAGTCATGTGCAAATTTGTTCCGTCATTTGCCTATTGACTATACTATTCTTAAAGACCACACGAATGTTACCTACTTAATTTTGTCACTAATAATTATCTCGTTGTGATAATCTGTCTGGCTAGAGCAGCATCACATGGAATGATCGCCATTTTGACGAGGGTGTGCGGGGGTGAATGACCTCACCGTCATCTATGCGTCACGGCTGACTCAGGTGTAGACAATGACGGAGGCAAGGGTATGAAGGCCGTTGGACTTGACTGACGAGGCACATCAATAATCAATTGTAAGTTTGATAGTTGAAATCTTGACTGACCGATATCAGTCATCAGTGTCATAAATAAGAGGTAGGCTTATGTTATTGCTAGTTCTTCAGCTGGCCCAGAGGGCCAAAACAACCCAGAAATAGGAGCTCCGCGTTGCAATAGAAAGATTGGTCAGTCAAACCACGCAGTCGGACCACGTGTTCAGAACGTTTTGAACCAGGTAGGTAGTTAGTAGAAGTAGACAACAGGATTCTTGGTACCTAGGTACCTACCAAGAATAATAAAATCTGGTGGTGCTTATGAATAATGACATCTTTAGTAAGTAAACAAAAATAATGTACCGTTTAAGTTAACATTGACTGTGTAGTAGATAGGTACTATTCTAGGAATGGATAGCATTAACAGATTACAAAATGATAAGGGCTTTCTCAATACCAACAGCTAAGCTATAGGTACCTACACCGCACTGACTTAGTTAGAAAATAAACCAAGTTTTTAAATTTAAAACCCAAATATCCCTGCAGCATCAGGACAAGAACTTATTAACCAAGTTTTAACTCTTTTAGTTACATACATACAGTTAGTTGCAAAACTGAGTCAATATTAGCACCTTAGTAGAATGTAAATAAATAAGTTGATGGTAGTTAAAGGTATTTTAAAATGTTTAATACGACGAAGTACTCCTTGAAATTTGCTACAAATACTCCTACCAAATGATTTACCTGTCATTTACAGTTTTTAAGTAACTTTATCATAAAAACTATTGAATTTAACTTTTTTTATTTGTCTAATATTTTAATTTTCTCTGTGGCAACCCAAAATAAGGACCCTGATAAAATTAAAGAAATTTAGCCTTTTTAAAATAAGTAGAAAATTATTAAAATCGGACATACTTTTGGTGGCAGTTATTGGCAACATTAGTTCGGTGCACGGTTCACTTTTGCACTGAGACAAAGTAGCCATACACTGGTTGTTAGTTCACTATGGTAGGGGATTCAAATTCTGCAATAACTAGAAAACTACGTCCCTGATTCAAGCAGTTGATACCTCATTTTAAAAAGAATGGAATTCTCTATTTTAAATAGTTTTCTTATTTGGGGTTGCCATAGAGAAAACTAAATTACTAGTATAAAACATAAATTGACTTTTTACAGTTTTTGGTTCAAAATCTTTAAAAAAATATAAATGACAAATTATTTATACAGCAGTTTTGTAGCTTACTTCAAGGATAACTATTCTGTACTGAGCATTTGAAAATAGCTTTGATTGTCATCAACTTATTAACATTCTACTAAGGTGCTAATATTGACTCAGTTTTGCAACTAACTGTACATAACATCACACCTTCATTCCCAGAGTGGGGTAGGTAGAGCTACAGAAATACTAACAAATCTAAAAAGACTTGTTTATATTTCTATAACCACATTTTGCACAATCATGCCAAGAAGTTTACTAGTGACAGGTTGCAAGCCCATCGCCTAATAAATCTAATAATACTACAAGCTTTTTTCCCTTAAGTCTCCTCTTACGACATCCATGGGAAGGCATAGTGGCACTATTCTAACTCGGCAACCACACGGGGGACCCTTTTAGTTAGTATCTAGCAAATCTGTAGCAGATCTACGTCATAGTAAATGAGATATTTAAAAATATCTCTCATTTACTTCAACATCATTTGGAAACAAACCATTTTTGTATAATTGCGTCCTCATCCATTGATGTAATGAATGAAAGGCACCATTGTGAATTGTAATTCTTTGATGATTCATTTCAAAATCAGTTTCCTTGGTTATCATTAAATTGTATTAATCATATCACTACATAGTATAAAACAAAGTCGCTTTTTCTGTCCCTATATCCCTATGTATGCTTAAATCTTTACAACTACGGATTTTGATGCGGTTTTTTTTAATAGATAGAGTGATTCAAGAGGAAGGTTTATATGTAGGTATAATACTTTAATCCGGAGCGAAACGAGGGCGGGTGTACAATAAAGTAAGAAAATTATTCATAGTAAACACCAACCCTGACATTAAACTGAAAAATATTGTACTACTGTTTTGCTACTTCTGTTGCGGGGTCCGCCTATGATATTCCTTGGGTGAATACTAATCAAATGATACCTAACATTTTTAGGGTTCTGTACCCAAAGGATAAAAACGGGACCCTATTACTAAGACTCTGCTGTCTGTCCGCCAGTCTGTCACCAGGCTCTATCTCATGATTCCTGTACTACACAAGGTTATTATCATTAATTCACATCAATAGTGAATCAGCAATACCTGTTATTGCCACACCTTTTTCCAGTCTATACATTTAGAGGCAAAGTGTATTCTATATTAAAATAGTCTAAAGATACAAGAAACGTTAAAATGTTAATCTTTTAACAACTAACTGTTACTTCTTATGATTTATTCATGAATTAACAAGATTTAATGTTATTAATTCATGAATAATTGATTTGGTAAATGGGTGGGGTCCTGGATTTTTCCTAGTGATAAAAGAATCTAAAAGATCTAGATATAGGGTGTAAAGATAGCTTCTTATAACAGTGAAGTTAAAAAATAACATCACATCATCTTTTCCTAAAATTGTTAAACACACAAAATAAATATGGCAGATTTTGTTATCTTTAACACCAGTCGTCGTGACTATAGCTGAATGTTCATAGGCATGGGTAAAATTTTGCGGATTTTGCTTCTGATGACATTGATTATCATGGAAAACAAAATAAAAATGTTACATTTTTGTCTAAAAATAATTGTAAAGAAAAACTAAGAATATTGATATTGACATCACAAATACTTTAACCCATGCCTAAAACGTCCAACGTAAGAACGTCCAGCTACCAAATTGCACCAGGGACCAGCCCGCTATCCCATTCAAGGGGTTTTGAATGGGTTTTTATAAGGGTTTTACTTAGAAAAGCCATATGGCTTACAAGCCATTTGCTTTGCTTTTGAAACCTGTTATCCCATTCGAGGGGTTTCAAATGGGTTTTATAAAGCTTTTACTTAGAAAAGCAGTTCAATATGATTTTAAAAGTGCTATTTACAAGGGTTTTCTGTGCTTTAACTGTTAAGGTTTCCCTTACAGCGAATAGTTAGTTTAGCAAAAAACTTGGTCATATTTTTTGTTCATCTAGGTTAGTCTTTCAAAGGCTTTTATTGGTGAATTTTCCTGGTTTAAAAGCAGATCTTCAGGGTTGTAGTAATCCGGAGATTGCTCATGTCTATCGGTCTTAAGTCCGACTTATTTACCATCAAGTTGCCCATATGCTTGTTCACATTATTCATGTGACAAAAAAGCCTAAACATTCATGTCATGCATAATAGGTATATTTCCATTTTTCCAAGTATATAAAATCCTATAGACAAAATGCAGCTTATTTAACCTTCTAAAACAACCTAAGACTATTTAAACCAACATGAATCAAACCGGTCTTTTAAATAAACTCCAACAGTGAACAAATAAGGAAATGTATCATTGGTTAGTCAACCAAAGCCTATAACTACTGTAACATAAGTAGGTACACCACTGAGTCAGTCTGATAAGAACTCAATACCTAGGTTGAATTCATTCAAGTCATTAGTAAAAACATCGATTTCTCCAAATATGTATAAAACATGAGAGTATTTCATTAGCATATTAAGTTTGTTTATAAAACATACCACTTATAGAGATAAACTTTCGGAAGTAATATTAAAGGAGTGGCTGTAAAACGAAAATTTCACTTTCCTTATGCGTTATGCATCAAAGTAACGCGACAGTGGTTTCATTACTAGAAATTTAACTAGCTAGCAGGAAAAGTTCGAAGACACCCTGTTTCTTACCATGAAGGTACGATACCTATCTTGTACGAATTAGTCGGTAGTGACCTTGACATTCGTCAATTGGGATCATTACCCTCAGACATTTGCAGCGACGCCTTCACGCGCTCTATTCACCCAAAATAGACGTGAAATGTAAGTGACAGCCGTCGCCGACCGCTATACCATATATGGTAAAACCGAATGCGATTGCGCGGCGATGCAAACCCCAGTTCGATGCCCTCAACTCGCCACCGGCAAAGCGAAAAAACCTTTACAAACGAGTCAATACGATCACTCTCAACGATAAACACCATTCAAATCGGCCAAAATTTCTCAGCTCGTCAAAAAAGGCGTTGCGGCTTGGTAACCTTTCAAACATACGTGAAATCCAACACCACTAATCCAAACCCAACATCCGACATACACTCCGGGTACTCCGCCAGGTGATCTCTTTAGATTAATAACGCTAGAAACACAACACGTGGCATAAAATCACTGAACGGTGACATTTAATTTTTACGAAAAGGCGTGCGAACTCTGCGGTGATTCGTGCGAAATATGGCGGCACCGGTCACACAAGAATAAATTCCATTGCAGTTTCGGCATTTCAATAAATTTATCAATACACCCGCGGTTAGTTTACACATTCCTGCTATGATTCACTGTAATTTATACTCTTCACTTACCATTTTTGAATTTTTTTGATGCTATTCACGTAAAAATTTCACCACTAACTTCACCGACACCACGACACAACGAGCGACCGGAACGACACTGATCCGTGAGGTTGGCTAACCGTTATTTTGCGACAGCGAATAAGCCAATGGGCGCATGTGTCAAATGGAGCACTACAGTCAACACACTTTCCAATAAGATATAAATAAATTTACAAACACGAAATTACACTGAGTTCAATGTGAAGCTATTTTTAAATACTTCTTTAATTGTCAAGATATTTAATGCTGTCTTTAAATACTTCGTTTTAGAACTCCTGGCACAGTTTATGTTGCCAACTTCAAAACTATACTAACAATCGTCGATGCTCTTTTGATCCTAAATACTCAAATGGAGTTTATCTCGATAAATGAAAGTCACATCAACAGGATGAGATAACAGATCGCATCGCATTTTTATATGAGCAGTGGAACTAAATTACTCGGTACTCGACAAGTGACTCACTGATTACGATTATATTAGCCAATCACATTCCAGTATTCAACAAATGCCCATATATGGGCAGACGGAAATAACCTCGAAGTCGCCATTTTTTTTGTTTTTAAATTCTCGCGCCTTTGTCAATTTGATTGACTGATCTGATTGTGCTGAAGAGCTTTTTTTGATATTCGTTCAATATCTACACTATTGAGTAGTTTCAGGATGCGTTGTAGGCGTGGTCTAGGATACCTACCTGTGTTGGGCAGATAATCAGACGAATTCTTTTTTTGAATTCGTATCCTAGGTCTTAGATGTTTCATGTGAATATGCATCATGATTTGTCTATTTAGGTAAGGCTGCGTTACTGAACAACAGTGAGAGGCGCGTGGGTGGTAAGCGTTTTTGCATGATTTAGTTTAAATATTGTACAAACGCATGTGAAATCGCTTACCGCCCCACTGCCCGTTATCTTCTCGTGGACGTGTACTCTTATGTGTACCGCTATACTGTACTATTATTATAGGAAATCCTAATTGTAGGTCCTTAAAAATATTAATGGCTTCACTTTTAAATGAACGTTTGGGTTAGATATGAGTCCTGCAACAGGAAATCTCTATTGATCAAATGCCGCAAACAAAATATAATAGTACAGACGTTCATGTCGTGTCATGCTCACTCAAAGGTATTTGCTTACGGTGGCATCGTTGATCGGATCGCTACCTTCCCGAACACATGGTTGGGAGAGGCGATGGCGGAGATTCAAATTATTGCTTTTTCATAATGTCACATGCCTATCCTAAGAAATTACAGTAACACCATGAACCCTGGAGGGCTCAGCAACATTAGGAGAGAGGGGGGCTTATTTTATAAGCGCGAATAAATATAATTTAATTATTATTATTATCATTAATTATCACAATTTATCTTCCATATATTCATTTAAAGTATAATATATGCTTTGTTAAATAGCACTAGTTTTAGTTTATTGATAAATATTTTTTCTTCTTTTTGTTCTTTAAAGTTTCCAGGCAATTTATTATATTATAAAGAGCGTAGACAGGTACTCTCACTTAAAAGGCCAGCAACGTGCCTGTAACTCCTCTGGTGTTGCAGGTGTCTATGGGTGACAATATTCGCTTACCATCAGGCGATCTGTCTGCTCGTTTGCCTCCTATTCCATAAAAAAAAATAAAAAAAATATGGACATTACTAAAGGGCCACTGGAGGTTAATTTTAGGCGGGAATGTGGAAGTAGGAGCCTATTCTTATAGCGCAAAGAGCGCGCTTCATGGAGGTCGTCGCGTTTTTTGAAGAATTCTGGGTATTTTCTCACAAATTCACAACGATACACGTCATACTTGTGAACGGTGCTGTCTGTGGGGTCCAGTCTGTCCACGCTGGCAAAACCCTGTTTTCCAGTTAGATATTTTCACGTTATTTAAGTAATCGTTTGAAACGTAAAAAAAGTGTACATCGTTGGACAAAGTTAAGTTTTTTTTTCCATTTTGTCACGAAAAGACGCCATACATTTAGATACGTTAATTTTCGTGACGAAATGGACAAAGTTATATTTTCTTAATTTTGTCTTTAACGATGTACTTTATTTTGGAAAACGCCCATCGTCGTGTTGTTCTCCTAGCCATTCTTTTAAATTTAATTTTAAGTACCTATTGATCTTTCATTTACCCAAAAAAAATATTTTTTGATGAAATACCGGTTTTAAAACATTTTTTTGTTTGATTGACACAGGAAATGCTCTGCGATCAAAAACACCGTTTATTTTATATCAATAGACTTCAAATGAGGCGAGATATTTCACTTTGTTCCGATAGGGTTGACAGAAATCAATATTTTTTTCTTGGAAAAAAAAGTCGCCAATTGTTATGTTTTGCCGATGAAATTGCACCTAGTTTCATCTTTATTCGTTTGTGCAATTTATCCAGGGACACACTGTAAACTAATTTAGCGACCCGCCCTCGCTTCAGTCTATAACGCGTGAAACACATACATAAAGCAGGTTTGTAGGTATTATTAGCATCTTCCTAAATCCGTGAAAACCGTATCAAAATCCGTTGCGTACTTTAGAAGAATCGGGAAAACAGACAGACACGGATATCGACGTTGTTTTATATTAGAGTTTAGAGTAGCTATTTTACAGCTTGGTCTAGGTAAGGAAAAGGAAGCAGGATCTGGGTTAATATTTGGATCACGTTGCCACTTTCACGGAGACCGAGCAGCTCCCTTATTTGTTGGCACCGAGCCCTTTTTTTGCAGGTAGGTAATAGAGATGGTAATTCTAAAATCACCAGATACCATTAACTGATATTTTATGTATCAATGATTGAACATTTTATCCTATAATTCCGGTCCGCAGTCGTCTCGCTCGCCCCAGTTCGAACAAACTTGAATAAATAAAAAATAAACGTGTCTAGGGACAATGTCGCACATATAAATCTAGTCCTAAGCTAAGTTTCAGGCTTGTACAATCGAAGACACTATTAACTGTACATTTACAATCGAGCATAAATCTTATCGCAACGTATTTAATTTTAATCTATGGGTGGACAGTTAAGTGTCTTCATTTGTACTATGGGTACTAGAAAACGATGAACATACATATATGTATATGTAGATAAATGTATACTTAAAGAAGTACATAGAAAACACCCAAGATTCAGGAATAAATACTCGCGCTCATCACACAAATTATGGAGGAAATTCCATAGACAAAGCAGTAAGATTGATTAATTATTCTGTAGTGTATGGGTAACTGATACAAGGCAAGAGGATTCAAATAATTAAAGAAATAAAAAGCTACCTTGGATTTGTTAATACAATTTATTTACAACATGTTTTTATGAATAACAACGGCGTGCAAATATTGCAAAGAAGTTAAGAGGGCGTCGTCATTACTTTTACTGTGTTTTCTAATAAGCTAAAGTATTATCTTCAATCAAAGAGCGCTTTACTGTTGTACAAATGAATACGCAATATATAGAAAATATGACATAACAATTGAACTGAGTGAGCAACTTAACGGAAAAAAGTGGCTACCTTCTTCCGTTAAGTTGACTACACGAAGGTTAAGGGTTATTAAATAAATCACATGACAATGTCACACAAATTGACCTAGTCCCAAACTAAGCTTTAGGCTTGTACTATGGGTACTAGACAACGATAAACATACTTAAATAGAGAAATACATACTTAAATATACATAGAAAACATCCAAGTCTCAGGAACACACAAATATCTGCCCTTACCGGAATTTAAACCCAGGATCTCTAGCTTCGAAGGCAGGGTCACTACCAACTAGGCTAGCGTCTCGTCAAACTGTGTCATGTATGCTATACATTGCGTAGCGTATTAATTTGTACAACAGCAAAGCGCTTTTAGAATTAGGAAACACCGGCGCCTTCTTAAAGTTATATTTAATATCGCTGCGTAAATGAGGCCATATACTTCGTTATACCGACGCGAAAGATGACAGGACGCTTATATGCAATAACTCGTGTAAACTTTATGTCACGCTATCTCGCACAAACACCTGTTGACTGATCGGTGGCGGCCGGACAACGGGTTAGGTTCGTAAGGACTAGATTGCATAGAGACTACAAAAGCAAATCGTCTTAGTTTCACAAGATCTTGGTAGCTAAATGTCTAATTGTGGAAACGTCTTAATAGTAGAATGCCTGGGTTTAAGATTGGACTTAGTTCTATAACGTTTTGTTTGTATAACGCCCAAATATCAAAATGTCCCAGTAGCAAAACGGCAACGTATTCAGAACGAACTGATAGTAAAACGACTAGGTAGGCATATCGTCAAAAAATAATAACGTCTAAGTGGCAAAACGACTAGACACATACAAATAGTTACATTAAGAATGAAAGAGAGGTTAAGAAATGTTTAGGTTATATTTTTATAGTAGATATTACCTACCGACATACCCTGTTTTATTTAAACACTAGTTTTAACCGAGACCTAGACAAATACTACTCGTTCGTACATAAATTAAAATTCATCTTACGTTACTTAGTCGAATGCAATCATGACGGTTTGCTGCCAAGACCATATGCTATCCAACATTAAGCCTCATTTTACAACGAAGACTTTTCAATAATTTGGTCGTTAACGCTATTAGTCATTTTGCAACTTCGGCGTTATGCCGTAGTTGTCAATCGTGCAACTAAGACATTCTACTCACTAAAGCATTCTGCAAAAAAGGCATTATACTAAGGCACTATGGAATTGCGACGTTTTGCTTATATAGTCGTTATGCAATCTAGTCCTTACGAACCTAACCCCGGACAACTGACTCGGATTAGGCGTCGTTATTGATATCGTCCTTATTGTTTTACGATTTGCGAATTAAATTCAATCATAAGAGAACAAGATACTAGGGCCTGTTTGATCAGTAGTTAAACTAAGTGTTAAAAATCGTAACTAATGGTTATATCTCAAAGAAATGTGTCAAATTTTCGATTCATTTTCGAATTTTAACCATTAGTTCAGTTAACTACTGATCAAACAACTCGGCCTAAATTATGCAAATGTACGAAAAATTAAGAGCTTGATTGAGTTGTAATTGAATGAATTGCCAATGG
Source organism: Acleris holmiana (assembly GCA_949316455.1). NCBI lineage: Eukaryota > Metazoa > Arthropoda > Insecta > Lepidoptera > Tortricidae > Acleris > Acleris holmiana. The sequence continues at coordinate 4,138,964 of OX438787.1, forward strand.
CTTGCGAGTGTATGGTGTCGTTTAGGATGCCACATATTTGGTTAACTGTACATCCAATCAATCGTAAAACGTAAAATTAAGTGGTGGGATTCTTCGTGGGTTGATCTATACTTCATTGCATACTTTCATATATTCACTGTGTTAACGTTTTCAATGGATATATTATGTTTACCACCACTATTTCAAAACCAGCGGATATTTGCGGCATGGTTGCCGACGCAAAATAAACCCGAGTATCTATGAGGCAAGGTTGACATTCGCTCTGGTTTTAAGCAGTCATTGGAGTGTGAATGACGCCTTTTCTATTTAACATAGCAAGGGTAAAATATCTACTTCTGATTTAACATTTTAAGCGTTCCCGACATATTTATGGTATCTCTTATACATAGTGTACAAAGTAGTCATAGTCATTTGACCAGGGCAGCCGGCGAGAGCTCTTCTTAAGAAAGCCATGGCGTGCGTCGAATCAGACGCCTGTATTAGAAGTACCACGGAATTTTCTAGATGCTGTCGGACCATTTTAGAGGGAGCCGTGCGTTCGACCCACGAGCATATGTCGGCCACAGTGTAGGTTGCGAGGCGAGATATGTGAGTTTTCCTTTTGCATATTGATTGGGTTAATCTGTAACATAAAAAAAGGTTTCAGTTTCGCTGTAGCTTGAGATTGTTGCCTGGGCGTTTATAAAAAAAAAACCTATAGTTAAGGACGGTAATTTTTCCATTACGTCACGAAAATTAACTATTATTGCTTTAAACTCCTAAGGCCCAATGAAAAATTCAGCATGTAGTCACTACGGCCCGTAGTCCTACCATTAGTACTATTGTTTTATACTTATTCAGACCAAAGTACTTAAAAGACTTTTTTTCATGTTGTTGTACTTGTGTAGTCATAGCGTACCACGGTCCCACCAGTAGGATTTTTTATAAGTCCTACTGGTAGGACCGTGGTACGCTATGACTACAAAACGCTGGGTCTGAATGACGAAGTTAATAAGTACTATGGGTGGACCTCGGGCCTTAGGATGTTAAAAGAAATAATGGCATCGCAGACAAAACTCCTGCAGCAAGTTCGAAAATATTACTATCAGGTGAGGTTTGAATCTGCTATGCTTATTCAATTTGAAAACCGGGCAAGAGCATGTCGGACCATGCTCAGTGTAGGGTTCCGAAGCTATTAAGTACTACAAACATAAAAATTAACAAGTAATAACTAATTTTCTATTTAAAGTCAATTGGTGCCGTCTTAGATGATTTTAGTAGGTATATATATATTTTAATTTTTTATTTTATTTTATGTGAAGGAGAAGGCACACGATCACTCAGGCCACCTGATGGTAAGTGGAATCTGAGACCCATAGACACTTGAATTCTCAAGACTATAATCCTAAGACCTCAAATGCGTTGCCAACCCTGAGGACTAAGATGGAATGCCTCTATGCTAGTAATTTCACCGGTTGTCTTATCCCCACACCGGAACACAACAATGCGAACACTGTTACTTGGCGGGTGGTTAATGGATAAGATGGTGGTAGCGATCCGGACGGACCCTGCACAGGGTCCTACCACCACTAAACCACCACTTTAATCGCCTGTATCTCAAGAACCAATGATGTCTACTTAGTCGTGATAGTTTTCCTTTAAAATTCGTTTTATGCGCCTTCATTTAAGTTTTTTTTGTATTTATATTTTTGACTGTAGGGGGGAGACTTGACTCTAACAAAAATTAGCGCTTTAAAGCTTAATATTTCATAAACTGATCCCTTGATCGAACAATTGTTTTTTTTTTTGTACCACTTTATTGGCAAAATTATAGCTTTCTAGTACTAAGAGTCTCTGCGCTAGGCTGCGGACGGACGGACATGGCGAAAAAAACATGGTTGTGCGATGATTGTTTATACCTACTAAAATCATCTAAGACGATACCAAATGACTTTAAATAGAAAATTTGTTATTACTTGCTGATTTTTATGTTTGTAGTAGGGCGTTTTCCAATTCGTCGCAATCGGACAAAGTAAGAAAATTTAACTTTCTCCATTTCGTCACGAAAATTAACGTATCTAAATGTATGGCTAATTTTCGTGACGAAATGGAAAAGTTTCTTAACTTTGTCCTTAACGATGTACACTTTACTTTTTTGGAAAACGCTCAGTAAGTACTTAACGGCTTCGGAACCCTTCACTGAGCATGGTCCGACATGCTCTTGCCTGGTTTTTTTTTTTATTTTGCTGTTGACAGCAGTTAAAAAATAAATAATAAATAAATAAATAAATATCAGGGGACAATGTCACACAAATTGACCTAGCCCCAAACTAAGCTCTAGGCTTGTACTATGGGTACTAGACAACGATAAACATACTTAGTTAGAGAAATAAATACATACAAAACATCCAAGACTCAGAAAAAAATACTCGTGTGCATATCACACAAATATCTGCCCTTACCGGGATTTGAACCCAGGACCGCTGGCTTCCGAGGCAGGGTCACTCCCAACTAGGCCACCGTGTCGTCAAATATTAATGTTCAATTAGGAAACTTATGGTTGTGCAGTGTGTCAGGATTGAAATGTTTTTAAAATAATAGCACCCAAGAGTTACAGGTGCACTCGCTAACACTCGTGCTGCCTAAATATCTCAGGATGCAATTCATCACTTTCATTATTATTTCAGACCTCTTGCACAACGACAATTTAATAGCTTCAAAATAAATACATATCACACGCATACAATCCATATTAACATTGTAAATTGGAAAGGAACTGTGTTTGTTACGCTTTCACAGCTAACCCGGAGGACATAAGGTACCTTTTAGCGTGGATTACGATAGACGACTTGTACGCGGACGGAGCCGTGGGCAAAAGCTAGTACACCTACTTTTAAATGAAAAAAAAAACGTTTTTTGCACTAACGATCTATTGCTATACCGTCCATTTATCTAAGTCGAAGTGCGGCATGCGTTCTCGTATTTATCAGATAAGAGTTTTTTTCAAAGTAATGACAACATATCTTTAAACGTACACAATATCCTGCAAGTGATAGAAGTGATACTCCATCTAATATCTTATTCGTACTGAACATCTCACCACATAATGGTCATAGCGGGTGACGCAATATTTTAGCCGTTTTACCTAATATGGTCATACTGCCCGCTGTTACTGAATGCTTACGGTATATGCAATCTATTCGTGGCATTATTAGGTTGATATTACTTTGGCAATCAATGACAGATTATGCTCGTATTAAAGCTGTGAACAATTTTCCGTAACGGAAGGCCGTCATTACCTCAAAATATGACAATAACCACTGTTAGGTATTCGCTTCGAATCATCTTTAAGTTTTCACCTTTCTGTGTACATTTTTTTTTAGTTTCACCAGTAAAATGTTATATCATCATTGAGTAGCAATGATAATACAATACTATACAAATACGCTTTATTGAACAAACATAGGATAACAACGCGTTCATTCCCAGAGTGGGGTAGGCAGAGCTACAGAAATACCAACAATTCTAAAGAATCTTGTTGGTAATCCTGTAACCACATTTTGCACAAGTAGGCTAAGATATTTACCAGTGTATTAGTGACAGGTTGCAAGCCCATCGCCTAACAGTACTACAAGGCCATTCCCTTAGTCGCCTCTTACGACATCCACGGGAAGACATGGAGTGACACTATTCTAACCCGGCAACCACACGGTTGTCGTTGTGTTGTTTTTGAGTTTATTCTTTTGTCCTTATTATATTAGTGTAGATTGACTATCAGATGATTAACGCTCAATCGCTGGTCAAAGGTCAAACAGACTTACTTTTCAATGGAATGCGCCATCTCTGCCAGCCTGTCTTCGGTGGCTTTGTCCAGCTGCGCTCGCGCCGACGATCGCTCGCACAGACAGAACACGAGCGCTCTATAGCACTGCAAATAGCACGGCCATCTGTAAATTATTAAAAAAAAACTTTCATTTATTCTTATGTTTTCAATTTTAATTCTTGCACATGCTATAAGTTTTTCTGGATTCTTTTGTGGAAAGTTGTAACGATGTGCAGTATAACTAACTTTATCTACGCACATATCATTAGTGCTCTAAAATACGTTCTGAAACCATAGGAAATGACCAGCATTATTACAACCAATTTTAGTATGAGAACTTTCTTGTCTGTGGTAGTAGGTAAAATCTGTACTGTAATGTTATTAACAGAGGGCGGAATTTCTCATGGCAAAATTGAAATGTCATAGGGATGGAGCATTTTGCTTTATCGACTTTTTCAGTTATCGATATTGTGTAATCACTAATCTCTTTGTTATTTTAGTTTTGCTTTTAGATTAAAAATGTAAATGTCATTCTTTATTCGCTTTTAGTTATTGTTTTCAACAATACATGAAGCTTTAAGAATTAATTTGTAAATGTTATGCTATATTTGTCTAAAACACATGTCTTTAGGTATTAACGATTAATAACAAATTAAAAAATAAATAAATGTAGATATAGAAATATACAATAATAATGAAAACTACACCTACATTTACCAAAACCTATATTAATCTAAAAGACCGTAATCAGAAGGCATTGTTAATATTAGTAAATTATTTTGCTGAGTGTAATGAACCGATAGGAGGTATAATTCTATTTGGCAAAAGATCTTGTGCTACTTGAACCTGAACTACTAGTCGATAGTCGATAAAATAATACGTTCAATCCCTATGACATTTAAATTTTTGCCATGAGAAATTCCGCCCTCTGGTTATTACAGTATCGATTTGTGTAAGGTTATGAGCAGGGCCCGTACTTTTCATGCCGTTGACGCAAAAATGACGTCACGCTACATAGAGTATGATTCCAAATAGTATTTTTTCATAATCATTATTTATTAAATACCTCTGAGAATTAAATACTATTATACCTATATTGATTGTTTGTGTAAATAGTTAAAATCAGAAAAAAAGTGTCCATCGATTCAAATTTTCTTTTTAACAGGGAAGTTGGAATAATTAACCAAATGTGCGAGCAATCAAAACTATGATTACAAAACAAAAGTATTTTTATGAATATCATATGACGTATGAAAACGAAGATGACGTAGATTTTCTCTGTACGGGATTTGAAGCAAGAAGGATTGTGTGTAAGTTAGAGAGGAGGAATTCTGTTTTGTACTTACTTCTTGAAATGTGGTAACAATAAATACCATTTAAGAAAATGTATAATGTATAAATAGTTTCATTTACGTTTTACGTATCAAGTAAGTAGGTATTTATTTTTCTACGAGTCAATAGATTACTTACTTAACTCATTTGTACATGATTAAATGATGGGCGACTAATGGTTAATAATTTCAATAAAACTATTTGAAATCATACTCTATGTAGCGTGACGTCATTTTTGCGTCAGCGGCATGAAAAGTACGGGCCCTGGTTATGAGTTTAAATTTGGAACAGCTATCAAAATTCAAGTATCCATAGATATTAATATAGTTATCGATGCGAAACGTCAATTCAGTATGTTTTTTTAATATAAACCGCACGACATTTGATCTCGAGTGACATGAGAATAGGGACTTCATTCTATTGTCTATGATTTAAAAAAACATTCGCCTTGACGGAGGATCGATTTGCCGCCAATATTGTTGTCATTTGTTTGTCGGTTTTTTCCTGTTACGAAAGTAGTATACGCAATGTGTGTAAATAAAGTAGTGTACGCAACTGTACATAATTAGGCCTTAAAACACTCGTGTCCTCCTATTATGAATCTCGCTGACGCGCGTTTCATAGAACCACACTAGTATTTTAGCGCCTATTTATGCATCAGATGCATATTCTATTATTCTAACGATTTTAGATTCACTATTTACGTATAATATTATTTATACCTAGTTGAAATGATGTTACGAGTTCCTTTAAAACACGTCGCTTTTCACTTCGTCCCTGACAATCGTAACATGACCTCCGTTCTCGTATGAATAATGCCTTGTAAGGTACCTATTGTGTTTGGTTCAGCAACGTCGAAGCACGGCTATGGTCGTGATACGCAAGATAAATCAAAACATACGCAATGCCGGGTCAACTTACGCTTGGTTGTACACAAGGTTTTTTACAAGAATAACTAAGCAACTCTTTTATTTTGGGAGTTACGGTGTCACGGACACATAGATACACACATACATAGAGAGCGTAGAGCGTAGGTGGCCTAGTGGATTAGGGGGATCCTATCATACATAACAAACATATCATTTTGACAACCCGCGTTTTTTTCCGAAACTGTAAATAATTCTACATTTGTTTCAGCACCACCGTGTAGAACCCTAAAGGTTAAGTTATTTTAGTTTTATAAAAATCCTGAAATATTTGTAGTTGCAGAAAGTTTAATATGGTAAGCGGAAACGCAGTGGCCAATACTCGAGGTACAACGTCGTATATTATTTTTGTTACACACGCGTCGTTTTTCATGCATCATTCTGGCCCACATAACCCAGATCATAGGATCTGGTGGTCCTCCAACGATCCCCGCACCAGAAGTCTTCAGACCCCACTTATAGGTGGCCTGCACGCTCCTCTGCTTTTTCCATACCATAAAAAACTAATCCTATTTTAGTAAAACGTTACCTGTCTTCCAAAATCTCTTCCCGCGACATCAGCAAGCTGTTCAGTATGGTCAGAGAGCCACTGAAAAGCTTGAAGAACGCCGGCCAGCTCACTTTGCACCTTACGCGTTTTGTATTACAGCCCAAAATGCAATGGATAAGATGTTGCAACTCGAAGATTGAATCAAGGAATTTGTAGTCTAATGTTATCTGTAATTGAATAAGTTTTTGTTTGTAAACAGTTGGCTGACAAAATATATAACATGTCAGTTTAACCTCGTAATTTTTGTGAGTAGGATTTTGAATGTACCTGCAAGTAAATAAAGTTCTGTATCCTGTGTTCTTAAGAGTGCGCCGAGGCAACGATACGTAATTACGAAAAAAATGCGTTCGTTTGATCGCCTGCTGCATTGTTTTTACTGAAGCTTTAGTTATGCAATTCATATGTAAGATATTTAAGGAATAACTCTATCTATCATACACTTTAGAAACACGATTACTTGTACTTCCCTCGATAGAAAAAACATCCAAAGATACCTCTACATAACAAAATAAACACTTAGTACGGCGTAATTACTTCACGGAAGATCATCAGTTTTGGATTTACAACAAAATTACACGTCTTCTATAACGTCTACACTTTACATTTTTAAAATGTGTTTTTAATTTTACTAATATGAAGGAAATACCTAAATCCGCACGCGTTTCGTCCATTTTAACCAGAGCCGTCACGTTTCCCCCATGTCTGCATTAGTCCTGCTTCGGCCGTCGGACGTGGAGGCTGTGTCGCTTGTTGATTGGTTGCGTTTATCGCGTTTTTTGTGATTATTCACTTTATTATAAATGGGGAACAAACTCAACCAAAAAAGGAAGAGAAGGGGTTGGCAAAAGCACAATGCTAAACGCTTGCGTGAAGAAATGAAGTAAGTTAAAATCGTAAACCTACTGATAGTGGAGTCGTTCTAAGAAACCTGATTTGACAGTTGTCAAAATGCCACGCTAAGGGAGGAGAAAATAAATCAGTAGCAACATAGACTGATTTTCGAGATGTATCGATTTGTATTACTAAGACTTTGTAATCGTTTAGTTGTAGTCTTGATGTTTTGGGCCAAAATTGGTTTATTTACACAAGTAATTTTAAACAACACGCGAAGTTCTTTCAATTAGTAGGTATATAAAAATTACACTTCTATGGTGAATATTTACCAAGATATAAAAATAGTTTAGCTAAAAAACACATTTACAGGCAAAACAGGCTTCTTAGAACGACCCGAGGTTTTTTTTACTATAATTAATTATATAATATTGTTACTTCTTGGGATGGTTTCAATATTTTTAGAGCAAGACATCTCCAGAAATCTGAAGACAAAGAGAATACTCCGTAAGTATACTCAGTACCTAACAACAATATTTCAACAAATAAGTAAAATTGTAAAATTATTCAATTTTTTTTTATTTATAGGGTTAATGTTCCAGTTGTTGGCACTTCGCTACAAAACGAAGAGTTACCTGATGAACCGGTGAGGTATGCGTAAAAATAGTAAGAGGTGTATAGGAAAACATTTTAATAAATTTAGTATGAATTTCCACATTATCTTTATATTTTTTCAATTTACAGAGTAAATGAATTGGTTGACATCGATTATAAAATTTACCACACAATGGAATTGTAAGTCCCAAATACGAATTATTTTTATAGAATGAGGATTACAAAATTTCATCCAAAAACCAATTCTGTTAATAAATAAATTATAGTTAAATCAAAACGTTCTGTTTTATTACAGGATGCTAATGGACCAAATTTCTTGTCTTTCAGTGGATGGAGAAATAGACAATGACATTGCTTACTTACACAGACAAAATAATGCCGTAAAGTAAAATCCGATATTGATTATTGTCGTTTCTTGTGTCCTAATATTTTTTTCTAAAGATACCTGCGTACATTATTCATTACATTATATACATACATACATTAAGTAGGAACTTCTAAATATGTATGTGATTGATACAGCGGCTTTAAGTTTTTAGTTTTTTAAAACATCAATTTAATTTTATACTTTATAGTGATCAGGCATTGAAGTTTTTGCGGAAATAATCATGGATAAACATTCGTACATACGGGTCAAACTAAGACCCTTTTTTAAAGACGGTTAAAATACCAAAACCTTCTCCTATGTGAAACAAATACTTTTCTGAAAACCGCATTAAAATCGGTTCAGCCAAACGTGAGATAATCGCGGACAAACATACATACATACATACAGGTCAAACTGAGAACTTCCTTTTCTTTGAAGTCAGTTACAAATAATAACTTGAAGAAAGGGTCGATGACTGGGATTTTTGCCCTACTTAGCCGTTCTATTACTTTACATTAGGTATTGAGTTCACTTTATTTTGTGCTTAAAATATTGTCAATAAAGGTAATTAGGTTTTATTTCATTTCAATATACAGTCACATTAAATCACGGGGTTGTTGAGCCACCATAGAACTCTGTCCTAATGACAGCGTCAAGTCACGCAAAAGAAATTATTTACGTCAAAATTTACCGTCAACTTTCTATGAAAGGGTTCTCCCGGTAACCTTCGGAGAGGGAAGATGGCCGATTGGAAGATGTATGGCTTTTACTTATGATTTATTCTCTTTAGCCGAACAATTGCCCAATAAATATTATAAATAACTTAACACTAGCTAAATACACCTTAGATGTACAAACGACATTAATTAAAAATTATCTATCCATCTGTGAGAGGGTTCTAGAGTGGCTCAACAATCTCGTGATGTTACTGTACCTCATACAAGTAATTCAATCCTACCATACCTACCGACAGTAAACAACAAATTAAAAAAAAAATGTAGGCTGAAAAAGTTTTTAACTTCTTATAGTGAATATTTTAATAAAAGTATTCGGAATCGATTATGTTTTTTTTATTTTGTAAACATTGGTAGCAACCTCCGCGCCTAGTGGATCGGCGCACGGCTCGTCAGGCGCGGCGCGCGGCCGGCGCATGGCTCCAGCTCGCTCCTTGCTGGTGTGCTATACGCACACATACACAGAGTGCATAAAATACCTAAAGTTAATGAGCGCAAAAAGCTCGGTGCCCCCTTAAATGCTTTTTTAAAAATTAAAAAAAAATTAAAATGAATTTTATACAGTTATAATAGTTTTATACAGTCAATATAGTTTAAACTATTTTTTTTTGACTATGTACCTCCTACAATACACCAGGTCTGGTCTGATTTATAATATTGGTAGGATTTCGAGTCACGAATAACTCAACTCACCCTTTTAGCAGCCATTACAACTCCAGACAATATCTCCAAGTCATTCCTCAAAAGATCACAAACAGCATCTTCTACCACTATCTCTTTATCTTCCCGTATAATTCTGTCTCCTTTCAACTCCAAATTATACTCGAAGTTATCTTGAATCCAGTGCCTTAAATTTTTGCATAACCTGTACATAAGTTTGGAGAATGCAGCGCATTTTGGTCCAATGATGTTGGCTTTCAAACATTGGCTAGCCAGGTATTTGGATACCTTGTGGGATGTTAGTATAGTTTGAGTTGCTTGGTCATCCTTTAGAGTTTGTAGGTCCTGAAAATTGATATTAAACACAATTAAAGTAGATATAAATATTATGCCGTGTGGTTGCCGGGTTAGAATAGTGCCACTCCATGTCTTCCCGTGGATGTTGTAAGGGGCGACTAAGGGAATAAGGGCTTGTAGTACTGTTAGGCGATGGGCTTGCAACCTGTCACTAATAAGTACACTGGTAAACATCTTAGCCTGTTTGCGCAAAATGTGGTTACAGAATTATCAAGAAGTCTTTTTGGAGTTGTTGGTATTTCTGTAGCTCTGCCTGGGAATGAAGGCGTGATGTTATGTATGTATGTATGTATAAATAAATAGGACGCACATGCCAAATCAAAAGTATGAGGTTATTGAAAATAGAGGAAGCGAACGTATAGGCCGGTATACCTGGCGTTGTAGTCTCTGCCTACCCCATTGGGAGATAACATTCTTTATTGCCGACTGTACCATGTGTTACCAGAACACTGATAACGACCAGGGCTCGGATACCAGTAAAATTTTCAAGCCGTTATTATGCACTTGACGCAAAACCTTTTCATTTCGGTTCCGTTCGCATAAACCGGTTTTTGGAGAAACCTTTATATACATTTCTTTTCGGAATAACCGGTTTCGAGCTAAAAAAACCAGTTAATCCAGACGCAAGTCACGCACGATAAACAAGCTCAGTTTAGTGTTTTTATTCAGCACAAAACTTTTGGTTTCTGGACTCCCCGCTCGTGGAATAAACCGGTTAATAAAAGTTAAAATAAAGGTCTTAAAACGTTCGCGTTCCTTAGAAAAGTATAGAGCACAACCGACATTAATCGGTATTTTTAGTTTAGTTTATTTATTAATCAATGTAATGTTACAATATAAATTGCATTGAATGTCAAAAAATACGAAATTACATTGAGATTGTCAACATAAATACTAACAATCAAAGAACACAAAAATAACATTAAAGTAAGCAAAACCACAACAATTAAATATCTAGTAAATAGTCACTTATCCGATGTCAATCAATATACATACAATAATAATTTTAAAAGTTAAGTTCCACATATTCATCCACGGAGTACAAGGATTATCCAATAATATATTTTTGAAAGGGGTAAGCTCTTTCACTGTTAATGGCTAGTCTCGTCTAAATGTAGAGATATTTTTGAAAGGAGTAAGCTCTTTCACTGTTAATGGCTAGTCTCGTCTAAATGTAGAGATATTTTTGAAAGGAGTAAGCTCTTTCACTGTCAATGCCTAGTCTCGTCTAAATGTAGATATTTTTTTGAAAGGAGTAAGCTCTTTCACTGTCAATGGCCAGTCTCGTCTAAATGTAGAGATATTTTTGAAAGAGATAAGCTCTATCACTGTCAATGGCCAATCTCGTCTAAATGTAGAGATATTTTTGAAAGGGGTAAGCTCTTTCACTGTCAATGGCCAGTCTCGTCTAAATGTAGAGATTTATGATACTGTAGATTACTGACAAAACCTTCCTCTAACATCATAAGGCAATCAATGTATTTCAAAATCTTTATGCAAGGACACCAATAGTTCACCATTTTGCCTGAACATTAATTCAGAAGTCTATTTGCCATACATGTCCACACATTCTTTAGGTAAAATATCATTGCCAGTAATGATTTTGCTTAAAAACTTTTAGTAAGCTCTTTCATTGTCAATAGCTAGTCTCGTCTAAATGTAGAGATATTTTTGAAAGGGATAAGCTCTTTCACTGTCAATGGCCAATCTCGTCTAAATGTAGAGATATTTTTGAAAGGGGTAAGTTCTTTCACTGTCAATGGCCAGTCTCGTCTAAATTTAGAGATATTTTTGAAAGGGGTAAGCTCTTTCACTGTCAATAGCCAGTCTCGTCTAAATGTAGAGATATTTTTGAAAAGAGTAAGCTCTTTTACTCAGGGTCGTCTAAATGTAGAGATTAAAAAAAGGAGTAAGCTCTTTCGCTCAGTCAATGGCTAGTATCGTCTAAATAAAGAAAAAGGGCAACAGCTTGTCGGACCATGCTCAATGTAGGGTTCTGAAGCCATGACTACAAACACAAAAAATATCTCAAAAAACGTATTTATAAATGTTATTTTTAAAGTTGTTTGGTACTCTTAGATGATTTTTAGTAGGTAAACACTTTAGTCGTTTTGCACTAAGAAAAATCAGGCGGGATTAAGGAAGCCCGTCAGCATTCAAGCAAAGATTTCTTACCTTAAGCATTGTTAGATTAGCCAAATCCCCAACAAAATTCTTTCCAAAGCAGTCAACAGACGATAATTCCCATAAAAACTTTAGAGCAACACCAATATTCTCCAAACACGCTTCGCTAACACGCTTCTTTTGTCCCTGGTCGTGGACCAAGAGCAACCTGTCCTTTATGCTCCGCCATATTTGTAAAAAAAGTTTGTCCTTGTCTTTGAAAACATCGTGCGTTTCAAGCTTCTTGATGTACCGAAGAATCACATTTAGAAGATGGATAGATGACTCTATGTGGGGATTTTTAGATTCCGGATTTTGGACAGTCTGTATCTAGTAATAGAAAGCATGATGTTAATTTATTGACATTTTTTAGTATTACCATTTAGATGTCGTGAATATTTTGTTTATACTTACGGCATTTCCCAAGAAAAAACCTAATCCAGCCCAAAGGCAATCCAAATTCTTTATTTCACCAGCGTCATTGGTTTCACAATACTTGGACAGAGTCAAAGAATACGCCTCCATCGCATTCAATGCTGCCAGCATATTGTCAGAAACTACCATAGAGTCTTCAGTGTTACCAGTTTCTGATGCAAATAAACTGCTATTGTGACTAAAGTCAATATTTTTAAATGCATCCAGCATAGTCTTGTGTATTTTCTCTTGTAAATTTGCTAATATTGATCTGTAAGCGCTTGTTGTTATAGCTTTCTTTTCTTTTGCTATAATTGGAAGAGCTAAACAGCTGATTTGGAACACAGGATCGGAAAAATACTCAACGCTCGAAGTATTTTTATTTGATTGCTTCTTGAGTAATATTTCAACAATACTTTTTACTACTTCACTGTCAGTTTTCACTTTCTTTACTCCAGTTTCTAAAGTGCTTTTTATCAATAGCAAGTTGTTAGAAGTCTTGATTTTCAGTGTCAGCAGGTCAATCAAAGATTTGTCTCCGAATGAGAACATAAATTTTACTGGGAATATTTTAAACAAATCTGGATTTTTAGCACTCAATTCGTAAATACTTTGCAGTGCGTAATCAATATTTCGTTTCAATTTCTTAGTAGCCGTTTTCTTCACTACCAACATCACAAAAATTGTTGCCAGTTGATATTTTTCTTCTAAATAGTAGATTTGCAATTGTTTCAAAATCTCTATACTTTTAACAACATCACTTTCTTCTGTTAGTGACATGTTATTAAAATATTCATCAACATTAACCTCTTTTAAGAATATAGTCAAATCGAATTCAGATTTGTTCATGGCTTTGGTTAGTGATTCTCCATTTTCAAATCCTTTTACTATATTTTTTAATGTTTCTAATACCAGCGCATTTAGCAACTGTCTGTTATTCACAATGGCGCTATGTTTCAAGACATCTGTCTCATTCTGATTCAAACATAATCTGATTAAGAATTTGACAAGTTGTTTTGCTTGCGATTTCTCTAGATGGGTAAAAACAACCTTCTTTAGTGACCCTTCATCATCAAAAACATCTGAGCTGGTCAGTTCTTTTATTAAATAAGACTTGTCTGAAGATAACTGATTCTCTTCTGGATTGGTAAGTTTAGTTGCTAATATTCTATTTGCTACCAGATCATCCTGAAATAATAATAATTTATTATTAATAGTTTTAAGCTATTGCATAGCTTTTATCGCGGGCTTTGAGCGCGGCGACAGAATCAAGAAATTCCGTAACGAAAATAAACCTAACACCCCCCCACTCCGACCGGCACAGCGGTGCGGCGTTGAAAGCCTTGCATCGTCTAACGTCGTTTCAGTTCGGAAGACTTCGGCACGCTGATTGTGTGCGTGCGACTAGACGTATGCGTGTAGACTAGCTGCTAACTGCTCATAACTGATTCTATCTCTTTTAGACACAATGCTAGGTGAGACAGCGTGCTTTTTGGCCGCGTCCACGAGTGAGTTCGAGCCCGCGACTAGTTGAACCTTAACGTGTATGTATATGGTACGACTGTACGAAATTATAATTGCATAAGTTGATAAAAAATGCTATGCAATAGCTTTACCGCGGCAGTCCCCGAGTGCCACACGTATTTTTTTTGTTTAGCAATTGTCAATTTGAGTAATGCACATCCTAATAATAAGAGCAGTCCTAAAAAGGTCCCAAATACCAAAAAAATGCCTATATATTATTAAGAATGTCTATTTATAAAAGTTCAGGATTTTTTATTTCGTATTTTTCAATAACGAGTAGTATTAGGATTTTTCTAGTCACCTAAGTACATTTTTTTATTTCCAAGATACGAATTCAAACACGTCGGTTTTATAATGTTGAGTTTAAAAACTTTGCCGTGTATAGTCGACTACAGACAGATGTATCTATTTTTCACCTTATTGCATTGTTGGCTTTAAATATATACACATACACGATTGTCTTTGACTGTACAAGTACCCAATAAAAATGTTGATTTAGAAGAACCATGTCAATGTGATTGTCATTGTCTTTTCTGGCTTACTGTACACCATTCACCAGCAAAACTTTGGGAGTTTATTTTGCATTTTTTTTCACACTCAAAAGTTTTTAGGCAGTAATATAACTTACCAAGAGCACCTTAGTTTCATTTTCCTGCACTTTACCAGCCAGTGCTACCCACTGCTCTGAATTTAAACAGGGCAATATCAGGCTGAAGTCAAAAACATCAGAAGCCTTGTTTGATTCCATGTCTAATTTCATGTTGCCATACTTTAAATTGAGAAGTTTAAGTCTTGAGAAACTGACGCAGAGTTGCAAATAGGCTTTTATTAAAGGTGGATTCTGAAATACAACACACAAACATTAAGTTTAACTTTAAATCTAGTTAAGATTGGCTGAAAAGCCACTGGAAACTTTGGAAATGTTTTTATAAATTAGCGTTTTCTAATATTTTTTAATACGATCTCCACAAAACTTTTACAAAGTACCCAAATTTCAAAGATAATGTTATTTACGTACGTAATTTAGTTTTAAAATACACTCTCCCAATTTCTTCAAGCATTCAGATTCAAATTTGCTATAAGATGACCAAAACTCCTCTGCAATGTGTCGCGGGACCGTGTGATCCGCCATTTTGTTGTTATCAAAAAAACTCGACAAGATGGCTGCCAATACTTCGGACAAAGTTATTATAGAAGGACCTGGAAAGTTAAGATAGTAAATTAGTAATCAATTTAATTATTTGCCTATTTAGTATACTGGTTGCAGTGACATTACTTACTGACAAAACCTTCCTCTAACATCATAAGGCAATGTATTTCGAAATCTTTATGCAAGGACACCAATAGTTCACCATTTTGTCTGAACATTAATTCAGAAGTCCATTTGCCATACATGTCCACACAATCTTTAGGTAAAATATCATTGCCAGTAATGATTTTGCTTAAAAACTTTTCAGGATTTTCCTCAGTTTTAACTTTTTGAATGAGATCAAACTGCTCAGTGTTGCTAGCTTCCAAAATAAATTTTATGCTTGGTAGAATTTGAGTGAGGAAGAGAGTTCCTCTACTTAGTTTAAATAATGTTTGTAGCAAACATTTTACCATTGATGTATAAGTTTCTAAAACACTAGAGTTATTTTTCTTTGCTGCCATTATTGGTGGTAGAATTTGGGACAATTTTTGTTCGATTAGAACTGGATCCAACTTCAATGCTATATTTATAATATTCATAGTAGTTTTATCCAACTTTCCTTCTAATTTTAACAGTCCCATCATAACTCTTTGCAGAAACATGGAGAAGTTCTTTTTGATTTCAACTTTAGATATTTTCTCACCAAATGTGTCTGTCAATCGAATACTAATGTCCACCTCGTTAGTCAACAATATTTCAAGCATTTTTAAGAAGATTGTTCTTTTTATTTTGTCATCATTTTCTTCAAACAAAATGGGTGGCATTGAGGTGTTAGGATTTAAGTAATTCTGTGTCATTTGCAATGAATTTGTTATCATTATGTAGAATGCAAAGATGAGTTGATTTTCACCTTGGAAGCAACTGACAAAAACATCTATAAAGTTGCATAGAAAGTTCTGATCTTTTGAAGTCCGTCCTTTAGGAAATTCAAAAAATGCATTCATGATTTTCATTACTGATTGTATATTATCTCCCTTTTCAGCAATTAATTCATCTATATTATCTTTCCTGATCAGAGTTTGTAATAAACTTACAAAGAAGGATTTCTTGTTAGATGGAAACAATATATTTTGACAGAGTTCTATCACGGAATTACGATTCTCAGAGTTTAGCAAACTAAATATTGTTTCTAAATTATGACCGTCAAGAAGTTTTACAATAAATTCTAGCTTCTTCTTTGACTCTTTGTAATGTTTTACAAGGTTGTTTAAAATTCTTTGGGTAAGGGTGTTTACTTTAGTTTCACCTATTTCTGTATTCAATGACTGTAGCAGTGTAATGAATATCAGTAATTGCTCATCAACATGTTCTGTTATTTGTTTAGATATCTTTTCATTCTCTGTGAAATCTAGGATTGATTGTGTGTCTTCAATATTAAGTGTGTTGTTTTTCACAAAGTTTGATACAATCTGAAAAAATATTAAATTATAAATAATAATTTTCATAAAATATCAAAAAGTGACACTGTTTTAACTGATTTATTGTAAGAATATAAATAGAGAAAAGCAAAGCAAAAGAGAAAAAAAATCTGCAAAAATCATTTATTTTAGAACAGCTTATTGTTTTTGAATGTAGTTTTTTTACACAGTCTTCATCTGCTTATCAAGAGCAGCAGAGATCCTGTCGCCACTGGCAGACTCCATCATCAGAACTGCTCCATGGTGCCATGTTATTCTATTGACATCAAAGTTACATAGGTATACCAAATTTCAGCTCAATGGGTCTGACGAAAGTGATTCAAATCTTCCTTAGATTTGACCCAAATTACATACATTCATATGTTTATCAGTGGGATCATTGTTGCTTTTCTCTGTTTGAAGCAATGTTTTTACTTTCTTATATGACATGGCTTTTTGACAACTTTAAGGGTAAATTGATTAAACAACAAAATAGTTGGTTGTGGAACTAGTTTTTGGGTATGCATTTTCACACATAACTTTTTAAGTTCTATTATCGGAAGTATTATAACCGAATATATTTATATATACATCATAATGATCACTCTTCATAATTAATATTAATCATACTCCTGTTTATTTTCAGATTTTAAATATATCCAATTGGTGAATACAGTTAGGTTAGGTTTAAATAAATAAATAAATATCAGGGAACAAGCTCACACAAATTGACCTAGTCCCAAACGAAGCGCTAAGCTTGTCTATGGGTACTAGACAACGATAAACGGGTCATTCTCAGTTAAGAGGTAAAAACGATGTCCCGGAGAAATAATCATACTTCTATTGAAAATTAAAAGAATATTATATCACAATCTCTTAATATAAGTGCTCAACTTTATGGACAATCAATTTCAAATAATTAATTAACTTAGTTTTGTCACAATTTCACCTCAAACATGCAAAACTTCTCTCCCCTGGCCTGTCCCCAGCTAGTATTTACAGTAAATCAGTAAGTTTACGTGATCTTAAAGCCATGGAAACATTTTAAGTTAGTCTGTATTAGAAAATAATATAAAGAATGATTGTAATGATGTAACCGAAGTAACTAATTTTTTTTATTTTAATAGAATATATTCACGATACATTTTGTCGCCGGAATTTGCGTCTCTTCCCCTGGCATTCTTATAATTTAAAAAATATTGTATTTGCGATCTTAATTATTGTACGAGGGGCGGCTGAAAAGTTCTAAGCCTAAGGTAGAAAAAAAAGGTTCAGATTTTTTTTACTATTTTTATTTTTCAATATAATCTCCCTCTAATTCAATGCATTTATTACATTTTTTAAATAATGCTTTTAGACCGTTAAAAAAATAAGTTTTATTTTGGCTGTCGAAATGTTCCTGTACAGCCGCCTTCATCTCTTCATCACTGCCAAATCGCTTTCCCCTTAAATCTTTCTTCAAATTGCTGAATAGAAAATAATCACTAGGGGCCAGATCTGGACTGTAAGGTGGATGATCAATTTCCTCGAAGCCAGTTTCCTTCAGAGCAAGCTTGGCAACACGAGCGGTGTGAACGGGGGCGTTGTCTTGCAAAAACAAAATGCCTTTGCTCAGTTTGCCCCTTCGTTTCTCGACTATGGCTTGTCGCACTTTTCTTAATAGCTCAGCATAATAAACTGCATTTATTGTAGAGCCTTTCGCCAAATAGTCTATTAAAAGAATGCCATCGCAATCCCAGAACACGGTGGCCATTAGCTTAGACGCCGATCTTTGAACCTTGAATTTCTTTGGCGGCCTTTCACCCTTTTCGATCCACTGCATAGATTCAGACTTCGACTCTGGATCATACTGTCTGATCCATGTTTCATCAACAGTTACTATGCGGGAACAAACTTCATCTAAACCTTCTTCACATAATTCTAAAAATGCCTGAGAAGTTTGAACACGACGTTCTCTATCGAAAGCTGTGAGCATTTTCGGCACCCAACGAGCACTTACTTTTGTCATATGCAAATTTTGATGCAAAATCTCTCCAACTCTTTCCTTACTAATACCTAAGGCTTCAGCTATTTGCCAAACCTTAATTCTCCGATCCTCTAATACTAACTTTTTGACTTTTTCAGTATTTTCTTCAGTCCCAACCGATATTGGCCTTCCTGAGCGAGGATCGTCTTCGATCGACTCCCGTCCAAGTTTAAAAAGTCGACTCCATTTTTTAACAGTGGCATGAGAAGGGCCAGATTCACCGTAAATACTAGACATTTCTTCAAAAATTATTTTCGGCGATTTGTCACTTTTTGTGAGGAACTTAATGACTGCACGGTGCTCAATTTTCGTGATATGCGTTGATAATTCACACATGATGACCTTTAGCGTCGGATATCTCGAGATGTAATAAACAAAAGACGACATTTTTTTCTTTTATTTATTAACTTTTTAAATGGTCTTTTTAGTGGCCAGTATCGCTAACGCATATGCAACCTCAACATACCTTAGGCTTAGAACTTTTCAGCCGCCCCTCGTAATATTAATGCTAATCATAATTCATTTGATCCACAAATATAAGCCAACGTTGTAATAATGATCTTTTTTCCACATTTTGTCACTCGTATTGATCCCTTTGTTCATCAATTTTGATGGTATCTGGTGAAATAGTCTCTCCCCTGGTCAGCTTTATATCTGGATTAATTTTTCTAAATACTTAATTATATATTTATATTGACTTTAATTTACTTATAGATAACAAACATACTTCATTTTATTAACTAATATTAAATACTTTTGAGATATTATCGATTTTCTTACTGAAAAGTCTCTCCCCTGGCACAACATTTGCAAAAATGTTCAGCAAACGTATAAATATTGGTTTAAATTAACTATTACACTTAATTACACTTTCCATTATTCAGATCTGCAAAATAATCCGTCAATTTTTTATTTTTTTCTTGTTTTTCAAAAGGCCAGGGGAGGGACTAGATTGTGCTCAACAAACACTATTTTCTGAGGTAAAAAAGAATAATAAAAAAAAAAACATTAGAAAATGCATATACATCATCTAATAGATTTATAAAAATCTGACAAACATTTAATATATGCATTTATTTATATTTTATGAATTTTTTTCATAAAAGTCTCTCCCCTGGCTTTCTGTAAAATGATAAAAAAATGAAAAATTGACTGGTCACCTAGCACATATTAAAAAACAAGTTGTTTTGATAAATCTGTAAAAAAATTAAATCAAATTTCAATTTTTTTTGTCATGCCAAGTTTTATCAGTAAGCTATTACCTCTTAACTGAGAATGACCCAAACATACTTATATAGAGAAATACATACTTAAATAAATACATAGAAAACATCCAAGACTCAGGAACAAATATTCACACTCATCACACAAATATCTGCCCTTACCGGGATTTGAACTCAGGACTGCTGGCTTCGGAGGCAGGGTCACTCCCAACTAGGCCAACATGTCGGTTTGTTTTATAAATGTCCTAAAATCTGAACGGTTTCAGTAAAATTCACTTCAGGAGTTGTAATGATTATGAATACCAAATTATGAACAAAAAAGTACGAGGAAGAAATGATGCAGTGATTATTATGAATACAAATCAGTAGTAAAACAATTAAAATTATTAATTTTGGTATTTTACGAAAAATAATTTTACACAAGCTAATATGGACCCCTATTTTTTAGTATCAAAAACTAAAGCAAGAGTTGTACATGGACATAATCATGGGTATTATAAATATCCATACTAATATTATAAATGTAAATGTGTGTCTGTCTGTTACCTTTTTACGCTTAAACCGCTGAACAGATTTGGATGAAATTTGGTATAGAGATAGTTTGAGTCCCAGAGAAGGACGTAAAATAGTTTTTATCCCGAAAATTCCGAAAATCATCCCCTAAGGAGGTGAAATATGGTATAACGAGTTCGAGACGGAGTATATTGATCAGAATCAACTTACCTGTAAGAGTTTACTCTTTAACTCATTGCTTAAATTATCACCCGCACCCAGCCACCCAATTATACTCTTTAATTCTCCTCCATTGAGTTTCCTTTGTTTAGTTAGGTCGTCAAGCCATTCTGCGACCACCCGTTCCTTGGGAGCCGCGGGGAAATAGTGAGAGTGTACAACATTCTTCGCCAAGCAAAGGCGTTTCGGTAGAGACGTGGCGTCGTCTTCGAGACGACGTTTTAACTCTGAAAATTAAATATTCTAGTTTAAATATAAAGACTTTAGGAAACTATTATTTATTACAGTGTTTCTACGGGATTAAAATTGGTTTTAGTATGTTCAAAGCGTGTTTTGTATTCGGGGTTAACTTGGATACACGAATAAGTTAAAAATTTGTAATTTTTGTATGAATACTTACCGTTTAAAGGATTCAGTGACATCTTAATGTGAATAACACTTAAACTAAACAGAACATTACGTGTGTTTAAGTAAAATAATCCACAATTTATTTATTAAAAGTCACCAATGTAACACATGTATTTGACATTGACACACGTGCGCTTGTTATTCGTTTCAGCGTTTCGATTAGGTTTGAAATTTTAAGACGTTAAATACGATGCCATTTAGATTGTTATGAGTAATTTTCGTAATCTAAATCCCATGTGAAATCATTTTGTTCTTTGTAATATTGTATACTTTAGCTTAAAATTACTTTCAATGCTTTTAAATTGAACAAACTTCATCTTGATGTGCACGAAGACGTAGCAGTATCGAAACGTTATATATGTCAAAAAAGTCGTTCGAGTCTTAGTTTATACTGCTGTTCAAGGTGCAAGCAGCAATTTCGTCAATATTTTTTTTTGAAAAATATACAAACATGATTTTTATTTGATTTTGTTTAAGGTACCATAATAAACGTTAAAATAAATTTACTTGAAAATGTGTTATCCTCAGGATAATTATATTATTATTTACTGAAATGGCAGCGAGTTCTATAATTCGCTTTAAAAATAGAAGATTTCCACTGACGACACGGCACTAGAAAATTAGGAGTAGATAAGCCCTCTGCAGATTTTTAATGATCTAGTGAATTGATGCAGTAGTGCAAATCGGCTCTAGACCGGTCACGGTCATGGTGACTGTCGTTGTGTGTTGTAACTGTAACTATGTCCAGCAGTAAACTCTTTAGCCTGCCACTGACGTGATGAAAATAATATTTCTTACATAGTTACAACAAAAACAGACATGTACATAATCACAAAAAACTACATTCAGGTATAAAGCAGAGAGGAGACCGTTTTGGCAATAGTTAAAAAAAAACGTTTAGATTAAGACGTTATATTATAATATATGATTATAAACTGTTTTTTTAATGTGCCAAGTACATTATTTTTTATTTAATTTTTCAGTAAGTATGTAACTTGTTTTTGTTATGTTGTTCAATAGTGTAGGTATGTCATTGACGTCATTGTATTTACAAGTAACGTCCTATTCCGTAGTCAAACTAGGAACCCTTAAATAAATAGTTTCGCCATGTCCGTCCATCTGTCCGTTCATCCATACGCAGCTTAGCTCGGAGACTCTTAGTATCTACTAAAAAGTTGTTATTTGGCATGAATATTCATATTAGTCACGCCGACAAAGTGGTTATATAGAATCTTGTTTTTTTTTTAGCATAGTTTTTTCTTCTACCCCATGTGGGTGCCGTTATAGGACTTTCAAAACTATTGCGGGGTAGTAAAAAAAAATACGATAAAGGGATACGTTTGTAAAATAAGCTTTAAAGTGCTAATTTTTGTCTCGAGTCAAGTTTTCCGCCACACCCTTCAGCCAAAACAACAAATACCTACTATATTTCTAAAAATTATCTAAAATGAAAGCGCATAGGTACTTACTTATAAAAAAAAATAATAGGAAAATTACGATTTACGATTAAGTAGTAATACACATAAATTGGTTTTCAAGACTTACATGTATAATATATTCCGAAAAAAAACCAAATGATAATCTACCAAGCGCAAGCGCACAATGCCGCCAAGAGAAACTTCCACTGACACCGAGAGAGAGAGAGTATTACCTGTCAAACACATACCTTACGCATACCTTCTAATCTGTGCAATAGGGATGCGTTATGAAATTACGGCCGAACCCTATATTCA
This sequence comes from Acleris holmiana, assembly GCA_949316455.1. Taxonomy (NCBI): domain Eukaryota; kingdom Metazoa; phylum Arthropoda; class Insecta; order Lepidoptera; family Tortricidae; genus Acleris; species Acleris holmiana. The sequence continues at coordinate 4,161,950 of OX438787.1, forward strand.
AACCGCGGCCAGATAGCCTTACTTCGGATTAAAATTTGACACATTTTGTATGGGCAAATGTCAAATTTCAACCCGAAGTAAGCCTTATCTATCCGCGGTTTGAGTATCTATAGGGTTCGGCTGGTTCAGCCGTTAGTCATGTTCCCAATCCATGTTTATTTTTTTCCCGTCTAACAGTAGACATCTCTCTATCATTACAGACTAGACGGAAAGGGAGATCCGAGCGACATTCAAGTCGCGGACCACTATAAATTGTGCTAGTTGTGCTAGCTGTCCTGAGCCCAATAGACATTTCCCTCTCGAGACTACAATTTTCTTATTCCACACCGGAACACAATGTGAAGTTGCAAGTGTTACCTGTTCATCAGAAAGCTTATTAAGAATATTATAAGTACACGTAAGTTTTTTCATAATCCTCAATCAAGATTTTTATGGAAAAAATGCTGCCTCTTTATTCGTCTGTCTGTGTATTTGTTTGGTTTGGCTGCGCGTTCGTCGTCGCAGCCAAAACGAATGGAAGAATTCTAACGCGTTTCTTTTGAACTAAATAGCTTATTTTTCTTAGGTAAGTTATAATCATAGCTAAAGAAAGCCTGCTAAGGATATTATAAGTACAATCGCCCACACAGCTAAGTGACCAATGAAGATAAACAGAGAGAAACTGTCTTGGTCGTGCACATGAGATTCTTATGTAAAATCTATATTCATCTCTTTCTACATTTTCTTACTTCCGTCTTTAATGGGCAGTTAATTGTGTGGCTGTTTGTACATATAAGTATTTTCATGATCCTCAATCAAGATTGCGCATTGCAAGACTGAGCATTGCAGTGCAAGGGGTAATCCTGCGAGCGTCCTGGGCACGATGCCGCAAGTGGGTTCAATGGAGGGTTTTATTTTATAAGTTAGTTCTAAATTGTTTAAATGTGTTTTGTTTAAATAAATTTATCAAGATTTATATGGAAAATATGCTGCCTCTTTGTTCGTCTGTCTGTGTATTTGTTTAGTTTGGCTGCGCGTGCGTTGTGGCAGCCAAAACGAATGGAAAAATTCTAACGCGTTTCTTTTGAACTAAATAGTTTATTTTACTTAGGTGGTTTATAGTAAGTGATAATCATAGCTAAAGTCCGTCTATTTTAGGATACCTAAGACTTTAAGTTGTATATAAAACGAATAATTACGCCTATGCTATAAAATAGCAAGATTTCACTTACCAAACGTTTTTCTAATCGCTTATAAGTAGACGCCGAGAATAAAATCCAGGTAAGTATTCCAAAAACATTATTTCTCGGAGGGAAACATAACGTTTTGTTGCTTTAATTACGTTAAATGTTAAATACTGCAAACAACATAATCCTTAATCCGCGACCCTGAAGCGCTTTTAGCGCTGTAGCTATAGACGCTACATTAAATGCAGCTTTTATGCTGGCTGGGAAGTATTATGTGCCAGTAAAAAGGGTTTGCTACTTGTTTGCCGTAAATAAAGGACGACCATAAACACCCGAGGTCTATGGGTGTTTTTAGGTCAACAAAATATAATAGAAATAATGGAGGACTTGTGTTGTGTGCCTACACTGTTATTGTTATTATGATAACAAAGGATGTAGGGCAGTTTTTAAGCCTTTTGAATAATCTTCGGCTTCGGATTTTTCACACGTTTGACCTACTTCAATGTAATTGCTTTATAACCGGGCGCAATACTAGAAAGCACTATCATCGCTGCTCTCCTCCAAATCTGCAATAAGGACAACTAGAGCTCCAACAGAATATTCTTGGGGTCTGCCTGCAATATGTATATTAAATTTAGTAGCAAGTAAGTATTTTAAAGTGCTAAGTACCTGTGCATATTTTTCTTTTTTCATTTGTGTTTTCTTTAAAGCAACCTATTGCATGCTGTGGTTGTCTGTAATTAGTGTAGTATTTAGATTTAAAACCTATTAAGGTATTATTTACCACTAAACAATGTTTACACTGTTGAAAACCCTAAATAAATAAATAAATAAATGTGACAGTACTAAAAATTTAAAAACCGATCGAAGAACGCTATTTGAAGAATTCCGATATTTTCATCAAAATCATTAGGACCCGATGCATATACATATAATTGCTAAAGCCGGACACCTGGCAACCCTAGCTTTGAGATTACTAAAGCTACTACTAAAGCGTAAGGCCGTTTGTCCACCGCACGCCGTCAACAACACGACAACGATAACGATATTTTTATGGCCGATATCAAAATATCGTGACGGCGATTGTTTGTTCAGTCAGTTTGTTGCAGCTGTCGTCCGATTTGGACGACACGCTGGCTTCGAAGCTAGGAGTCCTGGGTTCAAATCCCGGTAAAAGCAGATATTTGTGTGATGAGCACGAGTATTTGTTCTTGAGTCTTGGATGTTTTCAATGTATTTAACTATGTATTACTCTATATAAGAAAGTTTATCGTTATTTAATACCCTTGGTACAAGCCTAGAGCTTAGTTTGGGACTAGGTCAATTTCTGTCACATTGTCCTGTGATCTTTGTTTTATTTTATTTATTTATTTGATAATTAGATTACGTTCTATGGGACCACCCATAAAGTATGAGTTTCAACAAAATAATTATCGAAATCGGTTCAGTAAGTTAACGTTATTTTTTTTATGTACGCATACATTACAAAAATATACAATCGAATTGATTCCTCGCTTCGCTTCGATTCGCTTTTTAGTGGGTTAAAAATAAAAAGTCATCTCGTTATCGGTGTCCTATCGTTGACGGTGGACAAGTTTAAACGTGTTTTGTATTGCCGGTACATCGGCCTCTCACAATATCGGACCGAGTTCCAGCGGTACCGACGATCTAGCCCAAAAATCGTCGACCGGGAAATCGTCGCTCGAGCAGTGGACAGGCGGCCATAGTAAATGTATGTGCCGCTACTTCGGTGCCGTCATCTCGTTGTCGTTATCGTGTCGTTGACGGTGGCGGTGGACAAACAGCCTACGCCTACGGCGGGTTATACTAGTGGCCATAGTGGGCCTACGGGTTGTACGTTATTTTACAGACAGAAGTTGTTTAGAATTTCATTTCTTGTAATTTTTTTCTCGTATTATCATTTCATAGAATAGTCAATTTATAGAATAATTACTTTGAAGACATTTAAATCATCGATTTTTATTTCAAATAAGTTTCAATGTTTCTTTTTTCATATCATATAATAGCAAATTACATATTCTTTGTTCTCATATTATTTAGTTAATATATATCTTAAAAGCAATAAAATCATTTTACAGTGTACGTTATTTTACAGACAGAAGTTGTTTAGAATTTCATGTCCCGTAAATTTTTTCTCGTATTATCATGCAATTTTTTTCGCACAGTTTATTCAAGAGATGTAAAAAAAAATAACCTCGAAGGCAAGGCGGGAGCTTGCTTCGCTTCGCTCCCGCCTTAGCCTTCTAACCTAACCTATTCAAGTCGGTTCTGCCCAGAGAGGTCATGGTCGCTCACTCATATTTATATCATACTATAGTATTTAGCTTATAACCCTTATACTTAAAGATAATTTTGTATTATGTTGTAATTGATTTTGTTATTATTGGTGTACCCTTACTCTCTAAATAGTAATTTCGTAGAATAGTGTTTCACAAAAATTATTCACAGAATATTGAGTTTCCCACGACTTTGTATACTGTTGTCGTTGGTGTCCTCTTTTTTTACAGAACCTTATTTCATAGAACGTATTACTTCGCAGAATTTTCATTACTTAGAAATCTAATTTCTGCTGTTACCTTATTGTTTTCAGATTATCTTAAGCATGGGTTACGTAGGTTAGGTTAGACCTGTGACCATTAAAAAAAATAATCTGGAAACAATAAGCTTTCAGCAGAAATTAGCTTTCTAAGCAATGAAAATTCTACGAAGTGATACGGTCTATGAAAAAATATTCTGTAAAAGAAGGTATCGTTAAAAATAATTATATTGTTTGATAGGTTTGTTTAATGAAAAAATTAAATTATAAAATTCATTGAATTGATTTTCTGTGGAATTTGTTTCTTTCAAATAAAAACTTAAAAAAAATATATATTCGAAACAAAAGTACAAGAACCGAATAGTATATGAAACATTTTCTGTGAAACAAAATTCTGTAAATTTTCTGTCTGTAAAACAAGGGGACACCGGGCCTACGAGTACAGAGACTGCATAATATAAAACTATGCAGGGGGCAATTTTTGTAGCTCACCGACGAAAAATGACTAACTTTAAGATCAATTTGTACAGCGATTTAATCTACTAGCGTGTCCACCTTTTGGATTTCATTTCATAACGCCTTTATCATATCAAATCCAAAAGGTGGGCCCGCTCGCAGATCACACCCCTGGATGCCGTTCAAAGTAGACTACAAAGAGATGTATCCGCTTTTGAACCTAAGTACAATGTCATTAGATGAAATAGTGCATGCTTCTCTTTCTACTTGACTGTACTATAAACCAGGGGGTGATTCTCTCAACACAGCGCTGCGTCGATCTCAAAGGTGAATTTTTATCCGGCAAGTTTAAGAAGTCCCGTCCGAGCGTACAAAACACATTTTAGCGCGTGCCTTCTTAATTAAATAGGCAGCTTTATACGACTCTGAACTCGACTCACCTGCCTGCTGTCTCCACCTGCCTGCCTGATGTGCCTGCTGTGTGTAACCCCAGTTTTCATTTCGGAAATGTTGTCTATAGACTATTTGTTATCTTCTAACCCCAAAAACCACCTTGTTGATGTCCCTTTCTGCATTACATGTAGTGGTGGTAGGACCCTGTGCAGGGTCCGTCCGGATCGCTACCACCATCGTATCTATTAACCACCCGCCAAGCAACAGTGTTCGCATTGTTGTGTTCCGGTGTGGGGATAAGACAACCGGTGAAATTACTAGCATAGAGGCATTCCATCTTAGTCCTCAGGGTTGGCAACCAATTGAGGTCTTGGGATTATAGTCGAGAATTCAAATGTCTATGGGTCTCAGATTCCACTTACCATCAGGTGGCCTGAGTGCTCGTGTGCCTTCCCCTTAACATAAAAAAAAAAATTACAGTGACGGGTTGAGAGTAAAAACGATAGCGATGTTAAGTTATTTTTTAAGTTCTATGTTGAAACTACGTACTTATAATTTAAGGTTTGTTTTTATGCAATCAAATTTAACTCTTGGCTAAATGTCTCGTGTCCCTTGATAAACAATCTACTATTTTTTCTCGCAAAAAACTAGAGTGACACAAGTCATAGAGCCATAATGACACTATAAATATCTCGTGTCATAATTTTTTTTTTTTTTTTTTTTTTCTGTTTCTTTTATCTGCAATCAGTCGCCAGACTTTAATCAGATGAGTTGAGTAGACGATGGCGTTTGTAGAGCAAGAGGCCAATGCCTCCATCTCTCTCAGATAACGTGGTTTCGTTTTAGACGGTTAACCACATTGGCATTGTCAAGCAACCCGGAGGCAAGTGGATTTGGGTGATGGGTGAGACGGATAATGTGTTGTTTTTTATAGCGCTCTATTTCCGAAGTAACAGTTGCCATATTTAGATATGCGTGTATTTCGTCGTTCCTTGTGTACCATGGTGCATTAGTGATGCTCCTTAATATGTTATTTTGCAACCTTTGAAGGCACGCAATATTGCTCTTACTCGCTACTCCCCATATCTGGATGCCATATGTCCAGATAGGCTTCAGGATGGCGTTATAGATTAAAAGTTTGTTATCCAGTGATAGCACTGAGTTTCTTGCCATCAGCCAATAGAGTTTTCGAAATTTCTGATTCACTTGGTCTCTTTTAATTTTTATGTGATTTTTCCAAGTAGCGCGTCTATCCAGGTAGAACCCGAGGTATTTCACACAGTTCGTTTGGGGCAAAATACTATTTCCTAGGTGTACCGGGGGACAGTTCTGTTTCCTTAGGGTAAAAGTGATGTGATTAGATTTCTGAGCGCTAGCTCGAATACGCCATTTTTGGAGCCAAGCAGAAGTTAGGTCCAGTACTCGTTGTAGCTTTTCGCTGGCCGTAGTTGGGTCGTTGTCCTCAGCCAGGAAGGCGATATCGTCTGCATAGGTAGCCACTGTTACATCATCTACGAGTGGCAGGTCTGATGTATAGATGTTGTACAGCACCGGCCCAAGGACTGAACCCTGGGGCACTCCAGCTTTAATAGGGTACAAAGTTGATCGTGCTTCTCCTTGCTTAACTTGAAATAGCCTGTCAGAGAGGTAAGATCGAAGAATATCGAACACAGAATGTGGCAATTTTGTTTTTATTTTACACAGTAAACCTTTGTGCCAGACTCGGTCAAATGCTTGTTGTACTTCTAGAAATGCAGCGGAACAGTATTTTTTCTTCTCAAAACATTGTCTAACGGAGTGGTATACGCGATGTACTTGTTCTGTAGTAGAGTGAGCTTTTCGGAATCCGAATTGGTGTTGGGGGATAATGTCATTTTCTTTCATGGTCTCGGCTAGTCGTAGGAAAAAAATCCTTTCCCATAACTTCGAAAGTACTGGAGTAAGGCTTATAGGTCGATATGAGGAACAACTATGTGGCGGTTTGCCGTCTTTATGAATCATAACGATCTGTGAGACCTTCCAAACATTTGGGAAGTATGAAACTCGGAAGGTGGCATTAAAAAGACTGCCCAGAAATGTGATACACCTTTTTGGGAGCTCTTTTAGGATTCGCGGGGTTATCAGATCAAAGCCCGGTGCCTTATTAGGATTAAGTGATTTGATCTCTCTTGCTATTTCTCTAGGTGACGTTGGTTTGAGGGACAAGCACAGTTGGTGGTCTTGGTCAAGTATGGCATCCAACTCTGTCTCATCATCATGACCCTCGTTTGGTTTGAATACCTGGGATAGGTGGGCAGCAAAAGCCTCGGATTTGTCTTCGTCGGTACGTGCCCAGGTGCCTGATTGGCCCCTAATGGGAGGGAATGACTGTTGTGGTTTATTTAGGTGTTTAGTAGCCTTCCAAAGTGAGCAATCACCACGACTTGATGGCGTCATACTTTCCAGAGTTTTCCTGAGACTATTGTTTTTGTGCTCATCGAGTGTTGATTTTAAGTCCTTTATTGCTTTGTTAAGTTTAGTCTTATCAGAGTGGTGTCGCGATGTCTGCCAAATTCTTCTAAGCCGCCGTTTCTTAGCTATTTTCTGTTTAATATCTATAGGCTGGATTGTTTCGGTACCTGCGTTGTTTCTTGGTGGAGTGTTGACCCAAGCTGCCACCTGGATAATGTTGGTTATATACTTGGACGCTTCTTCGATGTCAAGAGTTGTTTTCAGTGGAATCCTCAAGTCAACGTGGTCTTCAAGATATGAGCGAAAGCTCTCCCAATCAGTTCTTACATTATGTAAGGATACTAATCCTTCTCGTACCAAAATACTGGAGCTCATGGTTAAGATCACTGGGGTGTGGTCTGACGATCCGTCTAGGTTAGACTCGATTCCGGTAAAAAGATCGCTTATACCTTTCGTTATAAAGAAATCTAACAGGTCTGGCAGCTTCTTTGGATCGTGTCATAATGGCTTACTTAAGTTCCTTGTTAAATAATCTACTATTAAAACGCCGTTAATAATTAACGCACTTTTCGTCATCAAAATGTATAAGCACCTACTTTTAGAGGGAATGACAAGGGATTTTTATGCGGACGAAGTCGCGGGCGGGCGGTATCCTTATTAATATTATAAATGCGAAACTAATGTTTGTGTGTTTGTTTGAAGCTTTCACAACTACTTACACCACTAAACCGATTTTAATGAAAATTTATATGGAGATAGCTTTATCCCCAGGGAATTTTGGTAAATTTCTATCGAATAATTGAACAGTTCCAGAGGGAATAGCGATAACTGAGTCGTACGCGGACGGAGTCGCGGGCACCAACTCGTATTTAATAAGTGTGAACGTGTGGGAGTCAGCCTGAAACAGCTTGCTTAAGATTGAGGTCGTTGTTTTTTTTTATTATTTTCCAAGCCCTCATTTTCAAGTGAACCTCATTCAATCTGCCTAATGGTTTCATACAATAAAAAACAAATAAAAAGAGCAACGTAATATTTTCTGAAATGAATTAAGAGATTGAAGATAAAATATTTATTAAAGTATCTGTTATATTATATGAGGGCGCTTGGTGATTTTATGAACAAGCTGTTATCCGCGAGTTCGTTCGCCTTTTTTTTCAGGAAAGTTAAATAATGACTTAGGTTTGAGCTTTACATCATGCCGATACCAATACTTGTAACTTATACTTAAGATCCCGAAGGGTCTATGGAACTGTAGTATTTTTTTAAAATAAACTTTAAAAAAAAACCAGAATATTCAATATTTAATTAATTATTGCTTCCATAACGTGTACAGTCAGCGTCAGAAGTAGCTAAGCAGAATAACATGCTCAGAATGATCTAGACACGACGTATTCTCTTGATAATAGAGTCGAGTGCAGATCATTTTGAGCTCTTCGGCTGCGTAGCTACTTCTACGGCTGACTGTACATACAATAAATACAGGAGTTAGGTACTTAAATTAACTTATAAGTTTTGACGACATGGTGGCCTAGTTGGGAGTGACTGCCTGCGAAACCAGCGGTCCTGGGTTCAAATTCAGTAAGGGCAGATATTTGTGTGATGAGCGCGAGTATTCATGAGTCTTGGATGTTTTCTATGTATGTAAGTACATATTTCTCGATAAGTTTATCGTTGTCTAGTACCCATAGTACAAGTCTAGAGCTTAGTTTGGGACTAGGTCAATTTGTGTGACATTGTCCCGTGATAGTTATTTACGTACGAGATTTTTTACATATTTTAGCGTTACATCGTAAGAGGACTAAATCACTACTTTGCATTAATTATTAAGGAACTAACATTACATTAAGTAAATACTAATATTATGGATGGATGTCGTAAGAGGCGACTAAGGGAGTAAGGGCTTGTAGTACTGTTAGGCGATGGGCTTGCAACCTGTCACTAATACACTAGAAAACATCTTAGCCTGTTTGTGCAAAATGTGGTTACAGAAATACCAACAAGTCTTTTTAGAGTTGCTGGTAATTCTGTAGCTCTGCCTACCCCACTCTGGGAATGAAGGCGTGATCGTATGTGTGTGTGTGTGTGTGTAATATTATTTGGAACATTATGTTGTCTTTAATAAAAACTAAATAAATAAGTAGGTACAAGGTGACTACCCATTTGCCCGGTTGCCCGAAGAATGAAGATACGGATGGATAGAGCTCAGTAACACACTTTAATTGTGTGCCCTATTGGAACCCTGTCACAATGAGCGCGTCAAGATACGAGAACGAATAAAGACACGACATATTTTATTATTATCCTGCCACACCCACACAAGAATCAAAAGGGATGGCTTTATGTGCTTCCGCGCGCAGAACGTGAGATGGAGACAGTTTGCTGTTTACTATAAAACCACAACATTTATCTAAAAAAGAGTTATTGTACTCAACTATTAGTTTAAAAAAAACATCGTTAAAGAGTTTCAAAAACATGCGAAAATTTTAGAAAACTAAAACTATTGAGGTTTTGGTTTTTACGTTCATCAGTTTCATGGACAAATGATCAAGTTTAATATACCCAAAGAACAGACACACAGTCGTTATGGTTAAGATCTAGACCGCAGAATACTACCGACTTTAGCTTACATAATTATGTGGCTTCTTAATCATTCATTGGCCCAATTGGGTAATTTCATCATCTTGACAATGACACGTGACAGGTAACAATTCAGTATACATTACAAAGTTAGCATGCTTATTATTATTATAGGAATCCTTGGTGTCGACATTGCGAGTGATGTCCAGTTCCGCGGGCATTTAAAGGGTAAGGCGAAATTGGCCTCGGAGAAGCTCGGTGTGCTAAACAAATCGAGACAGTATTTCACTCCGGCTCATCGCCTGCAGCTGTACAAGGCGCAGGTTCGGCCAAATATAGAATACTGCTCTCATCTGTGGGCTGGGACTCCCCAGTACCAGCTCCTCCTTCCGGACCACATCCAGCGGAGAGCGACTCGAAATGTCGGCTGCCAGCGTACTTCTGATGGGCTACTCTTTGGCGCTGCGTAGGGATGTAGCCTCACTTTGCATTTTCTGTCGCTTGTATAACGGGGAGTACTCCAAGGAGTTGTTCGGATTAATTCCTGCCACATCCTTCCGCCTTCATCCTACGCGACAGAATTTCCACCCCCATCATTTAGATGGTTGGCAGTCCACAACTGTGCGTTTTACTCGGAATTTCTTGCCGCGCATAACTAAACTGTGGAATGGTTTGTCGCCTGCGGTATTTCCGGACCAATACGACCTTTAAACCTTCAAGAAAAGAGCATAATCTCATTTGAAAGGCCGGCAACGCACCTGTAACTCTTCTGGTGCTGCAGGTGTCTATGGGTGACGGTATTCGCTTACCATCAGGCAATCCGTCTGCTCGTTTGCCTCCTATTCCAATAAAAAAAAACATCACTTGGTTTTATATAAACTGCGCCATTTACATTGAAATGTCACCTGTCACCTGTCATTGACAAGATGCTGAAATAGGAGGCAGGTGGCAGTGTGCTCGTATGCCTTTTTCATGCCATATACTGTTTTGTTACTCGTAATCTAACAAACAGTCAGCTTTCAACATCGACTGCATATGTTCACACTATTGACTTTTACGGACAACAATCGGTTGTAGTGCATAAAACTATTTTAGGAGGATGATGGGAACATTATAGGCTAAATGAACGAAATTATATGAATTGGTGAATTATATTGATGAAACCGTAGCGCTTGCCTGGCCAAAGTTTATTAATAAAATAAAAAAAACTTTAGTTGAAATGGCTGACAGTGATTCGCCAATGTGAATGAAGCACTACAACGAAATGGTAGCCTCAACAGCGCCCTGGGCTAGGATTCTGCACGGTAATAACGATATCGTCTTTGACGTGTTTCCGTATTGTCAACGTTTTGATAACTCTTATGTCATTTACAATAATGGCGACTGTGACATAAACGATGCCAAAACACGTCAAACACGATATCGTTATAACGCAGAAGAATAGAGGCCCTGGAGGCGTTATTATATTGAACTCGTAATGTATTATATGCTTTTTGGGTATAGTCAACCCACAGACTGCTGGTGTAAAACGTTTGGCAATAAGCCTTAAAAAGTGTGATCGTAACTTCTGGTGAGCAAAAAGCAAATCTGCGAGTCAACATATTGCCCCCTACAGAAAGCGCCCTACGTTCGCTTTCGATGTCACAGTATATAATACAAATTAACCAAGTCCCATGCTAAGCTCTAGGCTTGTACTATGGGTACTAGACAACGATACATTGTATTGATAAATATATACTTAATTACATAGAAAACATCCAAGACTCAGGAATAAATACTCGTGCTCATCAGTCTCAGCACACAAATATCTGCCCTTACGGAGATTTAAACCCGGGACCCCTAGCTTCGAAGGCAGGGTCACTACCAACTAGGCTAGCGTGTCGTCCCAGAGACTGGGTGGGCGATGAGGTGATCAATTCCCTACGCCTTTTTAGTATTATAAGCCATTATCACTCTCCTTTCCTCTGTTATATCAAAAGAATGGATAGAGCTAATATTATTCTATGGCCCGGGATTTGCAGGGACTATAGAGAGGCAGTGCTTGAAGTTTCTGCAGTGCCAAGTCATCCCCCATACCATGTTACCATTTTCCACTTACCACTCCATCCTCAAGGCTCGCTCATATTCATCTCTCGTGGTTGAGTTACTACGAACTACAATTTTATTATATCTGTCAGATACTCGTTGTATGGAAATTGATAAATCAGTCCTTATTGGTGTACTTTTATTGCATTCAGCTAATGAGAGTGACCATACTCAGGTGACCTGAGTGCTCGTGTGCCTAGTCATTGCCATAAAAAAAATACCTCCTTAATAAAACACAAGCACCATTATAGGAACGCAACAGGCAAGCCAGATTAATGGCGAACGCTATCGCCTTGACGCAAATAACAGCCGTTTTCATACCAACAGCCTAAAATACAGATCGGCTATCAAAAGCCTAATTATAGATCAACGATAACCTAAAAATAACAAATGAATGAATAACTTCATTCATAAAAAATGGCTACCATTTTAAGTGACCATAAAAACAAAATGAATTCTCGCCAATGCCACGCCGCGCATTTCTAGATGAAAAAAACGAAATGCCGCGTTTGGTTATGTTATTAAGGAAGTTAAGTCGTTTTGGAGCTCAAAGTTTGATTTGGGCCAAGGAGAAAAATGGAGCATGCGCGGAACAATTGATTTTCACCAACATGACGTCACAAGATGTCTGCCGCGTTGGCTCAGTATAAAAAGTAAAAAATAAGGCAAAGGTTGCCCTCTCACGAGACTGGCGTCAGCCGGTAACTTTTACACATCGTAAGTTAGCAAAATAACTTAAAATTAAATAAAACTGATGCAACAGAGATAGTTTAGAGTCAGTGGACGGTAGCTAAGCAGAATACAAGATGGTTTATCCTTTAGTACAAAAGAATATCCTGAGAATGTTCGACTCTACGTCGGCCGTCGTGCTGAAAATGATGTGTTTATGTAAGTATTTTCTTAATTATTATTAGTACACAATTACGTTAGCTAAGTTTAGTAATAATAATAACATATCCATTAATAAAAATTTACTTATTATTTAGAGTTAACAGTGTACACTCAAAAATGCTTGAAATTATCAAAATTCAAACTGTCATCCTTATTTATAATTTTACTTAAGCAACTTTTGCGATAATCGAGTAAACATCAACGTTAAATTTTATTGTATTATTTAAAAAAAAATATTGACATTTTTTTAATGTAGGGCTATAGGACACAATCGCCTTAAGAAGCATTCATTGCCTGAGGACATGACAATTAATAAGAAATACCGGCCACTTTTAAATCGCTCATTTGTAAATCGAATTTCCTTGAAAAATAGAGCAATGTTGGCTTTAGACGCGTCGTGAAAATACAGTTTTATAGAAATAACAAGTTGGAATCTTGGAAAAACATAAAGTAGACGCGATCACTTCACGTCAAGGTCTCGACCTTCATATCTTGCCTGCTTTTCGACCTTATTTACACAGGCAAGGGAACTGCGGCAGGAAAGGATATAAATCAATAAGTGTAATACGAAAAGATAACTGGACGGAGGTGGCACTTTACCGAGAAAGTGATAAGAAAGCACTACACAGGAGTGTCTTTCGAATTTCCGAAAGATATTGTAGTGTAGATACTCAGCTAACGGAGGCTCAATTACCGGATTCGTTTCCTGCTTTTTTGTAGGAAATTCAAACATAAATGCTACGACTAGCAATTGTTAAATGAATGGAAAACAATAAATTGTCTTTCGGAGAGGCTTCTGTGCTACGTAGGTATTATTTCAAAGGCGTATTCAACGATATTAAGATTTGTTTGTATGGGCAAATATTGTAGAAAACGGGTAAGGAGGAAATAGTCTTTACCTCTTATAGGTACTAAAGAAATGGTTCTAATCTCTTTTACAACAATTGTACCAATTTCCTAAGCCATTTCATTATTTTTTATAAAAAATCGTCTGAATATTATACTTTTTCGTTTTTCCTCTGATGGTTTAATAAAAATAGTACCTAATTAAGAAACCCTAAGCTCATGTCGGATCGCTGTCAAATTTCCTCCCTTTGTTAAGGACTTGTTAAGGCTTTGAAAAGCATTTTTTCATAGTAGCGAGTTTTCATATCGCATTCTTTCTCATCGCAAATTTAATTATTCGTCTTTCTTCATGTAGGGATTTTTCGTAAAGCGTTTTACAATGTTCCCGTTCATTTTCTTCGCATTTTTTTACCGGTAAGTAGATTATTTTACTAGTCGCATTTTTTCCCAACCTAATTTGACAGAGACAGAGTCGCCGGAGCCCTAGTGGAGCTCATATTTCTGGTTTACTTTGGCCCTCCGGGCCTGATATAAAAACGAACCTAACCTAACCTATAAAGTAGCACAATCGATTCCGAAAATGTCTATAACCTACTCCATTTAAGAAGTAAGTTATAAGTTAAACTAACAAATCAAAACATAATTAAGCGCTTTAATTACACAAATGGATGAGCATTCTGTGTAACTTACATCAAAAACATAGTATAAAACAAAGTCGCTTTTTCTGTCCCTATATCCCTATGTATGCTTAAATATTTAAAACTACGCAACGGATTTTGATGCTGTTTTTTTTAATAGATAGTGTGATTAAAGAGGAAGGTTTATATGTATAATACTTTAATCCGGAGCGAAGCGAGGGCGGGTCGCTAGTACTTAATAAGTTTCGCAGATAGTGAGCTACGTGGACGCTAATGAAAGAATTTAACACTATCTAAAAGCCCTTACTGAATAATGAAATATGATTTATGAATGATGCTATGAGTATGTCTGCGAGGTCGTCCTTGGTGTGACTTGTGTATGGCAACAGTAGGTACTTAGTCCAATTAGTACTCGGAAATTGTAATAACTTTATTTATTAGCCAAATATAAAACACGCATGAGTTGTTATCAAGATTCCTTTATTAATTATGTACCATGTTTTACCACGCTCCTAACCTTACATTTTTCTGCGTCGGAAATACATGACAGCTGTCTCCGATCCCCGAGTGTTGCCCACCTCTCCGTCTAAGGTGATGCCTATCACACTCTCCTCTTGGATAATTTACTTAAGTACTAATCTTACAACAACACTTTATAATACTAACATGTCCTTTCCAGTGACTATCCTTTTTTTTTTTTTTTTTTTTTTTTTTTTTATATGTGTAAAAAGATATTGCTAGATAGAGGACAATGTTATCTTATAACTAGATATAACTATAAGGATACTTATCTCTATTACAGATCCTGAGAACACTTTAACAATTGATCAACATGTCTCTTTACCAATTTGTTATTAATTTGCACTCTGAACGTAACACCTGGCAGAATTATATCCATTATCTTACCTAAAACCCATTTCTTTCCGCTTGCACTATAGTTCCTGACCATAACCTTCTCCCCCGTTACAAAATTCACTTTCCTACTTCCTTGGTGATTCCGGGTCTGGGCGACTTGTTCACACATTATTTTCTCAGACATTGGATCTGGCCTCAACATGCTAAACCGTCCCCTCATTTCTCTACCTAGCATTATTTTAGCTGGAGTTTCCCCAGTTGTTTTATGAGTGGTTGACCGATAGTCAAACAAAAATAAGTTTTTTGCAAATGGTAATGAGTAACCTGACTCTTTCATCTTAATTATATGGTGCTTAAATGTGTAAACAAATCGTTCAGCTAACCCATTGCTTGGGGGGTCATAGGGAGGTGTATATGTTAATTTAATACCTGCATTTTTGCAAAACAATTTGAATTCAGTACTAGTCCATGTTGGCCCATTATCAGTCACCACATGTGCTGGATAGCCGTACCTGACAAATAAATCTTTGAAGATGTTGATGGTAGTTGTAGCAGTTATATTAGGTACTTGGAACACTTCAGGCCATTTTGAGTAACTGTCTACAATTACTAAGAACATCTTACCAAAGAGTGGTCCAAGGAAATCAGCATGTAAACGGTGCCATACTACAGGTGTTACTGGCCAAGGATTCAGAACTACCGACGCTGGTTGTTTCCGGTTCTGAAGGCAAATTATACAAGATTGAATTAAATGCTCTATATCGCCGTCTAACCCAGGCCACCAAAAATAAGATCTAGCGACTTCCTTCATTCTTGTAGAACCAAAGTGACTAGCGTGCAACTGGTGTAATACCCTAGACTGCAGAGAATATGGTATTACTACTCTATATCCCCACAGAATGCAGCCTTTATCTACCGTCAATTCATATCGACGTGTAAAATAGGGCTGAAAATAGTCTCCATAAATATTTTCACTAGGCCAACCATCCACACAACACCTAAGTACCGTTGCTAGAATCACATCTTTTTTTGTTTCAGTCTGAATTAACTTTGAATCTATGTATTCTAATGTACATGTATTTATGTATGTTTTTACAATACTTAGTTCCGAGTCTTTTAAAGTCATATGTTCTTCTCGGTAATTTTTGGTTTCTACTAGTGGTGACCTTGATAAACAATCAGCAGGGTTGTTTTTTGTGCTGATATGTTGTATTGTATAGTCGAACCCTGACAGAAATATAGCCCAGTGTTGGAGTCTCTTAGCAGCCATTTTAGGAATAGCTTTCTTCGGATTAAATATATGGGTCAACGCCTCATTATCTGTTTCTAATGTAAAATGATGACCATACAAATATTCGTAGAACTTAGTGACGCCAAACACAATAGCGTATGCTTCTTTATCAATTGTTGTATATTTACTTTGACAGTCCGTTAATTTCTTACTAGCATAAGCTATTGGTCTGACTAGGCCGTTCTCGTCCCTGTGTGACAGCACGGCAGCTACGCCATAATCTGACGCATCACACGCAAGAATAACTGGTACCTTAGGGTCAAATAAGGCCAGAGTCTTTGTATTTGCTAACGCAGTTTTTATAGTTTCAAATGCTGTATCACAGGCCTTCGTCCAGTTAAATTTTTCTTTCTTTAAACAGTTAAATAAAGGTTCTAGTTCTATTGCCATACTTTTCAAAAATCTGCTAAAATAGTTTACTTTACCTAAAAATGACCGTAATGTTTTCAAGTTATAGGGTTTTGACACATTTAATACAGCTTTAACTTTATCTGGTAAAATGGTAATTCCATTCCCATCTACTGAGTATCCAAATAACTCTACTTTTTTTTTAAAAAACTTACATTTTTTTTCCTTTAATTTTAGACCTGACTGTAATATTCTTTTCAGTACACGCTTTGTGTTTTCAAAATTTTCTTCAAATGTTTTACCAACAATATAAATATTATCCACATAAGCTATTACACCCTCTAGGCCTTGTAATGTTTGCGAAATCAACCTTTGGAAAGAACCGACTCCTGTACTTACCCCATAAGGTAGGTTTAAGAACTTAAAATTCCCTTTTTCAGTGACTATAGTGACTAAATCCTGTGAGTCCTTGTGCAGTGGAGCCTGTAAATAAGCTTCTGATAGATCAAGTTCAGTGAAATACGAATTACCCTGCAACCTCTGTAACAAGTAGTTTATATTAGGTAAAGGAAAATGATCCACCTCAAGATGTGGATTTACTGTAATTCTATAATCACCACACAAGCGTACTGAGCCATCTGGCTTAATCACCGGCACCACTGGTGTTCCCCATTCACTATATTCGATAGGTGCTATGCGATTTCCTTTTAATAACCTGTCAATTTCCATGTTAACTTTCTCTTTTAATGCGAAAGGAACAGCCCTAGGAGGCAAACATTTGGGCACTGCCTCTTTTTTCAGCTTTAATTTAATATTGCCCCCTTTAAATTTGCCCCATCCTGGTTCAAACACTTCTTTAAATTCTTTTTTTATATTATCTATTGCTTTCTCTTTATTCACTGTACCACAATAGTTTTGTTCTATTTTTAAAGGCCATATTTTTAGCGCTTTTAGCCAATCTCTACCTAGTACTTGTGGGTAACCGTCCTGCACAACAAATAATTTTAAATTTTTGATATTTGTATTCCCATATGAAACCGATACAACCAAATAACCTAAAGGTTTTGACTTGCTTTGGTCAAAATTGGTAAAAATTACATTTGCAGGCTGTAATTTTAATTTAGGGAAGTACTTTTCTTTCGTCTTGTTATCAATAGTGCTAACTTCTGATCCAGAATCCACTTCTAATTCTATTGATGTACTACAAATTTTTACTGATAGCAGCATAGGCTCAATTTTTTTACCAAAGTTCAATCCAAACATATGAAAAACTTCCGTACCTTGTTCTTCCTGATCCTCCATTAGATTAAAATTTTTGAATTCTTCCCATTCTTCTACGTCACTGTCATTGTCACTGTCTTGATCTTGTTTACACATGTTCATTTTCTTGACATTTTTCTTGTTTTTGTCACACATCTTGTATATATGTCCCTTGAGCCCGCATTCGGAACAGTACTTAGATTTTAATGAACAATCATACCTTATATGTCCCCTGTTCCCACAGCAACGACAAACAAGGGTGCCGTCGGTCTTGCTTTTAGTTTGGTTAAATCTTTTTTGATTGCTTAATGTTGGTTTACTAAACTTAAATACTTCTTGTTGTTGTATTGGAGTTTTATGAGACAAGTTATAAGCCACCTCCACTGTTTTCGCCAATAATGTTAATTCTTCTAAA
The DNA here is from genome assembly GCA_949316455.1 of Acleris holmiana. Classification (NCBI taxonomy): domain Eukaryota; kingdom Metazoa; phylum Arthropoda; class Insecta; order Lepidoptera; family Tortricidae; genus Acleris; species Acleris holmiana. The sequence continues at coordinate 4,180,179 of OX438787.1, forward strand.
CTTTTATCTGCATTTTTCAGTAGTTCAAATTTAATGGTTTCATTTGAAACTCCATTTAACAATTGTTCTTTAACCTGGTCGTTTAAATCGGTAAAGTTGCACTTCAGTGCTAATTTTCTTAACTCCAATATAAATGTTTCAATTTTTTCAGTGTCTATTTGTTTCCTACATCTGAATACCGATCTTTCTATATGGATATTCTTTTTTGGATGGTAATATTCTTGTAGTTTTTCAAACAAAGTATTTAGTTCGCATTTTGATGGTATTATTGGTGCTGTTAATGTTTTTAATATTTCATAAATGTCAGTGTTTAACTTTGTAATCAAAAGCGGCACATGTTTTTCAGTAGGAATGTCGTTTACAGTCATGAAGCATTTAAATTGTTCGCTCCAAATGTTCCAATTTTCACCTTTGAAGTTGTCTATATTTATTAGTGCCATTTTGTCAGTTTTTATAGATACTGTCTTAATATGTGATCGCAATATTTGCCGTAACGTATCGACTGTTTCTTTTTCACAATCCGTTGTGATATTTAGTTCTTTGATAATTAAGATAAGCTCACTTCGTTTTTTCTCGTTAATCCAAGCTGTTTTCCTTTGCAATATTTGATTCCGAACGCTGTCATCCATAGCCCACGTTCACGAACAGAAACACACAGCATCACATTAATTAAGTTCAGCCATGATTTAATCTTATTTTTATTCTTGAATCCTCGTCGCCATTTTGTAATAACTTTATTTATTAGCCAAATATAAAACACGCATGAGTTGTTATCAAGATTCCTTTATTAATTATGTACCATGTTTTACCACGCTCCTAACCTTACATTTTTCTGCGTCGGAAATACATGACAGCTGTCTCCGATTAGTCTATACCATTAGTGTACTACATACGTGGAGTGTATATGGCACTTAAACACCTGTGTAATTCGGCGTAGGTAGGTTTAGGTAATTAACCAACTGAGAATCTTCTTCTCATTTTTAAAAGAAGTTAATAATTAAATAAATTAATGCGTTTTCTAAATTTTTGTCTTTGCCCAGCAGTGGGACAAAACCAACTGCTAATATTAATTATAATTCTTAGTGTCCTAAAACTTACTAAACTAAAGTTGTCTAAAGGGCCTCTGCGTGTCGGCTTCAGCTCCATGTACGCCTTCCAAAGTTCCTGCACTCCTATCCCGTGATTAGACTGATTAGTGAAGACAAACGAATAGTAATTCTCAAGCCTTAGCCCTGCATTGCGGGGATTTAATTTCTGGGTGAAATTTGTTCTTAGAAACCACGTAACAAGCAGAGTGAATACTCTAGAATCAATATTCTGCTGGTAAGATTATGGGCCGGCTACCGTGTACCGGATGGGAAAATGTTGGCCTTACAAGGTAATCGTTGATCTGATAAGGTTTGCGGAAAACCATTGGAAGTGGTAGGTATAGGAGTGATCGAAGTTGAGGCCTTTCGGGCGGTTTTTAAAAAAGTGTACATCGTCAAGGACAAAAATTAAGAAACTGTAACTTTTCCATTTCGTCACGAAAATTAACGTATGTATGGCTAATTTTTGTGACGAAATGGAAAAGATAAAATTTCTTAATTTTTGTTCTTGACGATGTACACTTTTTTTGAAAAACGCTCTTTCACCAGTTTCACCAAAAGTTGACGTGTTTCGGCTGTTACGAAAGTGATGAGCAGACCCATTGCGAAACTAGGTTTTCCTTCTAGGTGTATCTGACCATTCAACTCAAAATCTTTATTGAAGGCAACGAGGCCCATATTACACTGTACCTTTTGGACTAACACAAATACTTTACAAAATACAAAATAGAAAACAGTGCGTACTGAAAAATTAAAAAAATCTAATTCAAAATAATAATTTAGCAAATGGCCCATGCACATGAGGGCTCATTATATGGAGTGAATCTACTAGCGCTTCGGAGAAGACCATCATTGCGGAGAAGAACTTGAAGTTGTCCCGTGGCAGCGTCCCAGGCCCACAGCCTTAGAGCATATATTACCTGGAGCCGCCATTCAGTACATTACCCCTCTGTCGAAAAACCTGCACAATATGCAAAAAGTTATACAAAACCTATTTCAAAATCGATTTATGGTCATTCACAAAATCGCCGCTAGCCAGAGAACACTCATTGGAAAAATGCCTGCATGTGCTGTAAGTTCGTGTAAAAAACGATCAACGACTTCAAGCTTCGAAACAGATGATACAACATTTCATTTGTAAGTAATTTTATAATTTTATATTCGAAAAATAATATTTTTATAAAAATATTTTCATCGCACGTCAATTTTAACGATTATATGCAATCGATTCCAATTGTTACTTGGATTAGTCCGTACTCCTCACGAGACTCGGTTTTAATGCTTTGTAAGAAATGACTTAACGGTTTTTGAAATAAAGTCGATAATACTAATAAGCTAAATAATTGTTTTCATCAAAATGATGACGTCGGTGCACTCCCCCCGAGACTCGGTTATAGTGATGAGGGTAGTCTCGATTAAACAAATAATTATCGACAATAAGGAAGATTTACTAAGGACCTGGAAATTACCTACTGAATACAATTTATTCTAAGTGTATATTTTACAGTTTTCCAAAAGACCCGGAATTGATAAAAATATGGACCGTCTCATACAGCAGACAAGCAAATTGGGTGCCTACGCGTACTAGTTCCATATGTTCGAAACATTTTGATGCAAGTCAGTATCAAACGCTACCAAGCAAGAGGCGAAAGTTAATAGATTTTGCTGTACCTACTTTATGTTTATATGAAAAAGTAGGCATATTTAGTATTTTAGTAAGTATTTCACGTTTCACTCTTAAATATTTACTTATACAAATAAAGACCAATGACCATAGTATTTTAAAATTTTCATAACTTTGTCAAATATGATCTAATACAAATACAGTAATACGGTTTCTTCTCATAAAGCAATAATAAAAGAGATCGTATTAAAAGTTTGGTAATTATTTCCCTTGATTTGTTGTAGCCTACTCGCGTGTTGCGTATATAACTAAGTTATATACATATATCACAATCATTGAGATAACTCAAAAAAGCCCGTTTAGAAATTTTCGGCAAAAAGCGAATAAGTAGGTGAACGCAAATAGAAGAACAAGGAATTAACAATTTGAGGTACCTATATGAACATGCTATAAATCGGGTTCTACTGTAAATAATAATAATACTCGCTACTTTATATACGTATTTAGTTAAGCAATTGAAATGTATAAAATTGTTAACAAAGATAAATAAATAAACATCCAACTTTTGCGTTATTTTTATTAACTATTTCACTAACCAATAATATCCTATTACGATGCTCGTAATAGTTTATAGGTACTAAAATTGTATACTTGTGCAAATGTCCGTAAAAATATCGATATTAGCTATCGACCTAATCCTCGCACCGTAGGTTATGCCGCTTACATTCGCATTTACGTATTCTTAAAATGCGTTTATACAAAGTCTTTACATGTGTGATATGTTTGTGTGCATTAAAATGTGTATGGTTAGATTTTTGTCAAAATATTCGTGTGTAATGACACAGATAGTTTTTGCATTTGTAAGTAATCTTTTGCATGTGTTATTTCTTCACCCCCCGCAAATCTCAGCAGACATGATTGTACTCGAATATGACCTATAAGGCGGCTCCAGGTAATATATTCTCTAAGCCCACAGCAGAGGTAATTTTTTAATTGACTCCTTATTTGTCAAAGTGGCCATGCTCGCTGTCCTAGTAGGCTGCTCCAAAATTCCGAACTCGACGGTCTTCAGCAAAAACTATTATATTGCAGCCATCTAATGATATCGTTAGAGCTTGTACAAACATTTGTAGATAATGTTCCTTCAAATATGGCTTTATTGTATGTATGTATGTATGTATGTAAACTCTTTATTGCACAAAAATATAAATATTACAATTATAATACTAAACTAATGTACAAAGGCGAACTTATCCCTAAATGGGATCTCTTCCAGCTAACCCTGAAGCAAATGAGTAAGGACAATGCTGGGGTTGGACACATACAAGTTTGCACAAAAAGTAAAAAGAAATGATATTACTTATAAATAAATTAATACATTTTAAACAAATTAGCAAGTACATAAACTAATATAAACGTACATGTATAATACACACATATATACATATATACATATATACATACATATACATATATACCTACATAAATATATAATATAAATAACAACTCTAATCATTATAGGAACCTGACTTCACGACTCATTCAGCCACAAAGTTTTTAAATTCCTCTTTAGAGAGACTACAGAAGGGGACTGCCTTAAGGACAACGGAATTTCATTCCACAGTTGGACACCACGGACTGGGAAGGTTTATTGATAACTATTAAGCAAGTAGGGCAGAAATACAAGACACGCTGCAATAACAAGAGAGCCCAACGAATTCTCGGCAAAAATAGAAGACTCATTTTTACTTGTACCTCGCTTTGATGTTTCGCTCTGTATTGGTTTTCTATCGGAGTTATAACTACAGTGACAATAGTTTCTATTGTTAGTAGACGTAGTAAAAGTTTCGATAAAAACTCGACCACTACAACTCGGATTCAGAAATAGCGAGGCTTTTGCAAAGGCATCGAATACAACTCCGCGGTTTGTAAACGTTTTCAATCAGAAAGGAAAGGTTGTCAAATTTGCCAGCAAGTTTTTAATATCGAGATGAATATAGTTACTTGACAATTTGAAAAAAACATTCTGCTCCAGTTAATGGAGTATAAAATGTTGATGGTTGCTTATGTCCAAATCACACAAATATTGATGGAAATACCCTAAAAAAACTTAATTTAAACGGTTTCATGTAATAAAAAGTATAATTCTGAATATTCTTCATAACACGATTCTATTACAGCCTTTTCGAGTTGTAATTGTTATGCTATGATTAGTCCTAGCTATGGTCATTGTTTCCGCTATGAAAATGAAAATATTCTCCATAAATATTTTATGCCAAATTTCAAATCTGAACTCAGCAGGAAACGCGTTTTAATCCTCGTCTGAGTCTTCCACCGACAGCATTTCAAAATATATGCTAAATATTATGCTAGTACAGCTTTTTCAAGTCCTGGAGAATAGCAAACGAGCTTTATGGCATGGCAAGTGGAATTTGAGACCCGAAAAATGAGACATATTGCAATCCTAAGACACCAAATACGTTGCCGTTAGTAATAAATACTTGTGAAATTAATTATAAAGACGCTTCACTATTCCAGATGTCATCAAATCAAAAACAGACATTATTGAGCTATTTGTAAGAAAAGTTTGGGTTTCATCAGGATTGATATTTTCTTCCTAAGGTCGCCTAAAATCTACATAATGCTGGTAGGTAAAGCCTGACAAGATTATATTTGGCCCTATTTCAATACAAGTTTGTATTGAAATAGGGTCAAATAGAATCTTGTCAGGATTTACATCAGGATAACAAATAAAACGGACAAGTGTTGCCAGGGGGCCCGAGTTAAGACAAAATTTGTAGGAATGACGTAAGCTGATGACAGATCGCGTCGACTTCTTATCTCAACTCTATACATTTCGAGTAGATAGAAAACAAAAACATCAGCAGCGTTTGCATTATGGCTGGTCTACTGATATAAATAAAATTTAATTATAATGAGGAAATTACAGTTCTTTATCAGCTAGATATTTAGGGAATCGACCCCAACCAGGCAGCGGCACCACCGCGTCATCGAATTGGTTTAACTAGTTCCACAAATCGTAGAGATAATTCCTCGTTAGACCCAATACCTATTTTAGTAACATCGTATTTGCAACTTTGCCCAGATAACTATAGCGTGCCTTTAATACTTGTAAATTCCCGGACGAAAACCTGGGGAACTGGGAGGTTACATTCAATAGCAAGTTTGTATCTACCTAAAGGTAAAACGGTGACACAATTATCTTACAGATGGGCCTTTCTGATACACTTCGACCCCTTTAGGAGCTTTTGTTCAATTACCCTCACACACACTCAGCTGTTCGAATGTGCAGGTTTCCTCACGATGTTTTTTCTTCGCCGTAAGAGTATCGGGTACTTAAGTTAGAAAACTCATGGGTACATGGTGACTGCGGGGGTTCAAACTCGGTACCTTACGATCACGACTAATCACGAGCCGACCCCTTAAGCCACAATAGGCCATTGACGCTCTGGTGACAAAATTAAAACCAACGTTTATTTCAGCCACTACAATTTAATTAACACTTTTAGAACTGAATGGTTGTTCCCAGCCCACTGCTGAAACTGAATAGGCTATTTCAATTTAAACCAGTGACGTCTAAACTCTAAAGTGAATGGAAATAGGTTTTCCGATAACTGTCCTCCCCCGTACGTTAACTTTAGCTAGCGGATGAATGAATTATTTTAGTAGCTTAGCTTTTGCATTTAGAATCTATATTTGTTAGAGTTTGGCAATCGTTTGATTTAAATGCTGTCAAATTTACGTTGATTTTATTGGTGGTGGACTTTGTGCGGAGTCCATCCATAACGCTGCCACGATCTTATCCTATAAATTACCGCCTAGCAACAGTGTTCGCATTGTTATGTTTTTTTATAATAGAGGGAGGCAAACGAGCATGCGGGTTACCTGATGGGAAGTAATCACCATCGCCCACGAACACCGACAACTCAAGTAGAGTTCCAAGATGCCGAGTTTCCGAGTTCCAGAGATATTCCGGTGTGGAGATAAGATGACCGATGAAATTACTAGCATAAAGGCATTATTTAATTATTAATCCTCGGGTTTGCAACGCATTTGGAATCTTACGATTGAAATTTTGAGAGTTAAATAAGAGAAAAAGTAGCTGATTAGACCTGCCAGCAAAATCCTTGTTAGTTTACATTTAAGTTTCGATTTCAGGCCTTTATGGTCTTTCCATGATCATACATCCGAATAGGTCAGGCAGAGACTATGGAATGCCAGGTGCCCCGGTCTAAACATACAACTTTCGCTTCCTCTATATTCATTAACCTCTTTGAGCACGTACGTCGGTTTCGGGTGCTTTTGATTTGGCCCTTATTTAGTACATCGCGAATCTGACCACTGTACGAGTATGTGTGTCTAGGACGTCCTGTACCGACATGATCCCTCACTCTCGCCCACGTTACCTCTATCGTTAAAATTCTTTCCATTTTCTCTAAATGGCCTACCTATCATCATCATCTAGTATTTTCGCTCTTTGTCATGATTCAATGCACATCGTTTTCGGATCTTGTTATTTCTTTCTCCATCTATCATCCTAACTACAAACATTATTCTCACAGCTCTCATTTCAACAGCATTAATCCTGCTATCATTCTTCTTCTGCCATATCCATGATTCACTAACATAGTTACATCAATTGTGGTTTCAATACTGCCTCAACCATGACAAAACCTTGAAACAATTACAAGGAATATGATGCGAAAAATTTCACTTCCACATTCAGGGAGTAATATAATGGAATTATTTAATACCACACCGCCGACTATGTAATATAGCTTTTTGAGTTTTCTGACATATTTAAGTTAGTGTTGCCAACATAAAAATAAATTAATGATGCCATCTTGCCGTTTTCGGCAATAGCCACGCTTCAACGACTCTCAAACTTATAAGAGGGTCTTCACTGGCTTACGAGTACGTAGCAATTTTTTGCTGAAGGAAGACAAACTCAGCATATTATTATCATGCTTCTTTTCGTGGTAGTAGAACCTTGTGCAAGACAGGTCCTTCCGGATCGCTACAACCTATCGCCAAGCAGCAATCGCATTGTTGTGTATGCGGATAAGACAGCCAGTGAAATTACTAGCGTAGAGGTATTCCATCTTAGTCCTCAAGGTTGGCAACGCATTTGCGGTCAAGGATTGTATTCCATACATATTTCTAGGGTCCCGTTCGGCACGGAACCCTAGAAAGCGGCTTTGGTCATTTCTGTTGGCCTTGACTTCGCAATAAGCATTTCTTAGAAAATTACCCCACATTTTCGCGTTTAATATTTCACCGTTCCAAGTATAAAATTAATCCGTTTAATAACTTACGAAAACGAGCTCCTTGCGAGGCATTTTCGTGAAAGTAAAATATCGTCGGACTAACCCTGACTCGTTGACGTCAAGACACGCAAATTGTGCCCCGAAATAAAACTAAGGTTAAGCCAGGTCAAGAGCGAATCGATGGCTTGGCAGAGTTCATTGACTACGGCATATTTCAATCTAGACAATGATTTTACTTGGCTCATGTATTAGTGCTCTGAGGCCCAGGTTTAGAATGGCAATAAAACTTGCAGAAGTTTATTGCTGTCTTATTCTAACTTCAGTTGTAGAGCAAGAAGCACAATTTTGTAGACTTTTTCTTATATTGGTCCTTGTTTTCACCTTCTGGACGTTTTCGACTCTAGTTTGCACGTCAGTGAACGGTCTAGTGTTACGCCGTGGTATTTCAGAGTGAAATTATGTTTCACTGTTTCACTGCAGAAGGTGGCGTGGACAAGTGGTGATTGAGGAAGTCACCACAATGCGACTGTAGCGCACCTGACTTGACCCTCACCCAAGTGGTAAATGATTGCCAATTTCGCTGTTTCCCCGGTGGCATGGAGGAGCTGCATAGATTTGCGCCTGCCGCAGTAAGCTGGCTGGAACACCTGGACATTGACGTCTAATCCATGCAGGACGAGTGCCATATGCAATCAAGATGATGATGTTATCCATCAGGATCCAAATAGATGCAGACATAACTACCCTGATCGAATACAGCAAAATACAGTTACTGGGTAAAAATCGCGAAGAAAGTCGAAGAGATTGTTTTAAAAAAGATTTTGTCTCTGGTAATCGATCAGTTAAAGTCACCGAGTGCGCTCTCGGGGTCTCAAAGTTTCCAGTTATCTTCGTCAACTCGCCAATGAATCTTTTACACAATCTTGCCCCGGATCCTAGATATTACGTCGGGGATTTTCAAGCCTCAATAGTTGTAGGCGCTAAGTGAATAACTTTTACAAACTTTTCCCATTTGAGGTTTTCTGCGGATTTGCAGGGAAGTCTTCTACGTTATTATAGAAGTTGCCTTTACATTGGGTTATCTCTAGTATGGAGTTTGGAAAAGATTTGTGGAAGATTTTTGATTTAACCTATAAATGTACTTTGACTTTTTTGGATAGGAGAGTTTGTTGAAGATTTTAACTAACCAATCTAAATCGATATTTTGACTCACTAGCTACTCATAACAATTTCATTTCAAATTTGCTAGTGCGCCAATAAGTTTAAGAAAACCTGGGAAGCATATATGTGTATATCACTCTCAAAAAGAGAGTGTAGGGGACACTCCTTTAAAGTCATGGGCCTTGGAGTTATGGAGGATGACACACTAGACGCTTTTCTAATCTATTACACCGGTCAAGTGTGAGTCAGACTTGAGCACCGAGGGTTCCGTACCCACGTCTTATTTGTATGAAATATTAAAAACCGCCATATGGGACAACTAACATTTTTACCAAATACGACCTTTATTCAAGATTTGCTTAGTGTTTTTTTTTAATATACCTTAGAGTAATTCTTTTATTTTTCCTGTAATGTACAGATTTTATTTATTCATTTATTTTTCAAAAACATGCAAGCTAACAGTATACACAAATACCAAAACTTTTATACGCTAAGACAGAAAAAATAATAGTACACATAATGTGAATACGCAAATTATGGACGGGCGCGCCCTAGAACTACGGTGCGGCGGCGGCACCGCCAGGCCCACGCGGACCAGCCCAGGAGGATTTACAACCGAACCCCGAACGATATTCATAAAATGAACCATTAGCAACATTTTACGCCGCAGCTCAAAAGTATCTAGATGGGCCATTACTGTAACAAAAATCCATACATCCGCGTACGGGTACATAGCAAAAATCCGCTGAACACGCTCGATTGTAAGAGTATATTTGCTCTCATGTGGGTCCCAGACACACGCCCCAAACTCGAGCCGGTTGCGGACATATACAAAACATCGCCTCTCCGATGCTCGAGAATTGCGTCGAGACCCTCATAATAAATTCCAAGATTTTACTCGCGTCCTTACTAGTCAGAATATGAATCCGAAAATCTAGTCTGGTGTCCAAAATCAGTCTCAGGTCACGTATCTCCGTTACTCGATCCATTGCGGTGTCCCGCAGGTAGTATCGCTGGTAGGACCAGAAGTCAGGTTTCCGAGCCCTAGAAAAGGAAATACTTGGCACTTGGAAACATTAAAGTGCATTAAATTTTCCTCACTCCATTCAGCCACCGCATATTGCAGAACCACATGATTCGCAGCACCTTTCACCTCCATGGTCAACTCTAAATCTTCGGCATACGTCAGACATTTGGCTATACTTATTACATCGAGCAAGTCATTGATCATGATTGTGAACAGCATAGGGCTGATAGTACTTCCCTCAGAACACTTGACTGACTCCTGAGCGGGTATAAAAAGGCTCAGACCGGTACCCAGCCAATTGGACACATTGAAAACGGGTTTGCAGGAAGCAGGAGAAAAAGTTATGAAGGCCAGGAGCGAATCCTATTATCTACATTTTCGCAGCAGGTTGTCGTTGTCGACTAAATCGAAGGCCTTCTTTAAGTCGAAACATGCCGCGTCTACTCGTACCTTCTTACTAGTCTCCATTTGAGCGGTGACGTAGTATACAAAACCAATGTGATTAGTCACATTTGAACGTCTGATTTGAATGCTTTGTTGACTATCGTTTATCCCGACTTCCAACCGCTGACTAATATGACACTCAACTATGGCCTCAAATAGCTTCCCCAAAAACGGGGTTGTTTTTCTTTGCGTTTCATATTAATAATCCAAATATTTCAAAAACATTTATTTCAAAAAAAGGTGAAAAAATATCTGTCGTGTTATTTTTACTTCCAAAAAATACTATCACATTTTTTTGGTGATGACTCCTAAACCGACCTTCTTTAGTAATTTTCCATACAGATTTTCATACCTGTGATAGCACCAACCTATGACCCGTTTGGCCGTTAACCTCTATAAAAAACGGAGCTCACAACGTTTTCATACACCTTTTCGTACGTCGTAAAAGGAAACACTCCCACGACACCCTTTTAAAGCAAAAGGATATTTTAGAACTGCGTGGGCCGTAGAAAAGGCCAAGACAGTAGACAAATTACGATTATTTCAATCCAGACATGCCCTTTGGGATATAATCTAAGATAATTAACACAGTAGAAGCTTGGACTAACAGGGAGGCTAGTTAAGACGCTAACTTAGCGATTTTCTAAAATTGATTAAACAAATCAAAATGGTGCAAATCGCGTCAACCATGTCATCTACATACAATTCAAGTCGATAGTCTGTTGAGTATATTGTATTAAATCGCACGTTAATTTAGAGAGTGACACTAAAATAAAAACAAAACCATTTCAATAGTGACATTATTGCGGTAAAAAATTAATTTTGAATGAAATGAAATAAAAGTGCGAAATATTGTACGAGTTTTTTTAATATTATCCGCACGCAATTTAATTAGGCAACCTATTTGTTACGTATCAAGGTGAACATCATCAATAATTTATATCTTATCACTAATAAATAACAGATGAGGGTATATATATTTCTTATACCGGATCTCGCAATATATTAGCGTTTGCATCTTGGTTAGGCCTACGTCATGTCACGAGTTCATGACAGCTACTTTTAAATGGATTAATCAGGACCTCTATTCTATTGCGTTATAACTATATCGCGTTTGACCTGTTTTAGAATCGTTTATGTCACAGTCGCCATTATTGTAAATGACATAAGAGTTATCAAAACGTTGACACTACGGAAACACGTCAAAGACGATATCGTTATTACCGTGTAGAATCCCAGCCCTGATCGATAAAAAATAGTAAACCTATTAAAAGTTATCTTTTAAAATATAATTTGTTAGAATTTTAACTTCACTGTCAGTACAGTTACGGGGGTTACATGACCAAGCAATTCAGTTTACAGGGAGAGGAAGAGACGGTGCTATGTAACTGCTATGCTACTTACTTTACGCCCATCCTAAACTGAATTGCATAGGCTATCTACCATTTCATGATAACCTGGGGTTGCACTGATTATTCAAAACATTCATAAAGTGCACGGGCAAACGCCTTTCATCAAATGTAACATTTCATCTAATTTAATTTCATCTAACGCTATTTTCTGCTGAAACCATAATTTTTTCAGGGTATCTTAAACCTCTAACCTAACCTAACCTACGTGATTAATGTTAAAGATTAGGAACATTATAGTTTCAGCAGAAAATAGCATTAGATGAAATTAAAATCAGATGAAATGATACATTCGATAAAGTGATGAGTTACCCAAAGCACAGATACAATAAGAGCCACTATGAGCCACTCGTTTGTCCAATTCTTAATTATTTTCCCAGCTATAAAGGGAGGTTTCGCAGTTCCAACTCCCAAATTAGCGGTTTTCCAAGTTTCCCGGCGAATGCGAGTTCGCCTTCGGAGCATTTTCAGCTCCGTTGTTAAGAGTTTACTGCACTCTTAAACTTTATGGCGCTGCTCGTGTTGTAAAGTAAAAGTTTACTGTATTAGCAGGTATCTTAGCATTTTTAATTTTACTAGAGGATGCTCGTGAATTGATTTGCGTAGAATTCTTCTTTTGGTACGTCCTTACTATGAGCATTCGTGTCGCGCGGTGTGGGGCGCAGGAACGCTCGGTTCAACTTCCACACCACTCGAATATTCGGCGGAATGCTCTCAGTGAGGACTGAGGATGCTCCTTTTTACAAAACAATACAATACAAACATAGTTTATTGAACACCACATACATTAACATCATGGAAAGTAAATACAACGAAAATGTTACATTGGAGTCAGGCGATCGCATCGCTAAATACCGATCTCTTCCGGATAACTTTTCAAAGAAGAAAAAAAGAGGAAAACAGGATTACTAGAATTCGGTTTTAAAATAGTGTCTCACTGTTCGCTGTATTTCTTATAATACGCTGACTTTAGTTTGTCAGACTTACAATGATTTGAAAAGGTGTAATTCTCCTCTTTTTTAACCTGTCACGCTTAAAGAGGGCAGTGATAATGTCATCGTGTGTATATGTATTTGTGTGGGGTCTACGAGTATATTGTCTGCCACAATTATTTTTAATTATAATTATGGCAAGTTATAAATCAAATAGATCCTAACCTAACCTTGTCTTTACACGTTAGATATTTAAGACATTCTAAAAAGTTCAAATCATGACTGTCAATAATTATGTCAAAAATTACATTATGACCAAAACATGGGAAAAACGGGCTCCCATACTCTAAGCTCCTAAGCCAATAAGCAGTATTTCAAATTCAATGGCCAAAGCAGATTAAATTAGCAGTTGCATTTGCTACAGGAGTTTTATCTGAGATGCTGCTATTTGTGTTAGCAAGGCAGCATATGTGTGTGTCGGCTTCGTAGCTCCCAAACGGATAGATTAATTTGGACGTGGATTTTTTTAAAGAAGACTAGTTAAGGCGGCATGGTTCTTCGCAAGGTTTCATGAAAAAGCTGTGAAAGTAGGGATCTCCATTACATTGGCAATTTTTATCTATACTTAGTCAAGAGCAACGGAAACGGGTCACTAGAGTACAAAAATTCTGTAGAAAGTGATCCGTTTTCATTACATCCTCCACGGAAATATATTCTGTAACACATTAAGCAAATCGGTTCCGATTTTTTTCGTTAGGTACGTTATCGCGCAGATTCAAATATAACAAGTTTTTAAACGTTTTCTTCTTGTTTTGATTATGTTGTCAATTTATGGTAGTTACCTACCATTTAATTGTATACCTATTGTTTATTCCGCATATCGATTTTTGTTTTAATTTAAGTTGTGACACTCGCCACTTTTAGATGAATCTAACGACACCTCGCTTGTTGAAATCGGCACATCCATGCCAAACGTACTTACATACAGTTGAATTTCACCCTCCTCCTTCTAAATAAGTAAATAGGTAGATCACAGAACCTCAAAAACACCTGTTCCAATTTAGCAACTAAAATTGATCCCTAAAGACCTGCACCCCAACCACCAAATGCCAGGCTCTGTGATTTCTATACAAATCGGACTCAATTATGTTGCAGTCGTTGTTGTTGGCACAGAATATGCTAACGAACTCGGTTCTCGCAGTTTCAATTAACCGCTCCGCCGAGATACTCGTTAGTTGTAGCCAATCAGAGGGGAGGCTTTTGTTATTTCTTTTTTTTAAAGGCCTGATTGAATACCAAGCAGAATTTTGCAAATGGCGTCTACAGCGTTGGTGTGGGTCAAGGTTATTTGATAACGAGAATGCATTGATTTGATTGGTTTTTTCACTCCTGTTTCCAGAGCATGTCGGACCATGCTTAGTGTAGGGTTTCGAAGCCGTTAATTACTGCAAACATAAAAAATAACAAGTAATAACAAATTTTCTATTTAAAGTAATTTGGTGCCGTCGTAGACCATTTTAGTAGGTATACTCGTAAACACTTTAATCGCCTATTTCTCAAGAACTAATGATGTCTAATTAGTCATGATAGTTTTCCTTTTAAATACGTTATATGCGATTTCATTAAAGATATTTTTCTGTTATTTAGTAGTTGTAGTTTTTGACACTTGACTCTAACAAAAATTAGCGCTTTAACGCTTAATATTTCATAAACGGATCCCTTGATTTTAAAAACTCAAGATCACGCTAAAGAAAGGGACAAAAAACATAAGCAACGTCATTCACGGTCAAATTTCTTCGCTACAAAACGTTGTTTGCTGTCCAATCTCCAGTGTCATGTAGGTATAAGCTTCTTGGGTAAAACCACATCGTCAACGTTTTGACAGCTCTTATTTACTCGACAGTAATGGCGGCCGAATTAAAAATACGTGATGGTTTTCATTGTGTAGAATATAAGCCCTGTTTTGGAATCTTCATTATATTTCCGAGAACAGTTATTTCAAGTGCATAATGCGCGCAACAACAGTGGAATTAAACGGCGATAATTTACCATTTGAGAAGTGGACGTAGTGATGTGACGAATATATTTTATCGATATTTTTTAGTACCTAACAAAATAGCTACGGACAGGTTTTAGGAATAAATAAATATTATGTTTAGACCTTAAACATTCGTTTAGAGTTTCGTTAATCATAACTACTAACTTTGTAAAATAATAATTACTAAGTATTCTACTCGACAAGCGCGTCAATATTATTTTATAAAAAAATATTATTGATTACCATAATCGCCGTTCAAGTTTATACTCAAGTCTATAATCTCCATAATTAAGGTATTTGTGAATAAATATTATGATTATAAGTTTAAATACTTGCTTTAAATCTATAAAGTCTACGTAGTCGCTAACAAATTTTAGAGCTTGTGTGTAGACATTGACCTAACAATACGCATTGCTCATCCCTAGACTAATCAACCAAATTGTTTAGCCGCCTTGTACGTCTCAGTCTGATCCCGACCTTACAACACTTCGCGTTTAAAAGCATCTTTGCGTCCCTAGTGCCTAGAAAGACTGTTTCAGCAGACTCGTATATCCTAATTATTTTTCGTCCCTAGGGGAGTATACTTTCACTTACTTTAAAAATAACCGAGTGGGCAGTCTAAGAATTGAATTTATTTTGGGAAGGTTTAGACGATGCTACGGGTAACGCTAAAACAGAAAGTTATTGTTTTCGATTTACTAATTTAGATAAAAGGATCTTTAACATTTACAATTCTAATAAGTGATTCTAGAACACGGTTCAAGGAGACTCAACAAACTGTAGTAAATGCGTCTTTCTTAATAGCTAAGTAAAAATGTGTAACAAGAGTTTTGTAAAGAATTATTCAAATTAGTTTGAGCATTTTGATCTAGTTACAATTGAAGCATGTGTTATAGGCGATTGTGACCTGAGGTGTTCATTCAATTCTTAAAAAACATTGTCGATGAGCTCATCTAGTCCATCCTCAAACTCGTCAACTAGTTCGACCTCTTTTTTTTTGAACTTATGTTAGACAGATAGTGTGATGTATTAATGAGGCTGTTCACGACAGTGCTGGTGGTATGCTCGGTGCAGAGTCTACAGCTGGAGAGCCAGGCTTCGACCCGGAGGCCGAGGGTCACAAAGTACAGCAAAACGACCACGGCTCCAGGAGGTGCGACGGTGAGTACAACGTATCGATTGTAACTTTGCCACTATAGGACCATGGCATAATAACTTCCATCAAAGCATAAAAGTCATCAAAAAAACAATTTTCGAGAAGAATCTATAAAGTCTATGATTAGAACAACAAAGAGCTTGGCAAGAATGACGCAAGGATGATTTGTCAAACGTAAACTCCCGTGGTAGGTACCCCTTTAATACTGGTTAAAGCGAGAGGCACTGAGAAGAGAAAAAGTGTACACTTGATTATTTATTTGGTAAGGTAACTTGTGCTATTATTAGGTGCTAAAGGAGCACTCAACTGTATATGAGTATTTAGTGGTTTATCTAGATATGCAGCCATCCCACCTTGATCCTCAGGACTGGCAAAGCATTTGCAGTCTTGACAATGCATTTGTTTATGGGCTACAGAGCCTTGTTTTGTTGTGTTCCGGTGTGGGGATGAGACAACCGGTGAAATTACTAGCATAGAGGCATTCCATCTTAGTCCTCAGGGTTGGCAACGCATTTGAGGTCTTGGGATTATAGTCTTGAGAATTCAAATGTCTATGGGTCTCAGATTCCACTTACCATCAGGTGGCCTGAGTGCTCGTGTGCCTTCTCTTTAACATAAAAAAAAAATACAAATAACAAGCGGAATTCTTTGTAACAAAAGGAGTTAGATAGAGACTTCCGCTTGTAATTTGTAGCTTTATAAAACTGGGCCCAGGTTTCCTGTGTGATCGTTGGCCATCTATGCCATAAAAAGAGAGTCCTTTCCTTTCCTTTCTTTCTCTTTACTACTTTCATCTTCTTCAACCTTTTCTTCGTTCCTTTCTCCTCTTCATTTCCCTTTACTTTTCCTTTATTACATCTACATTAACTTGAGCATCTTGACTCTATTTCCAGGAGCCAGCTACAGAGAGAAGCCTGCTCACAGCCACGTACCGCCTCCAGGGCGGGGGCGGGGAGACATGCATCCTCCTGACCGTGGACGCCCTCATAGACATATCTTACGTCACCAAGCTGAACGAGCGAGCGGTAACATATAACTTTTTTACTTTACCCATTGCAATGTTAACGTTGATTTGATCTGAGTTATCATCATCATCATATCAGCCGAAAGACGTCCACTGCTGGTCATAGGCCTCCCCCAAGGCTCTCCATTCAGACCGGTCCTGTGCTTTTCGCATCCACCGCGTTCCCGCGATTTTTACAAGGTCGTCGCTCCATCTTGTTGGAGGCCTACCTACAGCTCGTCTCCCGGTCCGAGTTAAGTTAAGTAATAGTAATAATCCAAGGTGAAGCCAAAAGTTTGCGAAACAACTGAAAATTATTTCACGACGAGTCATTTGTGGATCTAATGTTTTGTCCGGTTATATGTGCGTGTCTATTGTCTCCCTAATGACATGAATAGTTGATGGCTTCGTGACCTTTATCAGCTTATTACCATTCCATGACCTGTTTTGTGTGGTGTATAATCTAATCGATGTGATTGATTTCAGGATGCAAACACTTTCGTGCCCAATAACGCGAACGTGGCGGGAGTATGCAAGGAATCAGACGCCGAACTCCTCGTCATATCCTTCAAGGAGTTCACTTTAGAATTCTCATTCTCTAAGGTATTCATGTTTTACTAAACTCGTGAGTTAGAAATTATAACAGTGAGAGCGCGGGTTTGTTTTTCGGAACTCAACGATTAAATTTTTGCGCCTATTCGTGTTGATGCACCGGACAAGGACCCATGATTTTTTTACGAGTTGATAGCGATAGTGTTTGATAGCATTTCGGCGATTTAAGAAAATAAAGTAAAATAACTAGTATCGAGGCTTTCATCTTAAGATCTCTTAAGATTGCAAATGCCTATGGGCCTAAGAGCCCACTAATATGGTATTTTCATTCTACAATTTTTTTGTATTTTTACTACATTGACGTAACCAAGGTTGTATTGCGTACCGCCATGGATTGAAAACATTATATGAGTATTAAGTTAATAAGGTAAATACTATTAATCTGTGTTCATTTCCTTCCTTCCTTGCCTTAAAAAGATACTATATTTCATTTATCCTCTTCCAGACTCCAGGCGGTGAGCGCTGGTACTCCGGCAACATTAAACTAAGCTACAACTCCAGCGCCCGTATCCTGGAACACGCAGCCAAGCAAGGAAGACGCGTAGTCCTCACAACCAGCTCTCGTTCCCTGCTATTTCCCACGCCCGTTGGCAAGTCCTTCTACTGCCCTGAGGAAACCATCGTAGACTTGGTTGAGGACGAAGCCAAGTAAGCTGACAAGCATAGCGAATTTTGTAACACTTGAATTTCTTGTAACGCCAAACATAACGTTTATTGGCGAGATTACTTACATATTTTTTATTTTAACCGTTTTCCATAGAAAGACCTGCGAACATCACATCAAATATCGATACAGAGAAAAGACGTAATTTTTTAAATTCTATCTTGATGAATTCCTAGACCTATGACTACAATAGAGTGACGTTGTAAATAAAATTGTTAGAAACTGCTGTTCGTTATTAGGTTTCCAATATTTATTGGTTTTGAACTCCGAAAAGGATATAAAAGGGGAATTTATCTGTTTTTTTCTTCCAGTCCGAACGTCGGTCATCGTGCAAAACTGTACCTTCGTCAAATGCGACTGCAAGCTTTTATGTTCAAACGCGACGGTGAATTCGGACCGCCCTGGCATTGTTCGGACTCCGCCCGTGCCCGTTCTGAAGCCGTCCCAGTAGCAGTGGGTGCTGCTCTGGCGATAGCTACCGCTAGTACCCTTCTTACTTATGCCATCTGGCGCTACTTGAAGGTTAAGAAGGTTCAGTATGATACGATGGAGTGAAGAGGTTAGGTGCGTTCTGAATGTTTTTTGGGTTTTAAAGATTGGTTTTGTTTATGGAAGATAGAGTTAATTTGCTTGTTAAGAGATATAAACTGATTGTTTTTTGTTTTTTAGATTAAAAGTTGTTCTAATGAACATGTTTGGTATTATAATTTGAAGTGTGCTATTTTAATTTATGTTGATACATTTATCGGTTGGTTGCGTTATTTGCTTTAATTGCTTTTTATTTCATGCGGTTGGGTTCAGAACGCATCGTATAGAAGCTAAGCTAGTGAGATCTCAAAAAAACAAATGTATGCCAATGTCGATAACTTTCTTAGAGCGGTAGACCAAACTGTTGTTGAATTGTCAAATTTGATGTTTCAAGTGAGATAATCTATGGTTCGCATAGCTACCAAATTACCAAAAGAATTCATGGTTGCCATATTAAATTAGAAACGTTAAAAGTTGGTAGGCAAATTTAAAAAATTAGAATTCAAAGAGTCCATTTCATATCATGCATAACTTGATGTTGCATATCAAAAATAATATCGATATTAACAAAAATTAACGGGATAAGAAGAGTCGATAATTATGAAAAGGATAGCCTAAAAAGGTGGCGAGTTGATGATGAAAATAAAAAAGTCAAAAGCAGCAAAGGCCTGCGAAAAAGATAGTCATAGTTGTTTAAAAATGTTGTTGACGGTTGATTACTAATGTAAAAAATGTATTTAATCCTTAAATAGCCCAAAAGCCCCATAGATTAGAACGTTTTAACCCTTAATTTAATAAAACTTAAGAAATTTGGCTTACACTCATTTGAATATACTTAGTCGTTTTTGTTGGAGTCAATTTCATTAAGGACTATAAGTGTGCATTCATAATCATAAAATAAGTACATATCACATGATAATAATTATATAATTTTAATATTTATTATAATTATATGAAAAATATATGATATATTATTTGATATTGTTTGCGGTAGCGGACACAATATCGAGATATTACGTGTAAAAGCAATAAATATTTTTTATTAAAGCCCGTCAAAAGACACATGGCTATAATTGATGTTGTAATGTGCGCAAACCTTGTGCTTACTAGTGTCATTATAAAATATTATACCTATGTAGGATAAGGATTTTTTAACCGATTGTATAACGACTGCTTTCTGTATTCTGTTAACTGCAATCGATATTTCCATAGATTTTAAGTGAAAAACAAACAACTTTGGAACTACTATTCCAATTAAACTTTGTGTAATCAAGCAATTGTGTTGCAAAACTTTATCCTATTTTTAGATAGATTTGTCATTGTTGTTTGAGTGGCGAGTTAAATCTAAAGTCATCTTAAAAAGTCCATTGGTCCCATATTAATGCAATTGCGCTATGCGGTGTTGCAAATACTTCATAAAAAATATTTGCCTATGATATTAACCTCGTAAGACCCGGTGTGCTAAAGAAAGTACATAATCCAGGCAATTGAATTTAAACTTTATTTCAATGAACATAAAGTTCATTTATGTTTGTTTCAAAATTGAAAATGTCATTTAAGTGCAACGGTAATTGAACTCTATTTCCTTGCTGGTTGATTCAAATTCCTACTAACAAAAATCTACCGGATTGTAGTATGGTGGGCCTTAGAGGTTAACTGTGACGGGCAGCAGCGTTACCGGTGCGAAGAGCTACACTGCCCTCCTAGGCAGAAAAGCAGTATGTCACATTCAATTGCTAAAGTAAATTCAATCCTCTCTCCTTAGAAAAAAGGTTGTGATTGCAACAGGATTTTTATTTGAGTTGCTGCTATTTGGCTTAGCAGGCCAGTATACTAAAGTATATATAGGAAAGTAGTTCATCTTGAAACAAAGGTACCTACATCGCGCGGCTTGCATATCGTCGTCTTACTCAAACTCGTATCTGCATATTTGTTTTGCTGTTGGTAAACTTAGAGCCTCTAAGTATTACTGAATAAAAATGAAATTACCAACAGCAAAAAAAAATGCAGATACAAGTTTGAGTAAGTAAGATATGTGCGTAACGCGTCCGTACGGCTGTGGGACCACTGACATAGGCTGCGTTCCGAATCACGCTCACGGTGCTCACAACGTTCACAATGCATACGGCGGTCCGATTCAGTTAGTGCGCTCAAGGCCGTGTAGTGTTTTTGTTTCGGACCGCTCGTTAGCGCGCTAAAATGTTTATAATTATAACCTTAAATTGGTCAATTGTCAAGTCAAAATAAGAAAGTCTGAAATTATTGTTGCTTTATACGTTGCGTAATTTTTCAAAACATCTTGAATAATATGCGATCTCTTATCCAAACAGTACGTCAAACGTCAACTTGACGTTTGTGCTCACGGTGTCCACGCCTGGAAGTGTTTAAGCACCGTGAGCGCCATCCATGACGTCATGACATTTCTTGTAATCCCGTAGGCGTTGGTGAGCGCGCTCTGAGCACTTTAAGCGTGATTCGGAACGCAGCCATAGTTTGAAGTCAGTGGCTAGAACATTTGTCGTTTCGTGTGCGAGGCTAACGCCGCCCACAGCCGTGCGGACGCGACACAAACTACGGCCCCCAGTTCCCGGCCGCTCTGCTATTCCTGATCGAGCGAAGATCTTCGCAAGGTGGCTGGCAACAGCTGGATGAGAGTGGCCACAGATAGTGGTCGGTAGTGTGCAATGGAAGAGGTCTGTGTCCAGGTGTGGACTAGTATAGGCTGATGATGATGGTGATGATGATATAAACTGATAAGTATGTATCTTTGTGTAAGAATTATAATTTGTTTGGTGACGAATGCATATCGTCAGTACTTTAAAAAACCTCGTATCTCATATTTTTTGATGTACGATTTTAAACTTATTTCTCTTCTTGTCAAAGCTTAAAATCGTACATCACGAAATATGAGACACGACGTTTTTTCAAAGTAGTGACGATATCCAATTTTCCAATAAGTGATCGTACCCCTTGCTTCCTGAATACCTCTTTATCTTTAAGTGTGTTACCTGATATTATAGGATATTGAACAGGCTCTAATATTTCTGCGTGAACGTACCTACGTTTTGTGATTGTGATTGCGAAAATTACATGTACGTTATGTATGATATACACGTATAATAATCAAAAAGGAAATACATAGTTGTAAGTAAGACACTAGTAACCAAGTTTTGCTAGTTAAGATGCTGTGTGTTAAAGCTTATTGTCAAAAGCCTCTTTATTTATAATCTAATTCTCGGGTGTCCTTCGGAATCCCTAATAACTTTGGTCCTAACGAATAGTTTGTTCGAATTGACATTTGTCCTAAATTGGTTTTCAGTTGAATGGGACAACTTTTCAAGTTTTCCAAAAATACTTGCGGTTAGGTTAGGCTAAAAGTCAGGATAAACGAAAATTCGGCCAAACGATGCATCAGGAAAAATGACGATTAGGGATTCCATTATAGACCCCTAATTCTCATCAATTACTATACATATCGTTTAATCTCTAAGTTAATGTAACATGCATTGTGTGATCACTGTTGTGCGAGTCTGTATCTTGTTTGTATGCGGCTAAGGTTGCGGTTGCATCCACCGGTTAGCTTAAGTTAGTGGTATAGTCCCTCGGTCGCTTGCTGTACATAGGGTTGCTATCGTTTCGCTGAGTGACAAATACACTTTTATATTTCATGTACTTGGATTTTTCGATATTTATACATACAGACATACGCTTTTTTCGTCTAATGTACATATTTCTCGACACGTAAGCCACTTTTCGAATTTTTCAATCGGATCGCACTATTGTTTGGTCAAATCTGACGTTATGATATATCATTTTAAGAACTCTGAATATTTCTGAAACGTTTTCTAGTAGAAAGATATAATTCTATTTTCCTAATGTTTTGTATGGGACTCCTGTAGTTTTTTTCCTCCATAGATTGATAGCATTACGAACATATCGGTGCATTTGTATTTAAAAAATAATGTTGTACTAAAATTATTGTATGCCATACGATTTGTCTTCCAGTAACATTGATCTTATAACAATAGCGTAAATTATTGTAGCTTATTATTATACATATACATAATTACGGACATAATGCAAAGGTGGTGGTGTTATGGTATAAGCTAAGAGTGTTCCGATCAAGAGATCCATCGACTTTAGTCGTGCCTATTGTTAGGAGAGTAATAAGCGCAAAACACCAATATATTAGTCGATATTTTGGTAACGCATAACACCCACCACTAAATAATATCTAAGTGACATATCTCAAATTATTGTAATTAGTGCGTTCATTTATTGAAATTGTCTTTATGAATAAATGACGTCAAAATGGGTTTTATTTGTATTTTATTTTTCCTTGTCATATCACGCTGACGCACATATAATTAAAAATTCGTAAACCTGATAGGTATATAGTTTATATTTTATTTTGTTTTACGCTTCGGCAAGATTAGCATGTTTATTTTATTTAAGTAAAGTTTGTTTTACTGTGAAAATTAAAGGAAACGCCATCTCTTAGTGGTAAACGCAATAAATGTCGATAAAATATGTCCCATCAATCAGCGCCATCTGTATTTATTAATTGTAATAAAGGTGTGCAATCACAGGTGGCTTGTTCTTGTATTCTTTTGGAAACTTTAAGTAATGGTATTTATTAAATATACCTAAAATATTTAAAGACTTTAATAAGGTGTTCAATGATACTTTGTTATTGTAGTAGTTATTTTTACATGGGAACTAAATATTTATACGTGCTCTAGAGATTCGGGGCATCCGAACTAAACGTCACTGTAATACCTTGTCATACTGACGTTACCGAACTTTACCATGGTTCAAGTTGGTTCGATTATTGTTTTACCCTCAGGAACGCTTTTGGAAAAATCAGCAACGAATTTTTGGACAAGTAAGCGACCTAATGCTTGTTTCCGTGGTAACTGCGATGCATTATATTAGAAACTTCCTCCTTCCTTTAAGGAAGGAAACTTCATCCTTTAGTCGTAATTTATAATGTAGGCGAAAGAGATAGAAGAGTTTCGTTCGATTTGAAGTCAGGCTTAGGTGCTCTATTCTACTTTTTGACATTATTATATTGTCATATTGTTAACGTGACGATAGCACCTATTTATGGCTAAAAAACATCTATTTATTACTCCTACGACACATCCTTCGCTATTATTTTATTTGTTTAAAAGCTATTTTGAAATGTAGGTATTCTACGTAGTTATCAACAATAGTTTAGAGCTTGAATGTGTGTTTGATATTAACCCAATTTGTATATCGATACACGCATCGCTCATCCCTAGACAAATCAACCAAATTGTTTAGCCGCCTTGGTCGTCTCAGTCTGATCTCACAGTCTGGTTTTTGAACGCTTCGCGTTTAGAAGCATATTTGCGTCTTTAGTGACTAAAGACTTTGTTTCAGTAGACTCATATATCCTAATTAATTTTATCTTAACGCTGCTAAGATAAAAGGATCCTATGCGTCTACTACTCTAATAAGTGATTCTGGATCACGTTTCAAGGGGATTCACTATAGTAAATGAAGATTGCTAAAAAATTAAGAAATGCGTTAATAATTATTCAAATTAGTTTGAGCATTTTAATCCAGAGTTACTATTCAAACATATGCTATACGCAATTTGATCTGTGGTGCTCAGTTAATTCCTAAAAACATCGTCGATGAGCTCATCGAGTCCATCTTCAAACTCGTCAACTAGTTCCACCTCTTTTTCTTTGAACTTATTTTATATAGTTAGAAAGTGTGATGATATGATATGATAGATGAGGTTGTTCGCGGCAGTTCTGGTGGTATGCTCGGTGCAGAGTCTTCAGCTGGAGAGCCAGGTTTCGACCCGAAAGCCGAGGGTCACAAAGTACAGCAAAACGACCACGGCTCCAGGAGGTGCGATGGTGAGTATAACGACGGTGGTTTTAACTTAGCCATTATAGGAACTTAGGCATAATGACTTCCGTCAAATCATAACAGTTATAATAAAACCATTAGAAGCGAGAAGTTTATTTAATATGTCGGAAATTAAACTCTATAACTAGAACAACAAAGTTTGGCAAGAATATCGCAAGGAAGGATTCTCTTAAGTGAGCTCTCTCGATGGTAGCCTTTCTTTAATACTCGTTAAAGCGAGACGCATTCAGGAGAAATGCACACTTGATATTTCTTTGGTAAGCTATCTTTCGCTATTATTAGGTGCAAAAGGACTCAAACACTAATTAAGTGTTTGAGTATATGTGAATTTAGTTGTATATCTAGACATATGCAGGCATTCCACCTTGATCCTCGGGACTAGCAACGCATTTGCAGTCTTTATGCGAATGTTTATGGACCTCAGAGCTTACTTATCATCGGGTATCCTGTGTATTCCATCGCCTTTTCCATGCCAAAAAAAGCATCTTCTTAAATTAAAATCATTTAGCTCCCTTTCCTGTCTTTTTTTTCTTTCTTCCTTGCTCCATCTTTCTAATCTTCCTTCCTCTCTTTTTCCCCTTCCTTTCCCTTTATTAAATCCATCGTCATCATCGTATCAGCTGAAAGGCGTCCACTGCTGGACATAGGCGTTCCCCAAGCATCTCCATGACGGCCGGTTTTGTGCTACTCGCATCCATCGGCTTCCCGCGATCATTACCATGTCGTCGGTCCACCTCGTGGATGGCGAGCCAATACTTCGCTTTTAGGCCCACGGCCGCCACTCTAGAACCATTCCGCCACAACGCCGTTTTATTACATCCTCATTATTTTGAACACCGTGTCTTTAATTCCAGGAGCCAGTCGCAGAAAACAGCCTGCCCACAGTCACGTACCGCCTCCAGGGCGAGGGCGGGGAGACATGCATCCTCCTAACCGTGGACGCCCTCATAGACATATCTTACGTCACCAAGCTGAACGAGCGAGCGGTAACATATAAATTAATAAGAAGGGTTATGTTAGGGCGCCGTAGGTAATTATTTGACGGTTTTGCTGTCAAATCCCCTTCCAATAGTACTTAATCTTATGGTTAGGCTTTATTTTAATTCTCATTCTCAGGTTTATTTATTAAAGTCCCCTAGGCTTAGGTACCCTTTTTTGTAATATCCGTTGTGAGGTGAAATAAACGTATTTATTATTATTGTCAATATTTATTTAAAATCTGTAAGTTAAGTTTTTTACAATAAATGTTAAGATATAAAAGTAAACTAAAAACCTAACCTACGGGTGCCGCCGGCAGCGGGGCAGGGCTTAAGTTACCGGTGGTTAGGGCTGCAGAGAGAGGAACCTCCTCACAATACGTGCCGTGTTGAGGAGTACTGCTTTTTGTATCTGGCCCTTGATCCAGCCACCTAGCGAGAGTCTCTTAAGGTGTTGATCGAGACTCTTCGCTATAAGACCGTTCGCCGAAACAACTATCGGGATAATGATCGTCGAGTCAACATTCCACATAGCGGTCACCTCGTGAGCCAAGTCAAGGTACTTGCTGAGCTTGTCCTTCTCAGCCTTCACGAGGTTCTCGTCATGTGGGATGGTGACGTCAACGAGCACTGCCCGGCGTTGAAATCGATCTGTTAACACTATATCAGGCTTGTTGGCAACAATAGTGTTATCCGTGATGACAGATCGATCCCAATAGAGCGTAGCACGACTATTTTCGAGAACTGGTGCCGGTGTGTACTTATAGTACGGCACTTCGGACTCAACAAGACCAAGTTGCTGATGGATGATCCTGGCCACGAGGTTATGTCTGTGCAAATACTCGCCGTTGGCCAAATGGGAAAAACCGAAAATAAATGTGTCTGAGAGACTCGCCGGGGCGACGACACGCTCGACAATTGTCGACCGTGCCATCTCTCAGAATATACCTGCTATAGTTGTTCGTCATATTATTATTATTATTATTTATCATCAGCACATAGCAGTATGTTGGAAAAAAGGCTTCCGCATATGCACGCCACTGAGCACGATTATCTGCTTCTTTGATCTTCGTACTGCTAGCCACCACGCGGAGATCAGTGTTACTCCTAGCCTGACGAAGTAGACGATATTTTTTTTCAATAAATGTAGATAAATATACTTATTGCAATGTTAAAGTTGATTTGATTAGAGTTAAGTAATAGTAATCATTTGAGGTGAAGTCACATTTTCACTATTACCTAATTATTTCGCTAAGAATTGTTTGGTTACCAATAATTTGTGTATCTAATTAATTATCACGTTATATATGTATGTATGTTATCCTAATGATATGCATCATTTATGGCTTTGTAAACTTTATAACTATTCCACGACCTATTTTATATCTTAGTTTGGTGTAAAATCTACTAAATGTGCTTGATTTCAGAACGCAAATATATTTGTGCCTACCAAAGCGAACGTGGCAGGAGTATGCAAGGAATCAGACGCCGAACTCCTCGTCATATCTTTCAAGGAGTACACGCTAGAATTCTCATTTGCTAAGGTATTCAAGCTTTACTATACTTTTAAGTAAAATAATATGTTTAGGGAGAGAGAGAGAGAGTAATGATTTACCGCGACCACTTAATTTTTGCGGCACTTTACCCTTCATTATTAAGTTTATGGCACTACTCTGGCGAATTCAGCTCCAGCGGGAAATCTTGACGAGTTTTGGTAGCGTTTCGACGATCCAACAGTGAATTTAAAAAATAATCCTAATGCGGTCAAATCCGAAAAAAAAAACTAGTGTTGAGGCATTTCATCTTAAGACCCCCTGAGATTGCCAATGCCTATGGTCCTTAGAGCTAACTTCATATCGTATTTTCAATCTACAAGACGTCCTGCCAGGGTTCTATATTTTGAATACATTGATGCAACCGTGCCAGGCCAGTTTCCTTTCAGCCTTCTCCTTGCCATAAAAAGTAACTCTTACTAATCCCCTACCAGACTCGTGAGCACTGGTACTCAGGCAGCATCAAACTGAGCTACAACTCCAGCGCCCGTATCCTGGAACACGCAGCCAAGCAAGGAAGACGCGTAGTCCTGACGACCCGCTCTCATTTCCTGCTATTTCCCACGCCCGTTGGCAAGTCCTTCTTCTGCCCTGAGGAAACCATCGTAGACTTGGTAGAGGACGAAGCCAGGTAAGCAAATTTTGGTGGAAACAATCATTGTATGGAGACTTTAATCTAGGAAATAAAAAACTCGACCAATGAACTTTTGATCATCACGTGCAATACATACAAGATTCCAATTTAAAGGGTAGCCTTCGGAGGGACACTGCATAACGACAGACAGACCACTCAATTCCTACACCTATATGAAATTAATTAAATAAAAGTATTAATTAAATTGCAATTAACTAACTCTTCGTCATTTGGTTTCCAATATTAAGTTGTTTTCGCAGAAATTAAATTCCAAAAAGAAAACACAAAAGTTAATTTATAAGTATTTTTCCAGTCAGAACATCGATCATCATGCAAAATTGTACCTTCGTCAAATGCAACTCCAAGCCTTTATGTTCCAAAGTGACGGTGAGTTCGGACCGCCCTGGAATTGTTCGGACTCCGACCTAGCCCGTTCTGAAACCGTCCCAGTAGCAGTGAGTGCTTCCCTGGTGATAGCTACCACTGGTACCCTTGTTTGTATTGCCATCTGGCGCTACTTGAAGGTTCAGGTGTTCTAATCATAATTTAAGTTTAGTGACGAATGCATATCTTATTTTCCAATAAGTGATCGTACCCCTTGCTTCCTGAATACCTCTTTATCTTTAAGTGTTTTACCTAATATTATAGAATATTAAACAGGCTCTAATATTTCTGCGTTAACGTACGTATTGTAAATGATATACTCATATAATATTCGAAGGGAAATATTTGTAAGTAAGACACTAGTAACGAAGCTTTGCTTAGTTAAGATGCTATGTGTTGAAGCTCAAAGTAGAAAGGCTCTTTATTAATAACCTAATTATGTGGATATTGTTATTGTTTGTTCGAATTATCATTTGTCTAACCTGGTAAAATTACAGATGAATAAAAATTCGGTCAAACGATACATTAGGAAAAATGATAACTAGGAATTCTAATATAAACTCCTAAGTCTCATCAACTACTATTATAAATATATTTTAATCTTTAAGTTAATGTAACATGAGTTATGTGGTCACTGTTTGAGAGTCTGTATCTTGTTTGTAAGGAGAGTAATTACCTACCGCCAAACAGCAGTGTTCGCATTGTTGTGTTCCGGTTTGGGGATAAGACAGCCGGTGAAATAACTAGCATAGAGGCATTCCATCTTAGTCCTCAGGGTTGGCAACGCATTTGCAGTCTTAAGATTGCAGTGTTGTGAATGCGAATGTCTATGGGTCACTGTTTCCACTTACCATCAGGTGGCCTGTGTGCTTGTTTGCCTTCTCGATGCCATAAAAAAAAGCACAAAACACCAATATTGAACATTTTGATAACGCATAACATTTATCTCAAATTATTGTAATAGTGCGTTAATTTGTAGGAGTTGTGTTTCTGAATAAATGACGTCAAAATGGGTCTTATTTGTATTTTATTTTCCTCGTCCTGTCACGGCGCTCACACATCATTCAAAATTCGTAAACCTGCTTAATAGTAAGGGTATTTTTTTAGTTTTTTAGTGCTTTAAAGCAAGGCACAATGCTCATAAAATGATTGCTGATAACTAATTATTAGCACGTTTATTTTACTTACGTAGTCTGTGTCACTATGAAAATTTTAAGAAAACGCCATCTCTGATTACTTATATAACGTCGATAAAATTTGTCCCATCACTAGAAACTACATCAATCAGCGCCATCTGTATAAATTGTTATGAAGGTGTGTAATTCCAGAGGCCCGTTTCACGAAGCTACAAGTTACAATTTCAAGCGGAAGTCTGTTTCTAACTCCTTTTTCTAGAAAGAGAATGCCGCTTATAATTTGTAACTTGTAGCTTCGTGAAACGGGCCACAGATGGCTTTTAGTTCTAATATTCATTCGGAAACTGAGTAATAGTATTTATTTATTTATTTATTAAAAAGTACATCCACATCACATAGGTATATATTAAACACTTACAGACTATTTATTGATAATGTAATATCTTCTAATATAGTAGACAATTACGGAGTACATAACTTGATTGATGAGTTCATATTAACTATCGCATTAATTAACAATCCAAGTAGCACCTAACCAAAACAATGAATTAATTAATAAAAAAAGTAAATTGAAATTGAAATATATATTTAAAAAAAAAAGAAAAAATTAAAACGAGAGTATGTATATGTATTTCCTAATTATTAATCATAGCTAAAATATTTTAATTCGCTAATTAAGTATTTGAAAATGCTTTACAAAATCTCTTAGTTATTGTTGGCGTTTGCTCCGCAAATTAATCTAGGCCGACAGCGATTGGTCATTGCCTGTGCTTAGTCGGTATTTCAGACGGGAACAAAATAACATAGCAAACAAAAGAACAAACGCATGCTCTAGAGGTGCGTAGGTACTATCCGGTCTACAGGCCACGTAGAATCTTGTCAAGAGCGAATACCTCCTAATACAGGTGTAAAGTTAAAAGGAGGATTCGAGGTCGACCATTGTGAACCTTATCCTACTTCTTACTACTATTATAAATGCGAGAGTTTGGATAGATAGACGGATGTTTGTTTCTTAATCTTATCGGATTAATTAACTATAAAAAAGTGTTAGAATTATAAACGTTATTGATCAATGTAATGTACAATACATAATATAATGTAATGACATAGGTCCGAGTTTAGTTTGTAATATTATTAATTAATCCACTTGACGACCTCCTTTATCCTGGCCAACGCTGGCTGAAAAGAATATAGCATCACGCAGCTCAGTAGCGCCATAGTTGTATTCTTACGCCGTGCGCGCCTTTGGCGGCCATTGAGTGAGGGATTTTCAGCAAGCGTTGGTAAAAACTAAGAAATTGTAAATGATTATATAATTGGGTTTCATCAGAAAAAGCCAATATTTGATTTGAAGAGGATTTACTATTGACGGCACCTAAGACTATGTTTCTACCAGAGCTATGCGAGGTAGATGAAAAAATCCACCAATTCATCGGAAAAAGGGAGATACTTCTTAACCTTAATTTCTGACATTCGGAATAGGTAGGTTTGGTTTTATTTCTATTTGGCTTATTCTTATTAATGAAAAATGTGTAACTTCTTAACCTTTTCTTTTTCATTTTCGTCTTCACAAATCGATGTGAAATTTGGTGCAGAGATATTATGATGCCAGGAGACGGAAGCAGATATTGAAATTGAATATGTCTCAAAATGGCTGAAACTGGTATCAGATGAAATAAGGCTCATTTAACTCATGCATCGACAAAGTCGCGGGAATACGTTAATGTATATCAATCAAGTACTGTTTAACTTTTTTATTGTTTATTTACCACCAATAAAAATCAATGGCACTTTCTAATATACAGCGTGATTTATTGCAAGCGAGACACTTGGTGAACAATTATTTTAACGAATATGAACCTGACACGGTAACTCTACACTGTTTCACGGTCCCCTCGTCCGTGTAGCCAATTTTAATTGGCTCCCAGTAGACAACTGAGTTTTTTTATTGTTAAGCGAGTTTTATTGAATTTTAGGGTGTCAAAAAGTACCTAAAATAATGTTGGTATAATAAAATATCTTGTAAAGTTAGTATATTAATATTTATTTTCTTAAATTAGATTGCATTGAGACTATATGCGTAACGATAGCTATTGCGATAGTGGTTGCGACCGCATCCGCTTAGATCTTAGGGGGGGTGATTTTCTCAACACGGCGCTGCGTCGATCTTAAAAGTGAAGTTTTACCTGGCAAGTTTAAGGAGTCCCATGGGAGCATACAATCTCAATTAGGCAGCTTTATACGACACTGAACTCGACTCCCTGCCTGCTGCCTAATTGAGAAGGCACGCGCTAAAATGTGTTTTGTACTCTCCGACGGGACTTCTTAAATTTGCCAGATAAAACTTCACCTTTAAGATCGACGCAGCGCTGTATTGAGAGAATCGCCCCTTGTTTATCCTCCCTCAAGAGCAAATACAGTTTTCAGAATAATTATTATCAAAATCTTTTGAGCAGCTTAGGCGTGAAAGGGTAGTATAAAAAGAAAGACTGACAATCTGACTTTTGTATTAATACTTCTAGTAGGTTTACTAGGGAATGTGATTTTAATTAAAAGACCTGATATTCAATATCAATATTGATATATCAATCAACGCAATAACGTAAATATTAACGTTATTGCGTTCTAAAAAGTTTTGACACGTATTTGTCAATTTTTAGTCGAATCTAAAAATAATCGAAAAATAGGGTGATCCAAGTTCGAGTCACTTCGAGAGGTCGCGTTCCAAACTTTGACAACCGCTGCGAATCTCAGTAATATTACTAAAGGGGGATGATCCTTTGAGGATTACACGGACATTTGGGCAGGCATATGCTCTAATGATGGGGAGAGGAGAGAATTGGAAATGACGCGGAAAATGTAAAATTGCTTGTTTGTTAATTGTAATTGTTGTAACATTATTTGCTGACTATCGATTAAATAAGTTTCTGCCAAAATATAATATTTGAAAGCTTTGGTGCCCACCGTATTTCTTTAAATTCTAATTTGCGTTAAGTACCTCTGTGATTCTGTTGCCACCTTCAGATCAGCTCCTAGATTACTGCATTGCCCGTGGGTTTATTTATTCCAACCCATTACAATAACGGGAAGTGGTTCACAGTTGTCATACAAGATTTGAACCGGAGTGTCAGAAATCCTTGTGAGATCAGGTAAAACAAATAAAAATTTACTTACTGAAGTAAAGTTTACAGTAACTTTACTTCAGTGAGTTAGTTTTTATTTATTTTTAAAGTTGAAAATTACTTTTTGGGCATAGGTAATTGAAGTTTATTTATTTGTTAGATCCGAATAGAGAACATGCATGAAAATCAGAATTGAGTTTCATTCATACGATTTAGGAGAAAGTGTAAAAAAAACATATAAAACGCAATACAATAAGTTTATTAAGATTTTACATAAAATCAAAACGTGTTAACGTTTTGAAACTTCTTTTAATGTTTAGATTGTTTTTTCGGCATCCTTATTTTATTTACGTAATATGTTAATTCAACGATATTGGCTTAAACATAGTAATTTACAAAATAAGGTCCTTAATTATAAACGTGGAACAACAGATGTGACGCCATTCCTGCCGTCGATTTTCTATGGAGTGTTTTTGCAAAGAGTCTGAACTAGGACTTTTTAAAGCTTCATATCTTATGAAAAAAATACACGACAATTATTTCGCGTATACAGTTATTCCTCTCTTTCATGGCACTATCCAGAGACTCTTTGTCTGTAGTATGGTAGGCCTCACTCTGTAAAATATTGACTGATTCTAATTTGTCCATTTTATTCCAAGGTATAATATAAACCCCTTCCTTATAAAGCTCGTTTTCTGATTATTTTATTTTAGTTCAGTTCTAATGTTGTTAAACAATCGACCATTTTCGAGTATAATTTGTTGGATTGTCATCGAGTCGTTAGAGACCAACCCACTGAGTACAAATTCAGTGAGTTTTCTGCGACAGAAATTCTGAAATCACTTCACTCATCAGATTACCTTTTAGACACTTATTTTAAGTCATTGGGTTTAGACTATGTGTTACCAATTTTCAGTGTCAATAATGATGAGGAGTAGAACTTTCGAAAATTTGATATATCTATGTAAGAAAAATATAGCTAGCAGGAACTTAAATATCTAAACCATTTATTTGTGTCCAAACTTGACTATACTTTGTCGATGTGTGTTTCAAAGAAAAAGATACACCATTAATTATATTTTTATTTCCATGTTTAATTCACGGTTTGAGAACCCTCGGCCAAAGGGTGTCCTGTTTTGCGTGAAATTGGCCGTGAAATTGCAGATAATTCATTTAATTAGTTCCTTTGAGGACAAGTGCGATTATTTCGCTCTCTGTAATGAACTACACCCTAGATAAACTATCTAGTTATTAAAAAACTCAAACAAATCGTAGCCATAATTAATTCAATTACTTTAAGTGAGCAATTGTTGTATACAGGGCGTCCTGTATTTATTAGAG
This sequence comes from Acleris holmiana, assembly GCA_949316455.1. NCBI lineage: Eukaryota > Metazoa > Arthropoda > Insecta > Lepidoptera > Tortricidae > Acleris > Acleris holmiana. Next base: position 4,214,207 of record OX438787.1, read on the forward strand.
GTTCACAATCAATCTGTACATTACATTATACATGAACTCTTGCTTCATCTAAACGTAAAAATATAATAATAATGGCTAATAATAAATATGTAATATGGGCTTTAAAAATGCTTGTACTATTATTTATAAAGTGGTAAAAGTGTTACGGTTTACGCGAAAGTCACAATTTTTTTGTTTCTCGCATCTTGTATTTTCAATAAGAAAGTTTTAACATATATCTTAGTCCTCAGTCTTGAGAATTCAAATGTCTATGGGTCTCAGATTCCACTTACCATCAGGTGGCCTGAGTGCTCGTGTGCCTTCTCCTTAACATAAAAAAAAAAAAAAAAAAAAGTGTAATAGGGGTAGTTTTATATGAACGACTGAAGGTGCTTATACTTCCCATAAACAGGAATTACCTACTTCATCTTCAACTTAAAATGTTAACGTCCGAGTTTTCTATGTATACTTAATATATAAGCTGAAGAGTTTGTTTGTTTGTTTGAACGAGCTAATCTCAGGAACTACTGAACCGATTTAGATGAAATTTGGTATGGAGATAACTTAGGTCACGGGGAAGGATATATGATACTTTTTATCTCGGAATAATAATTAAGCAGTTCCCGAGGGAATAGCGATGTACGAGGTGACATAATATAGACGACACTATCAAATTGTGATTTATACACAACAATATTCAAGCGCAAGAGCGTACTAGGTATGGGTCCGAAAATTTACAACAACATACCAAACTGTATAAAATTACTGGAACATGCCCAATTTACATACATACAGGCAGAGCTACAGAAATACCAACAACTCTGACTTGTTTATAATTCTGTAACCACATTTTGCACAATCAGGCTAAGATGTTTACTAGTATTAGTGACAGGTTGCAAGCCCATCGCCTAACCGACCTAATTACAAGCCCTCATTCCCTTAGTCGCCGCTTACGACATCCACGTGGTACTATTCTAACCCGGTAACCACACGGGCTAATGCCCAAAACCACATGCCCAATTTAAGAATCGGGTAAATACAAAATTAATTAAAAAATGCTATTACTCTAATTAATGGTGATGACGGTTTGATGATCTTTAGAAAAGTGTTTTTTTTTTTATATTTTTAATTGATGTATGTGGTTTTGTTTTCATGATAAACATTGATACGCCAATAGGTAAAACGCAGAGTTCTGTATTTTTAGTTTTAAGATCTAATGTGACCTGTGATTTACAAATAAAATATTCTATTCTATTCTAATAGTGTCGTCTACATACACCTAGGCTAGGGGGAGTATCGGAAAGCTATTTCAACGCGTACGAAGTTGCGGGCGTCTTCTAGTCACTACATAGTATAAAACAAAGTCGCTTTTTCTGTCCCTATATCCCTATGTATGCTTAAATCTTTAAAACTACGCAACGGATTTTGATGCGGTTTTTTATTAGATAGAGTGATTGAAGAGGAAGGTTTATATGTATAGTACTTTAATCCGGAGCGAAGCGAGGGCGGATCGCTAGTTTAAATATAAACATCCAAACGTCCGTACAAAACAAACCACTTACATCTTTTATAATGTGTACTATCCGATGATCACTATAATTATCTTACACAAAATAAGGTGTCAGGAACAAAAAATTCGAAAAATCGGCAAAAAATATGACAAATTGGCTAAAAAAAGAAACACGTGACTTCGCATTCCTAACATGGCTGGAGAATATTTTGGGAATTCGTATAAAAAATCACCCTTTTTGTAAGTATTTTATTGACATTTGACACTCTCACCTCATTATAGCTACTGAGTGTTTTAACTGTCATATAAAGAGAGAATAGAGAGGATCGTCCAGAAAGTTAATACGTATTGTGTTGTTGCGACGGGTTACCTTCGTTTCACCATAAAGTTCAATTTACAGTTTCGGGAAAAACGCGGTTTGGTCAAATGGAAATGAATCGGGTGTGCAAAAACTTTTTGGTGAAACGAGAGGCTCACTGTTGTGGTAAAATATATTATTATTATTATTATTAATAATAATAATAATAATTGTTTATTTCAGACAAGGTCCATACAAAGTTGTCAGTAAATCCTTATAATTAAATGTTAGTGTAAGTATTTATAACTAAAACCAATTAAAAAGCAAAAATAGGTACGAACAAATATTAAATTTTAAATGGAGCGCGTGCGTGCATACGCTCCCATATTAGACCATAGTAAGACTATTGGGTGCCCAAAGTATATCAACTCTATTACTTAACGCATTCACTGCCGCCAACGCATATACGCGTTTTCCTGACTTTAACCCAGTGCTTTAAACGCATATGTGCGTTCTTTAAGTAAGTAAGCTGCGTTAAATAATAGACGCGGCACCTGTACGGGTAGCACAAGTTGTATTTTCTCGCTTGTCGCTCAGTGCACCTCTATCTTTACAGACTGGATAAAAAGGGAGATCCGAGCGACAAACAAGTCGCGGACCACTTGTGCTAGCCCTCTTGGGCAAGGTTCGATAAACAATGTCGGCAGTGAATGCGTTAAGGAATTGCAGCACGTTTAGATATTTTTGATTAACCTGTACTTTATGTTTTTACGTAATTATATATGTGATCGCAACTGTACATTTTGACATTAATAGCCGCACATTTAACAGTACAAGCAAATTTTGTCATTCTAATTTCTTTGTAAAAAGTATACTTACTCGTAAAGTTGATGATTATTATTAAATTACCTTGTACTGCATATATATATATATATATATATATACATATTTAAAGCGTTATTATCTATATTTGCCTAATAAAACCTACCTAAAAACAAAAAACTATAAATGACGGATTCCCGAAATATCAAGTTAGGATTCGATCCATACTATCCTTACGTTAACTTTTCATCTATGATCGTATTATTCTCTAAGCTAAAAGGTCACATCTGCATTTAATAATCACAACAATTTGAACTTTCTAAGGTTGAAAATATGGCTACAAATAGCATGGGGAGTTTTTAAATATGCCTTTTTTTTCTTAGGGCTCAAGGGGTGTTTTTGTGACAATAAATCTGCCACGCATGCGCCTTACACTAATTAAAGGTTAAACTGTTATTTTTACACGCGTATCCGGACGGTTTACTAAATTTGTAAAAAGTTAAGACATAAATAAATTAAAGGCAACTTTTTTTACTCTTACATGAAATTTGACTTTAAGATCGTAGCTTAAAAACCTTTTTGGTTGGCTATTATCGCATGTGAAGTTTCATAATAATGTAATTAAGAGGATTGTGAAATGAAGCTTAAATAGCGTAGATGTCATTTTTTTTCATAAAAATGTAGCTTTGGGCGATAACGTTTCTCAATCCCTGATTCAAGTCCGATTTTCACAACATAGTTATTTATTATGAAAAACTAGTTTAATATTTTTCTGTTTTGTTTTAAATTTTCTATCTTTCCATGAAATATTTTCTTGTAAAGGAAAACGTACAGGCCTTGTTTTTCTTAATTCGTATAAATTGGACTAGGTTATTAAAGGGAGAGAAACTTTATTTCATTTTGTATACAAGCTTTTAGCTTCAAAATTCTCATAAAAAAAGTCTTGAAAATCGGCATGCCTTTCGCTTTACGAATCTTAGATCATGTCGCAACATATTATTTTGTTGAATAAATTCGTATTTGTCTTTCTATCACTTAGGGGGTGTTTTTGTGATAATAAATCTGCCACGTCTATTCTAATTTATTTATATGAAAGAACTTCTGCCTGTCAGTCTGTTTGTCAAGCTTTTACGGATAAACCGCCAAACCGATTTAGATGAAATTTGGTATAGAGATAGTTTGAGACTCCAGAGGTGATTTTCTCAACACAGCGCTGCGTCGATCTCAAAGTTTTATCCGGCAAGTTTAAGAAGTCCCGTCGGAGCGTACAAAACACATTTTAGCGCGTGCCTTCTCAATTAGGCCGCAGGCACGTGAGTCGAGTTCAGTGTCGTATAAAGCTGCCTAATTGAGAAGGCACGCGATGACATTGAGATCGACGCAGCGTTGTGTTGAGAGAATCACCCCCCAGGAAGGACAAAGGGTACTTTTATCCCGAAAAATTCGACGCGTTAGCAATAAACGACTTCTAAGACGGAGCTGCGGGTAGCATAGCTTAGTTATAAATAGCCAAGTGTCATATGTATTGCTATTTTGAGGCTACACTGGATGTTGCATTTCACACACCGTCGGCAGCAAGCGTACCGCGACTTTAAAATTTATTTGTAGCAATACATACATTAAATTTTCTTTTTAGTACGATAAAAAGGTAGACTTTAAAATCACGAGGCGACTTTGATAATTTTTTAATGGTCGATTCTGCGCGATGTGTCAGATATTTTTTAGGTTTTTCACGACTATACTTTTATATGTTTCATACGCGAGCGTACAATATCAGTAGTTCAAGTATTTTCAGACAAAAAGGATTGATATTTTAAGCTGCGTCTGTTTTTCTTTTCTACTTTTAGACATCTACCGTTGTCTAGCTCTAGTTGCTTTAAGTTACTCTAAATGAGTAGTTGCCAATAAAATAATTTTATTTATTTATTTATGATTTACTTTTAAAATTTAAACCCTTGCTGGGAATATAGGCCTCTTCCCTTGATCTCCAGAATTAGTCTTTAGTCTCTTCCGGCCAGATAATTTAAATACTTAAGTAGTTCTAATAATGTACATGTATTCTGACCACGAGCAAAATTTTGTTACGATAATATCCATTCTGTTACCAAGATGTAACGTGCTTTGGATTTTGGTAACAAATGAAATGAATGAATTGTAGTGGTGGCAGGGTCCGTCCGAATCGCTACCACCATCTTATACATTAACCACCCGCCAAGCAACTGTGTTCCGGTGTGGGGATAAGACAACCGGTGAAATTACTCGCATAGAGGCATTCCATCTTAGTCCTTAGGGTTGGCAACGCATTTGAGGTCTTAGGATTATAGTCTTGAGAATTCATATGGGTCTCAGATTCCACTTAACATCAGCCCCCTATTTCACCATACTGACAATGACAGGTGACAGGTGACATTTCATTGCACATGGCCTAACTTATATGAAACCCAGTGATGTATCAGCGGGTTAACTTTGTAATGTATACCGAATTGTCACCTGTCACGTGTCATTGTCAAGATAGTGAAACAGGGGGCAGGTGGCCTGAGTGCTCGTGTGCCTTCTTTTTAACATAAAAAAAAATCAGCAAGTTACTTCTTAGTTAGTTAGTTAGTTCTTGGTCTTTTTTTTTAATGTTGGAGACGACTACGACTTGTATTTTCTCAAATTGGAAAATAAGTCAACCCTTAATTTGGCAGTGTACACCACAGTGCACATACCACAATGCTCACTTTTTGCAAAAAAAATAAAAAATATGCTAAATCAAATAGGATTTGAATTCCGACTTTTAATTTTTTTGCTAAAAGTGTCACACATACTACTATTTTAACCTCCTGAGGCCCACGTCAAATTTTACTAGTTCAAAAAAGAACCTTGTGTAAGTCAACTAAAATCTAAAGTCACTTTGACAAATGTCCTAAATTTAGGCCGTTGGGTCGAGGTCTTACGAGGTTAATGCGATAATTTACTTTTGTATGTCACGCACCGTCGTCGGCAATCAGTCAAGGGTCTTCTAAATCTATTCGTAAAAATATATACTTTACTTAAATTATTATTTTTATAGCCTACATTGGGCCAATCTCAAATCTGGGCAGCATCTCTCCTTGATCTTCTATTCGGTGCCTGATCCCATCGTACAAAATAAATACATATGTAGTACCCAAAAAAACCCCAATTTTCAATTTACTTAAGAAAATGGACTATTAACGTTTTTTGGGGACGTTCTAGTCATTATTTTTAAGGTTCTCACCAACTTACCACTTTTGTTTAAATCTGGAAAGTAACCAAATTAAATATTAGGATTTTTGAAACATTTCATCCTGATTATAATAAATAGTCAAGTGTCAAATATACTGTTATTTTGACAAGTCGTTGGACAGTTGCATTTCACGGTCCGTCGATATCCAGTCAAGCGTGCGGTGTCGGGCTAAATCTATTCGTAAAAATACATCTAACATTATGACTAACGTTTTAAGACGAATGATATTTCTTGCAAATGAAACATCCTATATTCGAGTTGAGTTTTTGCCAGAGTCTTTGTTTTGACGACGCGTTGGCCTAGTCCTAGTTGGTTAGATAAAACTAAACAAACAAACGAATTTTGGATTGATTATGAAAATCGACGAAATATATGCTAATCTTTTCGCTAATATTTTTTAACGCCATATTTGTTATCAAAATCTCATCGTCAGCTAGATTAATTTATAATGAATTATGCGGCAAAATGACTGTCCGTTTAGATATGATATTCCCATTGTGAAACCTAATCCTCCCGATAAGGCAGTTTCACATGGCATCATTATTTCGCGTTCCCTGTGAACGGTGTAACCTGACCTTAACAACTAATGAACTGTTGGAAAGTACCTTAAGTGAAGGAGGTAGAGTTTGAGTTCGCGTGATTAAGGGTGGTAGTACTGTGGATTGGAATTTAGTGAAAACTTGGTGTGGTCTTCGCGTAATTTGCTGACGGAAATAAGATATTTATGAAATAAAATATAAGCATTAATTGTAAATTTACCAAGCGGATTTAACGTTGATGTTTTTATGGGAAACTATTTACTACTTAAAAAAAATTACAAGTGCAAGTCAGACTTGGCACCAATTGCATGTTAAATTTAATCAATGTTAATCGACGGTCAGTTTATACATTTTGACTGCTAACGCTCTAATAATCTGTTAAGTGGCATCGTTTGGTGAAATTGCTACTTACGCTCTAAACTTTATATCACAAGTAAATATTATAGTTTTTGGTTAGAGAAACGAAGTAAAGGACTCTACGCTATAAACTATAAAGTAGGTCTTTTTTTTTCTTTTGTTCATTATCTAAAAACGGTCATCAATAGTCATCATATCGCAGTCAAGAAAATACAATGGTGACTAACTTTTTACTGTATGTATCCGTATTTTCTAAATATTGTCTTGATCACTAAACGAACTAATGAAATATCTAACCTAGGATTTTTTTTTAAAGTAAATAGGATTGATATTAAATAATATTGTACACCCGCTGCTACCGACACAACAGTTAAACTCTAAAGAATCATTTGGACAATTAAACCCATAGAGTATTGATCTCTATCGAATATCCGAGATAGTGCAAATGTGCGCTAATCTGTGCAAACATTGTAAATACGCCTTTGTTTGATTTTACAATCGATTACGGACAATAATCCAACCCTAAACTGAAAATATTAGAGCTCTAAATGCAATAAAATCACTGCAAAATTGTCAAATAAGTCATTTTCGTCGGTAAAATCAATAAAGCATCCTATGACCATATAGATAAATAACAAAATCGCTACTCGTAAACAAAACACAACCGCAAACCAAGCGCTCCCTCACTAAGTTTGAAATTTTGAATTTGGAATTTGTTTTTTTTTAAGATTAGTGCGGGGCAAAGGCGCGACGGTGTTAATCCTCAGTTACGAGTATCCGAACAATGGGACAATAGTTCGGGAGAAATGAACAGCTCTTTGTAGTGAAGTGACACGTTGAATGAATGCGCAATAGTAGTTTAGATTTAGAACGCGCACTTGGTGTGGTGAGTGGTAAAGCGATGCTACCCAGTTTTAAAAGGTCCTTCAAATAATTTGTTTAGGTTGGTTTTTAGTAAACATATAAGCTAAGCAAGACGTATGAAATGTTTTCTTACCTAATAAAATCTTTCAGAATATTATCGACATATAAACTTGAGAAAAAAAAGTAAGAGGCAAATAACAATGATGTGATATAACTCAAGTCAATGAATATTATGTTTGATAAGGTATATTTCGACTAAAATAATGTTATTATGATATGCAGAATATAAATATTCTGAATATAATTTACACTATCTACTTACTAAAACCTACGATTTCGTTGAAATTTATACACAGCTATTATTCAGTACAAAAAACTCATAATAATTATTAAAACCAAGTTACAACATAATTCATAGCAACCAAAATGGTAGCTCAATTTGACAATTTGCCGGTTGCACAGACACAAAATATCGGCGTTGCGCATTTCACCCCCTGCTGTGGTAACAATGAGTTTTAACAACAATAGATGTCCGTGTCAGCACGCCCTAATACAGTACTTGACGTGTAAAGATTAACCCTTATAAAAACTGATCATTTACTAACATGAATCTATTTTTATCCGACTGAGACTAAGTTTAAAAGGAAGGTTATGCTGTTTCTTTCTATCTTATCTATTAGAAGTTCGATTCAAAATAAATGTATTAAACAACTAAAAACCGTCTTCAAAAAGCAAGAAATAACTTGTTTTAAAATGATAAATAATTAGGTCAGTCCAAATGAATTCGACTTTCCACTATATTTTAACCAAAAGCCAATTTCAGTTCGACTGACTTTATTAGTCTTATTACCCTACCTATCATTTTAAAGGAAGTTATTACGGTTTTTAGTTTCTTTAACATTTATTTTCTTTCATACCTTTCAGTGATCATAATAATATTGTTAATTTAAACACATATGTATATTATTCTTATTATTTTTTAGTTATCTCAATTCCTCACGGATCCCCTCTTAAGATAACAATTTGGTGGCAATAGGACAACCTAGGGAGTACACTCTATCAAAAAATAATAATCGTAATCTTTCCACAACTGACGGAGTAATCGTGTAACAAACACAAAAAAAAACATACAGTAGGTCACTATGTCATTATACCTACTGTGACAGTGGTCGCTATTTGCTTTCAATGTTAAGCAAGCTCCTAACAAGTATTCCTTTAAAAAGAAAGTTCGCGAATTTTTTAGCAGGTAGAATTGTCATCATCTTGATATTATGATTGCTTTATCTGAATTAATTTTTGTTTATCCTCATATTATTATATATTACTCATTTATATTATATATGTTTGTTATTATTTTTACTAGCGCAATATATATTTATGTTATTACAGCTTATTGATATGTAAGTGTATGTGTATTAGTTACACCTTATGTTGCACCGTCACTACAATCTCTGCTTTGCCCAAAGGTCAACTGGTATAGAATGCCTTACGGCATTAAGTTCGCCTTTTGTATACTACGTGTATTGTTTTGTGCAATAAAGATAAAATAAATAAACCATTTCTGCCCTTAGCGTTTGTCGGTCTCTTATTTAGTTTTGTTAGTTTTACTCAGGCTTCCTCTCTAAATCAGCGCTGCGGCCTGCTGAACCACAATGCTGAGGGCCCCTTTTAACACGATGAACTGCTTCTTTCTTTGATTTTGTCTCGTTCTTTTTCAACTGCCTTCAACGCCTCAATCAATCGAAGGAATTGGTCACAAGAATACTTGATGCTTTATAGGCCAAAAACACATAAACCTGGACAGTTTCCGAGAAGACAGCCATAAATGACTTCTACACGGACGGACCCACGGGAAAAAGCTACCAAATGATAAATCTTGAATACTCACGAATTCTCGCTACTTCCTTCCTATCAATAATCCTCCGTGTGAACATCAGTTGAACACACAATATAGATATTATGGTGATAACCACGTGCGGACAGACAGACGAACAATAATCCGCGAATATTTGTTGTTAACATTCTCTGTTTATCTTAGATCGGATTAGAAGATTCCTTGGAGTTTTTTGGATACATACCTCTGTTAAAAAGTTTGCTAATTATACTATAGAATCTTACTGTTCTAGACTACTACTTGTGTAATTTGGTGTCTTATATTATAAATATACGCTCTTTGCGTAGTATGTGTGGTGTCAAACTGATTGATAGAGAAAAAAATGAAAAGATCAGAGAGAAATGTGGACTGAAAGAAGATGTAGTGACTAAGATGAAAAAGGGCATGCTTCGATGGTTTGGTAATTTGGAGAGAATGGATGAAAGAAGTATGACGAAAGAGATATAAAGTGCAAAAGTGATTGGAAGGGTCGGAAGCGGACGCCAACTACTATTTGAATCAATTCGGAGAAATTCTGGAAAAGGACCAAGTCTTAAGTACCCGAAACCGACGTGCATGCATGGCTCGATGTATAAATTTGGAAGAAGCGAAAGAGATTTGTCAGGATCGTAGCAGGTGGAAAGAAGTGGTGAAGTGCCTACCCCTCTGGGAAGTAAGCGTGATTTAATGTATTGATTATAAATATATTTTGTTTGTGAAAATATTTAGACATCTGGGATGTTAATATTTCAATCACGCGGCCGGTAGAATTTGAATCCGCTTTTGGATTAAATTTAGATTAATTTATTAAAAAAAAAACCCTATGTATACTTCATTTAAAATATCCTGTAATAAAAAGTATCCTTTGTTCTAATCTAGGATTTCCAGAACATCAAATATCTCGGTACCTGATGTTTAGGCAAATATTATTGATCGAATGTAAGTATAAGTTTCCAAAAAGCTATTTGAGTGAAGCGTACATGAAGCCGATGCCAACAGGCAGAGGCCCTTACGACAACTTTAATTTACCTAGTAAAGTGATGGTGTACCTAGTACCAGCGATTGGGTTCACACTATATAGAAGTATGCTCCCACGGACCACCACCGGTTAGGGTAGGACTATTTAAGAAGAATGGAAACATTAATAATAGAAATGATATTGATTGGTGATCTAGGCTATTGATGAAACTATGGCACCTGCATGGCCAAAGCTAATTGCTTTGGTTCAAATTGCAGGCGGTGGCTCGCCAACTCAATGATATGGGCCTCCCAAAATAGCTACATATACAAGGCAGCAGAGAGGCAACAGTTCCAGAGGGTGGGGAAGTGCTTCTGGACTTTAAACGACCATAAGGTGCCCACTCGCCACTTATGCATCGTGCGACTCCACTCTGACTGGTCAATAAAGGCAAGCCAAAGGTGAGGCCCTGGTCCTAGTCATGATACGCTCCAGCCGGCCGGTGAGGGTAAGCGTGAGGTGAGGAACAGGACCTTCCCGCGGGAGTTCTCAGGTCCGTGGTGTCGCTACACTCACTAACAGCTCGCCACTTCTGCCCTCCTAAAAAGCAAAAATGCAGTATCTCAAATTCATTTACCAATGCAAATTCAATCCTATCCTGTTAGTAATAAGGTTACATTTCCTACAGAAGTTTGGTCTGAGATACTGCGATTTGTGTTAGCAGGGCAGACTTGCTGCCCTGCGGCCTTAGATCGAGTCAGATAACCTAAGTTATTAATGTTTTAATTTCAGGATACCAAAATTGCTTTGAACATTTTAACACGCAATTCTGCTGCGGTACCAATGATATCTACTTAGTCGTGATAGTTTTCCTTTAAAATTGGTTATATGCTCTTTCATTTAAGTATTTTTTCTGATTTTTAGTATTTGTAGTTTTGGCGTTTCTTGGCGCTTCTTCTCCGCAATGATGGTCTTATCTGAAGCGCTAGTAAATTCACTTCATATTACCGACGTATAAAAGAGTCCCATGGGGGCCTATTTACTGAATAAACATTTTGATTTTTGATTTTGATTTTGGCTGCACCGGGGGGGGGGGGGGGGCGACACTTGAGTCTAACAAAACTTAGCGCTTTGTAACTTAATATTTCATAAACGGATAACTCAATCGAAAAATTGTTGTCACAAACATATTTTTGAAAGACCTATTCAACGACACCCCACACCTTAGGGTAGACGAGAAAAAAAATACATCTCCACGTTACGTGTAGAGGTAGACATAAAAAAATTAAAAATATTGTACCATTTTGTTGGCTAATATGCATATTCATGCCAAATTACAGCTTTCTAGTACTAAGAGTAGGTATCTGCGCTAGGCTGCGTACGGACGGACGGACGGACGGACGGACATGGCGAAACTATAAAGGTTCCTAGTTTGACTACGGAACCCTAGAAAAGAAACATTCTACAAAAATATTTCGCTCAAACGGAGTTACAAAACATTTATCTTTACAACAATATAGCCTAAATATAGTTTTAAATGAACGGTCTTTGCACCTTCAGACAAAGAAGTTTTTTAAGCATCCGTCCGTAACCTTACACCTATTTGATCACACCTGACGCGTCCTGTCTCGTGATTGGCTGAAAACCCGCGAGGGTGAGCGCGGCGCGCGCTGATTGGTAGTTAGCTAGACGGGGGTGGATCGACTCAGGTTTCAGGTTATTAAGTGTATTCGAGTGATTTAAATGATTTAGGGATTTCAGGGGGTGTTAAGTTAACAAGGGGTTGTGTTGAAACCATTTTGGCTTGAGTTTTTAATGAGATTGTGTCTTGTGTCTGTGTTTTGGTTTACGGAAACGATTGTGCAAGCGGACGGAATTTTAAATTTGGAATTAATTTTTGAATATTTGAGTCCTTTATTGGGAGAACAGTCGTATTGTTAACACTTAATCAAATAAGACGTAGATATGGAATTTGGCATGAGATAAAATATGTTCTGCTTAGTAAATTACCCGTGTGGTTGCCGGGTTAGAATAGTGTCACTCCATGTCTTCCCGTGGATGGCATAAGAGGCGAAGGCTAGGGGAATTAAGGCTTGTAGTATTGCTAGGCGATGGCCTAGCAACATGTAACTAATACACTGGTAAACATCTTAGCCTGATTGTGCAAGATGTGGTTACAGAATTATCAACAAGTTTTTTTAGAGTTGTTGGTAATTCTGTAGCTCTGCCTACCCCACTCTGGGAATGAAGACGTCATCAATTGTACCACTTCATCGAACGCTATGATTTGCTGAAACCACGATGTTTTCAGGATATCTTTAGAGACCCCATATTGCTGCTATTTCGTAATTATAAATAGTTTACGACATTGTTGATCTTATTAACAAGTAAAAGAACAAAAGTACAAATATTTTTACGATATAGAAACAAGATGGGATAGAGCCTGTACTTTGATTTCGCAAATCTTTCATTTGCCTCCTTTTTCCGAAAACTAAGCACCTTTTTTGCTTCTGCATTAAAGCTTTAGGTTTTATAAGTACTTAGGTCATATCATACACAGTTTAAGGTTAGCGTCTTTCCTGTGGACATGCCGGAAGTTAACGTTTTTAAGGCCTAATTTTATGGCGAAGCACATTCCCACATAAACGGCGTCAGGATGGCTTTAGACTTATCATATACAAACACAAGCTTTTAACTATTGACCACAGGAAAGACAACTTTTGTTTCTAAGAGTGTGTATGACCCACTTACTAAGTAGGTACTTACACAATGTTAGTGTCGAGCAACGTGAATTTTGGAGAATAAGGCCGAGTTGTTTGATCAGTGGTTAAACTAATTGTTAAAAATCGTAACTAATGGTCAAATCTCAAGGAAATGTGTCCAATTTTCGATTATTTATTCGAATTTTGACAATTAGTTGAGTAAACTACTGATCAAACAACAGCCCCTTAAAATCAGTCAATTCAAAACAAACACTAAACGGTTTACTTACGTGAGTGTGGTCCATATATTTTAAACATGGAACAACAGCTATGACGTCATTCCTGTCGTCGATTTTGTGTAGTGTTTTCGCAGGGGGTCTGAACTATGACTTTTTAAACCTTCATATCGTATGAAAGTAACACGACAATTGTTTCGCGAATACATTTATTCCTCTCTTAGCAATAGCAATTTCCAGAGAGCGTTATTAAGATTAAATGATATGCATGTTGCAATGATTTGGTAGGTAAATCATATTGATGAATAAATTGTTTTCTTTCTTTCTTTCTTTCTAAATCGCCTATCACTGGCCACCCCTTAGTAACTGGCCACTTTGTGTGTATATTATAGGTACAGCATTTCCGATGATTTCCGTGATTAAACGAGAATACCTAGCGGATGGAGTCGCGAAAACATATAGTACCCTATAAAACGAAAGAGAATTTTCAAAATTGTTCCAGATTTGACGGAGAAATCGGTGAACATTACATTTAAAAAACATACAGGCGAACATAGAACATTCTTTCTTGAAGTTCGTTAAACAGTTAGGTTTTACCACAGAATAAATAATCTTAAAAAACTGGTCAATATGTTTTTCTTTACATTTTCTCCTAAATCGTATCAATGAAACTTCATTCGGTTTTTCATGCATGTTCTCTATTAAAAAAAATACTTAATTATATATAAAAATACTTAATTATATATATATAATTATTATATTAAAAGTGATTGATTACCTATTAAAGACCTGGCGCCAGGACATTCTACGGAGCCACTAGCAGCGGCCTCCCACCGCGCCAATCATATTTGGGCATAGAAAGCTCCCGCCGTGCCCACTCTTTATCGCCGTGTTATATAAACAAATATTTATAAGGGAACCATTTGATATTGTTTTCGAATTAGCGCACTTTTAGGGCGACCTCCAAATTGGGGAAGTTTTGAAGAAATGGAACACTTAAAAGTTATGAAAACTGGCCACTCTTCGTACCTATAAATGAACACGTGTGAAGAATTAAGTTCACGTTAGGGAGTACCTGACTCCAGGGACTGTATTCCACTCACTAAAACAATATTGCTTTTGACGTGGTATCGTATTGTATTCGCCACGCCCGCATTTACTGTCAAGTAAATAAGAGCTATGGTAACGCTGACAAATAAGAACTACAGAACCACTAAGCACATTTTAAAATTTTGTAACAACTTCAAGTTCAAAGCAGATTTGCCAAATAAAAACTTAAAAAATAAAAGTTACGTAAGTTTAAAAAAAAATTGATTACACCTTATTGAAAAGAGATAAATTTATGACAATGAATTTGTTTACCGGCAAAAATGCAAGCCGTTTATGCTGAGTTCATGAACTGGTGTTTACTTGTTTCTGGCCCCAATAAAGCGATGGAAAAGTCCATCATCGTTGCAATATTTACGTACCTTATTAGTCACTTTAAAAAACTATACCTAGTTTTCGTCATCTGCTCAGCTAAATTTATTTCGTAGTTTCATTTTCGACAGAACTTTGACTTTACTCGGTATAGCGTATTGCTATACCGAGTAAAATCTTACTTTCGACATGTTATCATATAGTTTTTAACTCGGCCGCCATTACAGTCAAGTTAATAAGAGCTATCAAATCGTTGACAATACAATAACAAGCAATATGTTGACGACACGCTGGCCTAGTTAGTAGCGACCCTGCCTTCGAAACTAGCGGTCCTGTAACTCAGGAACAAATACTCGTGCTCATCACACAAATATCTGTCTTAACCGGGATTTGAAACCAGTGGTGCTAGACAAGGTGTATTCGACACTCGCTAGCGATTATGTTTCGATTGAAAAATATATGAAATTGACGTAAGTGTCACGTTACTATCTCGGTGGCTTACGTCAATTCCATACATTTATCAATCGAAACATAATCGCTAACGATTGTCGAATGCAACTTGTCTAGCACCAGTAGCACCACTGGTTTCAAATCCCGGTTAAGACAGATATTTGTGTGATGAGCACGAGTATTTGTTCCTGAGTTGGATGTGTTCTATGTATATATTTCTCTATATAAGTAAGTTTATCGTTATCTAGCACCCATAGTAAAGCCTGACAAGATTCTATTTGGCCCTATTTCTATACAATTGTACTGAAATAGGGCCAAATAGAATCTTGTCAGGCTTTACAAGCCTAGAGCTTAGTTAGGTTAATTTATGTGACATTGTCCTGTGATATTTTATTTATTTATATATGTAGAATGACACATGAATGTTGTTGATCTATGCAACTCTATTTTTATGATCCTTTAGAACCTTGTAGAAGAAAGCTAATGATTAATTTAGACGTCATTCATTTCTTTCTTGTGACCGCTCCTTATAACAGGGTTATTTGGTGTTAAGAAACTAAATAACCCTGTCAGTTGAAGTTGTTAACTGAGGCCATATTGATGAGCATTTCTCTTTTTTTGCCACATTGAGTAACATCTCCAGATTTAAAAAATAAAAGACAGGTAGGTAGAAAACATCAGAGTATGCAATAATTAAATAATATTTTAATGTGTCCTCGAAATATTTGTATGAAAAGTCCCTTTGCGTTACCAAAAACGTATGAATATCGGTAACACAAAAGGAACTTTCCATACAAATATTTTGGGACACATTAGAATTTTATTTAATTATTGCACAGTTTGATGTTGTTCTCTACCTACCTGCCGTTTATTTTTTAAATCTGGAGATGTCACTCGAAGTGGCAATTTATTTAAGAAATGCTTTGATATTGATTTTAACTCGGTCGCCATTATTGTCAAGTAAATGAGAGCTATCATAACGTCGACGATACGGTAATACGTCAAAAGCGGATCTACACAAGGTATTTGTCTACATCTTATCCTATAGGTATATGTATTTGTAATCACATTCTCGAAAACGGCCCTAACGATATTGATGAAAATTGTGTCGTTTCGGGTCAAAAAATCTATCTGTCCAGGAGACTTATTCGGGAAAAATTTCATTCCGCTGAAAAATCGGGTTCCGAGGTTTTGACATAATTATATAGAGGACGCTATCCAATTGTGATTTAATACACCCGTGCAGAGCTCGGTCGTCCAGGTAGTTAAATATTATGTAAGTATTGTTTAATGGCGTAAATGTAAGTATGTTTAGGTAGGATCATAAGCCCATATGCTACGTATGTAATATGTGTTCATATTTCAAAGCGGCGCCGCGTTAATGACACAACATTATAATACATATCGGTAGGTACATAACTAGTATTGCGTTTGCAGTTTATAACTGTATTAGTAATCTGGACCCGTGTGGTTGCCGGGTTAGAATAGTGCTACTCCATGTCTTCCCGTGGATGTCGTAAGAGGCGACTGAGGGAAAAAAGGCTAGTACTGTAATTTATTACGTATAATTATATATGAAATTGTCTCAGTGAATGAAAATGACAAGGTCTAGTACCTTGTCATTTTCATTTAAACATCTTTATGACGTCGACTGTGTAATAACCGCGTTTTGTTGTTTCAAGCCTAACACTAGCTGAGAAGTAGAAAACCACGTGGCGTTCAAGCTCTTTACTCATTACCAGAAGTTTGTTTATTTATTTTCTCAGTAAATAAATATATTTTTGAGACAAATCAAGTTCCTTTTTTGAGATAAATTTTAGTTTTTTTTTACTATATACTCTACTTGCAATGTTTAAAAGTTCAATATGACCAAGCATTAAATTGTCTTGTGGTTATTATCTCAATGTTTCCATAATTTACCGCATTTCGTGAGAAGGAACTGCAGGCCCGAGGAAGCTGCCAGCTCTGTGATCTCCGATTGTTTCTTTAAGCTGGGTACGAATCTGAGCGGCTCAGCCTGAGGCATGCTCGCCTCGCGCGGCGAGCTGCTCGCGAGCCAAATTGTAGCACATAAACATGCGCGGGTGAGGCGGCATGATGGCCGCGAGCTGACATTTCAAAATGGCGTCGGACAAGATGACCGTGGCTGCGTTTATCATAATTCACCGAATTATTAAGAGATTAAGAAGAAGAAGAAATCGTTCTGCCCGCGGCACGCTCGGATACACGTCCAAATTACGCGAGGCACGCACACCGAGGCGCCTTCGAGCACGGTCAAAAGACCGACTCTCGACGGCTCGCCGCGCGCCGCTCGCCCGCTGCTCGCTCACAGCGCGTGAGCGCGTTCGAATTTGAGCAAAATAGATGAGCCGTGAGTGCCTCAACCCGAGGCTACTCTAATACGTACCCAACTTTAGCCTTTTTGAGATTTCCTTTAGCACCGTGCACCCCACGGTTTTTTTTATGTTAAGGAGAAGGCATAGGTACGAGCACTGAGGCCACCTGATGGTAAGTAGAATCTGAGACCCATAGACCTCAAATGCGTTGCCAACCCTGAGGACTAAGATGGAATGCCTCTACATACATCATCATCATGTCATCTCTTTATTTTATACATATGTACAGTCGACTATGAAGAGAGGTATCCAGTTTTGGGCCTCATTACAATGCAATGCGCATCTCTTTGTAGCCGACTGTACAGGTCAAAACAGTACCCTCCTTCTTCGGCGAGTAAAAGAAAGATGACCGGTTTCTTATTATTTGTAGTTTTAACGGCAATAGGAACATACTCTGAAATATTCAACTATATACCTATTACGGTTCGTGAGACACAGCCCGCTGACAGAGAAAGACGACAACAAAGGGTCTCGTTGGCCTCTGGGTACGGAACGCTAATAACATTTTTTTTTTTTTTACAATTTAAGCGATCGATTTAAAAAAAACATCTACTACTATATACTAGTGGGTTTCTTTGCGTTCGACTTTTAAAATATTTTTTCCCTCGTTTGCCTCCACCAGCAGAAAAATATCGCGAAAATCCTTGAAGGCATTATGTTGCGCAAGCGACGTTCCCACAGCGTTCCGGGTAAAGCGCCGCGTCAGACACGCGACACCGGCGGCACAAACACACAAACAAACAATTCTCGGAGCTGGTGGCATGAGCCTTGCGCGCGGTATACACGAGCCTAGTACGAAGTAGAACAACTATAGAGTCTTAAAGTACTGACTTGCATGTTTAAATTTAAACAGACATGCTATGTAGCTGCCCGTGTGGTTGCCGGGTTAGAATAGTGCCACTCCATGTCTTCCTGTGGATGTCGTAATAGGCGACTAGGAGAATGAGGGCTGGTAGTACTGTTAGGCGATGGCTTGATCGCCGTTTGTGGAAAATGTGGTTACAGAATTACCAAGAAGTTTTTTTTGAGTTGTTGGTATTTCTTTAGCTTTCTGTACGTGTAGGGGAAGACCAAAAATACGATGGATGGACTGTGTGAAAGATGATATGGCTAGAAAGGGAGTGACTACCGAGATAGCGACTAATAGAGAAGTATGGAAGAAAATGACATGTTGCGCCGACCACAAATAAGTTGGAATTAGGGCAGGAGAATGATGATGGTCTTTCTGTAGCTCTGCCTACCCCACTCTGGGAATAAAAGCGTGATATTGTATGTATGTATGTATGTATGCTATGTAGCTTTTTAGGGTTCCATACTAAATACTAAAAACGGAACCCGTATAAGATGGCTTTGTCATCCGTCTGTCCATCCGTCCATCTCTCCGTCTGTCGCCTGTCGGTCCGTCCGTCCATCTGTCTCTAACAATCCTTTTTACAAGTTTTATTTAAATGACACTGCGTATAATTGTGTATATGTACATATGTTTGTAAATTGTCCGCTTCAAATATTGCAAGTCAATTTCGATCTTCCCGTTGTTGAAATGGGCACAAATGTAAACCCGATGACTTTTGATCAACGACGATGAAAATTTGTTTTTACTGTAACTTATTTGTGGCAAGGATAAGGCAGACGAGCACACAGGCCACCTGATGGTAAGTGGGACCTTATACATTCTCAAGATTACACTCTCAAGGCTGCAAATGCGTTGCCAACCCTAAGGGCTAAGATAGAATATGCTAATAATTCTTATCCCCACACCAGAACACAACAATAAATAAATATCAGGGACAATCTCACTCAAATTGGCCTAGTCCCAAACTAAGCTCTAGGCTTGTACTATGGGCACTAGGCAACGATAAACATACTTATATAGAGAAATATAATACTTAAATACATAGAAAACATCCAAGACTCAGGAACAAATACCACACACTCATCACACAAACATATGCCCTTGCCGGGATTCTAACCTATACTAGCTTCGTAGGCAGGGTCACTACCAACTAGGCTAACGTGTTGTCTATGCTATTTAGTAGTTTTACTGGTTGTCTTGTCCCCACGCCGGAACACAACAATGCAATGCAATTATTGGTGTTTGGTGGTAGGTTTGAGGATAAGATGCGGTGGTAGCGATCTGGTCGGACCCTGCACAAGGACCTACTACCACTAAAACAGCTGTTTACATTTTGCTAACGGTACCATCCAAAAACTAGCTGATACGGCCCGGTGTCGTCAGGGTATTTTTTTTTCATACAAACCTTGTCATACAGACAGCAAAAAATCTCAAGCGTTGGTCCGTCATACATGTGGCAATTTTTCATTTTGCTAACCATCGTTTTATCGAATTTCACTTCATCGAACGCTATTTTCTGCTAAACAAATTACCTATAGGATATCTTAAATATTCATTACGTATAAGTTATAAATTAATTCATGCGGAGGTTGTATGCCTTTAAGTGAAATGAAAATTATGCGTAATGATACCTTCGTAGAAAGGTGTTTCGATAAAATAATAGATACCTTTTTAGGGTTCCGTAGTCAAACTAGGAATCCTTATAGTTTCGCCATGTCCGTCCGTCCGTCCGTCCGCAGCCTAGTGCAAAGACTATTAGTACTAGAAAGCTGCAATTTGGCATGAATACGCATATTAGTCACGCCAACAGAGTGGTACAATAAAAAGTAAAAAAAAATATTTTTAGTGTACCTCCCCTACACGTAACGTGGGGATGTATTTTTTGTTTCTCGTCTATCCTATAGTATGGGTTGTCGTTGGATAGGTCTTTCAAAAATATTATGGGTTTGTGCAAACAGTTTTTTAATTTAGTAATCTGTTTATGAAATATTAAGCTTTAAAGAGCTATTTTTTGTTAGACTCAAGTATCCCCTCCCTACAGCCAAAACTACAAAATAATACTAGAAATCAGAAAAAAAACTTAAATGAAAGAGCATATAACCAATTTTAAAGGAAAACTATTACGACTAAGTAGACATCATTGGTTCTTGAGATACAGGCGATTAAAGTGTTAATACCTACTAAAATCATCTACGACGACGGCACCGATTGACTTTAAATAGAAAATTTGTGATTAGGTACTTGATGATTTTTTATGTTTGTAGTACTTAACGGCTTCGGAACCCTACACAGAGCATGGTCCGACATGCTTTTGCCCGGTTTTTTTATTTATGTAAATAGACAGATAATTCTCGTAACTAAACGCGCCTAAAAAGTGGCATACTGCAAATAGAAATCTATTAAAATATAAGGAATTCACATTGGCAGCCGACGCGACCGTAAGGGTTGTAAAGGATTACAATCTTCACCACCTACCACCACTAAACTCGTTCGACAAAATACGATGTCGTATGATGATTGACTTCATGTGTTATTTTTAGTTCGGTTTCAATAAAACCTTAATATCTTAGTATTATACCTACTCGCTCTTGGTCTGGTTATAGAATTAATATCTACTAAGGATATGAAATAGGATGTTCATATAAATTTTTCTTTGATGTATATCTATATACCTCTTAGCCTGTTAGTGCAAAATGTGGTTACAGAAATATCAGTAAGTCTTTAGAGTTGTTGGTATTTCTGAAGCTATGCCTACCCCACTCTGGGAATGAAGGCGTGATGTTATGTATGTGTATGTACCTATATATCTATATATATTTTTAATTTTAAGGAGAAGGCACACGAGCGCTCAGGCCACCTGATGGTAAGTGGAATCTGAGACTAATAGACATTTGAATTCTCAAGACCCTAAACGCGTTGCGAACCCTGAGGACTAAGATGTAATGCCTCTATGCTAGTAATTTCACCGGTTGTCTTATCGCCACACCGAAACACAACAATGCGAACACTGTGGCTTGGCGGGTGGTTAATGGATAAGATGGTGGTAGCGATCCGGACGGACCCTGCGTCCCCCCACAGGGGCCTACCACCACTAAAACCACTAATATTTAATCATTGCGATATATATTAATAATGCTTTATTAACTATGTAAACGATGTTTTTTCTGAAACAAGTACAAAATTACTACAGTTAAGTATACAATTACACCTTAGCAGTATGATGATTTTAATATGTAGAGAAGTTTACAAATTCAGTGCCAATGACACATATAGTGCGTTAAAACATCCACAAATCGCTAATGGGCGCTCAACGCATTTAAACCTGCTAAGTAACTCATTTACGCGCCGAATTTTCTAATTCTGGATGGTAGACACGAGAAGTTTTTAACTGCATCGGAAGAAAAACATTTAATTTTGATTGGTGCCATATCATCCTATTAATTTCGTTTTTCTTCGCGTTATCGGCTGGAATTAGAATTTAATTTACTTTGCCCTTAAAACGCACGTTTTTTTTAGTTAAAAATTTCATTTACCCAAAATAAGCTTTTACAATTTTTAAATAATATTCAGATGTATTTACATTTTCTGGGCCTTATGTTTTTACCCTATTTTTATCGTATTGTCAAGATTATTTACTAACTCTTATTAACTTGTCAGATGTAGAACATTGTGGAATATGGCGTCTGCTCGCATTGTTATGCTCTCTCTGTATAGATTCTAACTAAAAGAACAATGAAGTACTGTAAATAATTTAAGAGTTAAATATTAATATAACACAAAAAAAAATCTAAAAATCCATCACATACTTAATACAATTAGTTACAAATAGGGCCAAAAATTGCAAACGTCCGAAACACCAAAAGGCGGTCCCATAGAGGTCAGTTAAAAAAACAATTTTATTTTTCAACGCACGGACTTCGCGCGTTCTGCCAAGCTCCGCCCCGAACGCTCTCGCTCGCACACTTTGAAAGCCTACACCTTTGTCATTTGACCCCAAGTGCTCAATGGGTGAGGGTGTGTGACATTTTTTTGTGTTGAAAGTGAAATAGTGAATTTTGTTTGATAATCTGTGGATTTTAAGGTGAGTTTATTTTTGTAATTAACTTGGTGTAGGTGATTTAATAAAATAAATATGCTGGGTATATAACTTTAACCGAAGATCCCGAATTTAGTGTTTCATTTTTAATATAGTGGTTGAATGTATTTCTGGAATAACGAATTTATTAGCTGTCAAATGTTATCCCCTTCAATTTATATTAAAATTGAACGTCTTTAAATTTATCAATATTTAGTTACGATTTCTTTTTTCAAAAAAGTCTAGTAACTTTTTAGAACTTGTGAATTAAAATGTTACATAGGTGTTTTTAAATTAAATATATATTTATTTAAAGCCGCACTTGGACAAAACTGCAGCACAATAATAGAAATCGATTTTTTTTTACTTAGAAAGAACAAATTGCGTTTAATTGTGTAGTAAATTTATGGCGAATTTCAAATATCGAATGGTAAAACGCCGATTCCGACGTGTTAGAAATTACATGTGAGGCCCTACTATTATTTTTTATCTTTAACGGGAGTATTTTGTATCTTTAGCGGTTAAAAACGCAAAAAAAAAACAAAGTAATGAACAAATGATAAATTGATTAAAAATTTATAGCAGTCCAGAAATTTTATTTAACTTAATAGACAATAGTATTAAAAAATATTTTTTAATAGTTTAAGAGCCGGTTTAACAATGTCCAGATAACTTTGTCTAACAGATAAATGGTAGCTCTATCCTTTTGTTCTATATGACAGAGAAAAGGATAACTTTAACTGGCAGTTATCATTTATCTGGATTGCCAAAAATCCCTATATATTCGAAAGTCAACGGACGGGGTTTTAGTTTTAAAGATATTCCGTTCCGGCAGAAATGTTTTTTTTGCCGTTGGTTGTATGGGAGCCCCCCCTACTTAAATATCAATTTTATTTTATTCAATTTTTAGTATTTGTTGTTATAGCGGCAATAGAAATATATCATCTGTGAAAATTGCAACTGTCTAGCTATCACGGTTCATGAGACAGACAGACAGACAGACGAACGGACAGTGGAGTCTTAGTAATATAGGGTCCAGTTTTACCCTTTGGGTACGGAGCCCTAAAATGGCAACATCCAAACCAAAATTCTCATTTAAAGCGCAATCTAATTTTTTAGGGTTCCGTAGTCAAACTAGGAACCCTTATGTATAGTTTCGCCATGTACTCTTAGTACTAGAAAGCTAAGTCATTGGATAGGTCTTTCAAAAATATTATGGATTCGTGAAAACAATTTTACGATTACGGGATCCGTTTATGAAATATTAAGCTTTAAAGCGCTAATTTTTGTTAGAGTCAAGTGTCCCCCCCCCTCCCTCCCACTACAGCCCAAACTTAAATAAAAGCTGATAATATAACGAATTTAAAATGAAAACTATCACGACTAAGTAGAAATCATTGGTTCTTGAGATACAAGCGATTAAAGTGTTTATACCTACTAAAATCATATAAGACGGCACCAAATGACATTAAATGGAAAATAAGTTATTACTTGTTGATTTTTATGTTTGTAGTACTGAACCGACCGACATGCTCTTGCCTGGTTTTGTTACATACATACATAAACATCACGCCTTCATTCCCAGAGTGGAGAAGGAAGAGCTACAGACATACCAGCAACTCTAAAAAGACTTGTTGATTCTGTAACCAAATTTTGCACAAGTAGCCTATTAGTGACAGGTTGCAAGCCCGTCGCCTAACATTACTACAAGCCCTTATTCCCTTAGTCGCCTCTTACGACATCCACGGGAAGACATGGAAGACATATTCTAACCCGGCAACCACACAGGCACGGTTTTTGGGGTTCCGGAGCCGAATAGCAAAAACGGAACCCTTATAATTTCGTCATGTCCGTCTGTCCGTCTGTCCGTCCGTCCGTCCGTCTGTCCGTCTGTATGTCACAGCCATTTTACTCAGAGCCTATTGGCACTATATAAATGAAATTTGGAGGATAGATGTATTCTATGAACTGCTATACAATGATGTAGTAAAATTGAAAAAAAAAATATATTTAGGGGTGGCACTCCATACATGTAACTAGAAGAAGAAAAAAATTTTTTTGAGTTACATCAGCGTGTGGGGTATTTTTAGATAGGGCTTCCAAAATGATACAGAGGTTTTTAAGTGACTTTTTTACGTAAGTGAACAGTTGGCGAGATATACGCTTCTAAAGTCGTAAAAATTCTGTCCGGGTGGGTAGCTTTTGAACTGTTAAATAGAACATTCTAATAAAAATTACAGTAGTAGAACATACGAAATACTTCCAACCAAAATTGTTTTGAACACGATACGCTGTGTAGTTCTTGAAATTTTATAAAAAAAAAAAATGAATTTCTACCATGAACGTTCATCCCAGCTACGGAACCCTTCACAGGCACTTGGCCGGTTTTTTTTAATTAGTCATATTAATCGTCGTTCGATTAACCTAAAAACAATCCCAAAGTAAAAACATCATCCTCTGGTGGCGGCGGTGACCCCGACTAGTTCGTTGCAGCCTCTGGAGTAAAAACATCTTCTTGTTTTTGTGCATGCCTTTATTTTTTCTATACTCTAAAAATGACCCCACCGCAGTGGTCTTCACACTGGACCAACGTGTACAGCGGCCATTAAGCTGGGTACGAATCTGAGCGGCTCAGCCTGAGGCATGCTCGCCCCGCGCGGCGAGCTGCTGGCGAGCCAAATTGTTGCATAAAAACATGCGTGGGTGAGGCAGCGTGCTCGCCGCGAGCCGACATTTAAAAAGGCGTCGGACACGATGACAGCCGCAGCTGCGTTCATCGAATTATTAACAAAAAGAAGAAGAAATTGCCTCGGTGGTGGAACGGCTCAGCAAATTTATAAAATTTGTACGCGTCTCGCCCACAGACAACTTAGAATTTATTCTTCTGCCCGCGGCACGCTCGGATACACGTCCAAATTACGCGAGGCACGCACACTGAGGCGCCTTTGAGCACGGTCAAAAGACCGACTCTCGGCGGCTCGCCGCGCGCCGCTCGTGCGCTGCTCGCGCACAGCGCGTGAGCGCCTACGAATTTGGGCAAAATAGGTGAGCCGAACCCGAGGCTGCTCTAATTCATACCCACCTTTACCTCATCGCTGGGGTTATTAATTATTATTGTTACAGTGTTATATTATGACGAAATCCCGTTCTTTCGCGTCAAATTACTTGCCATTCAGCGGTTACGAAAGTATAGACATCCTATGCGAATGTTTTCAAAACAAACCCGGTATTTTTACGTGTCAGTCGAATTTTCAAGTCGTTATTATGAAACGGATAGAGAGTGTCGCATTTAAGAATGGAAGTTGGAACAGAGAGTGTCGGGAAATAATTTGTTTAAAGAAAACGTATGTATGTTTTGCTACTAACAGATTAATTTTCTCGCGTAGAGATCGTAGTTCGCTTATACCGCCAAAACTGTTAAATATTTTGGCGTCATTTGCGTGAGTTGAGAACACGTTCGCCATCCATGTGCTATTGTTTAGTCAAATCTGTTTATCATTTAGTACTAACATATAAACGCCGTTACAAAATATATTATATTATGTCTGGTGCAAAAATATTGTAGTGTTAGAAACAAGTATAAACCAGACCAAATATGATTAGTGTAATATGAAAGTGTTTTTTTCAAAAAATCGGCAAGGACCGGCTAAAATCCGGAATGAAGAAAGTGGCATAATTTTCCCCTGACATATATTTAATATATGTAGTATGTGTGGTGTGAAACTGTGTGATAGAGTAAGGAATGAAAACATCAGAGAGAAGTGTGGTCTGAAAGAAAATGTAGTGACTAAAATTGAAAAGGGCATGCTTTGATGGTTCGGTCATTTGGAAAGGATGGATGAAAAAAGATTGACGAAAGAAATGTACAATGCTAAAGTGAGTGGAAGGGTCGGAAGGGGGCGCCCTAGGCGAACTTTTTTTAATCAAATCGGGGAAATACTGGAAAAGGGCCGAATCTTAAGTACCCGAAACCGACGTGCATGCATGACTCGATGTATGAATGTGGAAGAAGCGAAAGAGCTTGGTCAGGATCGTAGCAGGTGGAAAGAAGTGGTCTCTGCCTACCCCTCTGGGAAACAGGCGTGATTTATGTATGTATGTATGTATATATTTATAACTTTTTACAGTCGATAGAACGGAATAAAGGAGTAACTAATAAAATTGTTTTTTTAAATGATAATAAAAATAAATAGGAAATATCACGGGACAATGTTGAACAAATTGACCTAGTCCCAATCTAAGCTCTAGGCTTGTACTATGGGCACTAGGCAACGATAAACATACTTATATAGATACCGACCCGCCAGCGGCTTCACCCGCTGCATTTTTTAGGGTTCCGTAGCCAAATGGCAAAAAACGGAACCCTTATAGATTCGTCATGTCTGTCTGTCTGTCCGTCCGTATGTCACAGTCACTTTTTTCCGAAACTATAAGAACTACACTGTTGAAACTTAGTAGATGTATTCTGTGAACCGCATTAAGATTTTCACACAAAAATAGAAAAAAAACATAAATTTTGGGGGGGTACTTAGAACTGAAACTCAAAAAATTGTTTTCATCATACCCATACGTGTGGGTTATCTATGGATAGGTCTTCAAAAATGATATTGAGGTTACTAACATCATTTTTTTCTAAACTGAACAGTTTGCGCGAGAGACATTTCCAAAGTGTTGAAATGTGTGTCCCCCCCCGTAACTTCTAAAATAAGAGAATGATAGAACTAAAAAAAATATATGATGTACATTACCATGCAAACTTCCACCGAAAATTGGTTTGAACGAGATCTAGTAAGTAGTTTTTTTTTAATACGTCATAAAAACATTGATCAAAGCTACAACGAACTTTTATATTATGTTACTTGCTGCTACGGAACCCTTCATGGGCGAGTCCGACTCGCACTTGGCCGCTTTTTTTATATCACTTAGGGGTATGAAAAATAGATGTTGGCCGATTCTCAGACCTACCCGATATACACACAATTTTTTATTAAAATCGGTCCAGCCGTTTCAGAGGAGTTCAATAACGTACATACACCGTGACACGAGAATTTTATATATTAGAAGATTACATACTTAAATACATAGAAAACATCCAAGACTCAGGAACAAATATTGTCAAAAAAAAATTGCTTTAAAATTAAGGCTTTTTAGTAACTAAAAATATATTTCTTACTAACTACCTAAACACTGTCCTCTATAGAAGAACATTTAGAATTAAATTGTATGACCCTTACGAGATATCCAGAAGGCAAATCCTCTATTGTTGTTGTTATAGTCCATCTCGCTATTATACCATAAAAGCTAACGTAAATAGCTAAAGTAATTGTAGGTCTTATCTTTTATTCATTAGACAGAGAGAGCAACTTTAACGTCAACAATATGAAAACGATTAAAAACCAGGAAAATGATTAAGAAACAGTGGAATAAACCCCCAAGTTTGCGTTCTAATTGGTCACGGCAGAATTTTCTCATACTTCGCTACTACTAGTAGTAAGTATACTGCGTATGCGCCGGTAAGGAGTGTAGCGTGTAAGGGAGATTTTTGTAAGTGGGAATTTGAATCTACCTCTAAAGTTCAGTTACCTTTTCTTTTAAATGCCATTTTTAAATTTGAAACCAATAAAAAAGAATTTTATGGTCTAATGACCATAAACATAGACTAAACTATGACTGATTAAACTATGTTTTAATAAACATAGTTTAATCTAAATTGCCTTGATTTTGTACCTCCTATTGTACACCGAGTCTTACAAGGATTGACTGACCCCCACTATAGCTAAAGTCTTACTTTTTCGACCATAAAAGACACATCATGACAAATAATTGCATTAAGTACACTGGTTTAAACACATCGGATGTATATACATAGTTAATAGATTAGAATCCTAAAAAAATAAGCTTAAAAAAATTACAAAAAGATATCCAAAATTTGTGAGCAGATCTTTTTCTAAGTATTTTAATGACACGTTGGCCTAGTTGGGAGTGACCCTGCCTCCGAAGCCAGCGGTCCCGGGTTCAAATCCCGGTAAGGGCAGATATTTGTGTGATCAGCACGAGTATTTGTTCGTGAGTCTTGGATGATTTCAATGTATTTAAGTATTTATTTCTCTATCTAAGTATGTTTATCGTTGTCTAGTACCCATAGTACAAGCCTAGAGCTTTGTTTGGGACTAGGTCAATTTGTGTGATATTGTCCCGTGATTTATTTATTTATTTGAGAGGTTAACCTTATCAACGCTATGTGAAAAACAAAAGACGTCACCGCTTGCCTCATAGCTGTTCGGGTCTATTTTGCGTTGTTAACCATGACGGATATATCCGTCGTTAACGTTGAACCAGTTGTACGGTTATATCCGTCAATGGCGCTCAAAAGAAAGGGCTTCAGCCCTCAGGAGAGCTACCACAAGATGTCGATGTTGTTTATCTCTCGGATCTCCCATTCTATATAGTCTGAAACGATAGAGATGCACTGAGCGACAAAAAAAACTTGTGGTACCCGTACAGGGTTTCATGCTATCTCTTATCTAGCTTTAAGAAGCTCTTTCGGATACATTTCGACCGTTCAGGATCTTTAGTGTTTATGACAATAACTTCTCTTACATACTCAGCTGTTCAAATGTGCAGGTTTCCTCACGATCTTTTCCTTCGCCGTAAGATTGTCGGGTAGAGTACTTAAGTTAGAAAAACAAATTTGTAAATGGTCATCCCAACAGTTTGAACTCGGTACGTTACGATCATTATACAACATTCTTAGCCACTACGCCATCAAAGCTTAGCTTCATACTAACTGGATCCTCTTTTACAGGCAGCCAGCGAATCCAGGGTGCTGTGATGAAATCCACGGCCATGGACCCTTGCTCCAGCTGCCTCAGCCCCTCGTCAGACACCGACGAGTCTGAGACCTCATTACCGCTGTTCCCTTTCGATAACCAAAAGGGTAAGTCGATCATTCTGATCAATCTCATGAGAACCAATGTGCCAAAGGAAGTACATAATCATGACAATTTAGTTTAAACTATATTTTAATGACCATAAAGTTATTTTTAGTCTCGTGTGGTTGCCGGGTTAGAATAGTGCCACTCCATGTCTTCCCGTGGATGTCGTAAGAGGCGAGTAAATAAGGGCTTATAGTACTGTAAGGCGATGAGCTTGCAGCCTGTCACTAATACACTGGTCCAGATCTGTCTGTGCAAAATGTGGTTCAGAATTATCAACAAGTCTTTAAGAGTTGTTGGGGAATGAAGGCGTGGTGTTATGTATGTAAAGTTCTTTTTTGTTTCATTTTTCACATTGGCATTTAGAGCAAAGGTAACTGAATTTTATTTCCTTGCTGGGTAGATTCAAACATCTTACAAAAATGTCCCTGTTTCTAGTATGGTAGGCCTTATAATTCTCTCATGGCCGCTACAGTCACACATTCTAACAGTCCACTGGCTGATTTTAGCCAGCGGGTACTAGAACAGAGACGTATGTAAAATTCTCATTCTAATTAATAGCTGCGTCTCGCTCGGCCTGTTCGTCCGACTGGGGCGTCCATTTCGCTGATCTAGGGATACCAGAAAAGCACTTAAATGAGAGTAGCATATTAAACGAATTTAATCTCTGGTCAATTTGTTTTCATTTTGTTTTTAACTTGTGTTAATTGTTTGACGACGCGCTGGCCTAGTTAAAAGTGATCCTGTCTACGAAGCTAGCTCCGGGGTTCGATTAACGGAATAGGGAAATAATTGTAATGGATGTGTTTGTTTCTAATCCTGGATTTCATCTTTGCATTTTTCTAAATCAGTATGAGTTTCATTAACTTATACCCGTAATACAAGCCTCGAGCTTAGCATCACGCATATTTTTCCAATTGAGTTAAATGTGCGACTCTTGAGTGCCTCTTACACCGTCCGTACTCAAATTAAAACTTTTTTCCTAGATACCAACAAAATGGCCTTCGACAACTACCTAACACCGAACCGTAAAAAATACCGCGAATGCTACGAAACCAAACTGCCATACGTCCGCGAATTCAAAGAGCTTGTCGAACGATTCAAGAACAATCCAGAAGAAGATTCGTTCGACGACCGCATCCGACCCAACTTCAACGAAGAAAACATCAACTTCGTACAAGACGAGAATAACTCGAACCTCACTTTACTGCGTATGACAGAACAGACGTTCGAAAATGTAAGCGTCGGTAATGACAGAATTACACAATCGTATTTCGCCGAGAATGAGAACACGCGACGATGTTTGAATTTCAATTTCGAACAGGTCCAGTGTGTATGTGAGGCTTTACAGCAGAAGGGCGATATTGAGAAGTTGTCTGAGTTCTTGTGGAGTTTGCCGCCTAGCGAGCTACTTCGGGGAAGCGAAACGATGCTCAGGTATGCTTTCCGTGAATGAGTGAATTGAAGGATGTTCATGTTACGAGCACACCTTGTCGGCATGGTTTTCCGACGATTATTGAAACTCTTTCAGATCTTTTCGCGATTTTAATTTGTTCGCAGTAAATAAATCACCTACTAAATAAATTCATCCTTTAATCAAAACAATACAAACCGCGTACTGATATGTTTTAGTTTCTCAACCTAAAACATGATAAAAACCGCAGTTTTTGTTGTTCACGAGCATAAGAAACATTCTCTCTATCAAATTAAAACATTGAAATCTTTACTTATGCGGTTTGTTGTTACCCAACTAGGTACATAATAATATGTACAAAATGCACTAAAGAAAAAGACGGGATTTTTTTAATGAGGAAGGAACCATACCTTGCGTGCCTGTGTTCGTCGTAGCTCAATGATTAACGATAATGTCTATGTGATATAAGTTTTCATTAATTGAAGTATGTTTATGAAAATGCATGTTTATAAGAAGTCACTACGAAATGAAGTACATAATAATCAATAAGCTGTTTTATAGGGCCCGTGCGCTTGTAGCGTACCACAGAGGCGTGTTCCAAGAACTGTACGCCATTTTGGAAACGCACACTTTCCCGCCAAAACACCACAACGCGCTGCAGACTCTATGGTTCAAGGCTCACTACAAAGAGGCGGAAAAGGTCCGAGGAAGAGAGTTAGGTATGGGACACCGTAGACTAAATTATTGTGCTGACTAAAATAATATTTTATATTGATTAAAATTAGAAAATACTATCCAAGTTTTGTGTCCAGAATAAATATTTATTAGGCGTAGGTAGGCACAAAGTGAGAGTTGCTCTAAGCAACTATATTCAAATCCACATACTTATTTATTAGAAACAAAATGAAACAATTATTTGCAATTTTAATAACATGATTTTATTTTTTCATCAGGAGCAGTTGATAAATACCGCCTGCGGAAAAAATACCCGTTGCCAAAAACTATTTGGGACGGCGAAGAAACCGTCTATTGTTTCAAAGAGAAGAGCAGGAATGCACTGAAAGACTGTTACTATAGGAACCGGTAAAAATACTTGAATTTATTATATCTCTTCTATTTCGAGTACTTCTTCTACGGTCGAGATCAGAAGTAGTTGCACATCTTAGTACCTTGTCATAGATATTAAGCTACAAATTACTAAAATGTTTAGTTACTTCTGATTTTGACAGTACCATAATAGATTTTAGCTACTGAGCTACTTTAGAAGCTTGTTTGAGAAAGTCACCGGTTAATTTAAATGTCTGTTTCTTCTTGTGACTTAACGTTGCATAACTTCGTTAGGGTTTTATGTTTTATGGTGGTTCAACGAAATAGTTGGTAAATAAACGGATTCCCAAACAATTTGTTAATCACTGTCAGCTTAACGTAAATCACAGACTAACGCTGAACCCTATATTCAAACCGCGGATAGATTAAGGCTTACTTCGGGTTGAAATTTGACATTTGCCCATACAAAATGTGTCAAAGGACGATGGGTAAAAATGTCCCCACCCACCAACAGTGATGAAACATGTGCCAGTTTATAGATCTTGGCAATATGATGTATTTTTTCTATGGCGACGATCACCATATGTATGGGGTTTTCTTGAAAAATCATAATCTTATCGTATGGAACTATGGAATTTGTTTGAAAATGAACACGTATGTAGATGATTTGCCTTGCCTGGCCCTTTGTTTTCATTAAAAAATTCTCATTGATTTTGCTACGAAGATAAGTATTTTGTCTTTTATTGGGTCCTAATGAACATATAGACCTGCAGCCCGTTACTGTTGGAGGGGGGGGGGACGGGGTCCATACAAAATTACCCATCACCCTTTTAATCCGAAGTAAGGCTGAAGTAAGGTTCGGCCGTAACAGTGCATCGGCCGATATTGGCCTGTGAGTTTCTCTCAAGATTCTTCCAAAATTCCCATACGAAATATGAAACGTTTCTCTGCCCTTACACCCACAGATTAGAAGGGTATTTACACCTAGCCCGTTTTTACGATTTTTGAATATGTTGCAGATATTATGAAACTAGACTAGTACGTTTACTTTTTCAAGAAAATATTACTTGAAAAAAAAACGAATAAAAAAAGGCCGGGATCGAACAGATCGAATTACCTACAGCATATTAAAAAAAAATTGTGCCGTGTGGTTGCCGGGTTAGAATAGTGCCACTCCATGTCTCCCCGTGGATGTCGTAAGAGGCGACTAAGGGAGTAAGGGCTTGTAGTACTGCTAGGCGATGGGCTTGCAACCTGTCACTAATACCATGGTAAACATCTTAGCCTGATTGTGCAAAATGTGGTTACAGAATTATCAATAAGTTTTTTAGAGATGTTGGTAATTCTGTAGCACTGCCTACCCCATTCTGGGAATGAAGGCGTGACTTTATGTATGTATGTATTAAAAAATCGTGGCAATCGTACTATATTTAGGGAGCTTAGAGAGAAACGTTATCTATCGCCCGGGGTAAATTCTTATAGTTATTTTTTGACAGCTACTTAAGCGGTAATTACACCTAGTCGTTTGCTGCATGCGACCAACGCATTAGGTTCAAATTTGAACTTAAAATTAGGGCAAATTTAAGCGTCGGTTATCAATCCTCATAGTTTTTGTACTTTGCATGGCAGACTTAAAAAGTTTTAGAATGTGGTGCCCTTACGTCTCTTTAACTTAACACCAACCATCCTGGTCATGGGCAGTTCAATACGATACAGGCCAGGGCTGGGATTCTACACGGTAATAACGAGATCGTCTTTGACGTGTTTCCGTATTGTCAACGTTTTGATAACTCTTATGTCATTTACAATAATGGCGACTGTGACGTTAACGATTCTAAAATAAAACACGTCGAACGCGATATCGTTATAAGTGTAATCACCCATTAAAAATGTTGAGCATACTTAGAACCTTGGGACGACACGTTGGCCTAGTTGGGAGTAACCCTTCCTCCGAAGCCAGCGGTCCTGGGTTCAAATCCCGGTAAGGGCAGATATTTGTATGATGAGCACGAGTATTTGTTCCTGAGTCTTGGATGTTTTCTATATATTTAAGAATTTATTTCTCTATCTAAGTATGTTTATCGTTGTCTAGTACAAGCCTAGAGCTTAGTTTGGGACTAGGTCAATTTGTGTGATATTGTCCTGTGATATTTATTTATTTATTTAGTGTCGTTGCGGTTGTCTTTGTCACTTTCAAGCTTGTCGTTTGATGTTCAGTGTTAAGTTTATTACTACAAGGCACTAAAAGGCACATTTTCGTTGGGGTACTTGTATAGCCTTGACTATATAAAGGTGTTGTGCGTTTTTAATATAAAAGTTAACATTATTACTTATAATTTATAAACGTGGAATAACCGTGGGGTCGCTTATGCCACGCTTTGTCCTTATCTGTGATTGTGACATTTACATCTGACAGAAAGTGACAAAGCATGGCATAAGCTACCCCACGGTTATTCCACGTTTATAAGTAACGGGGAAAGGGTGCATTTATATCTTTTATTATAGAAAGTTGTGTATATATAGGAGAAAATAGTCATATCTATCGACATTAAAGGAAATTCTGTGGAAAATAATACGATAAAACCTGACTTATTCTAGCTTCAGTTTCACACGCTAATAGTACTTCAAACCTACCTACTAATGATTTGCACATGTTTAAACACTTTTTTACCCGACTACGGCGAAGCAAAGGAAAGATAATGAATTTGACACCCTATGTATATTTCTATGTATGTATGTATGTATGTATGTATGTATGTATGTGTGTATGTATGTATGTGTGTATGTTGCTATAATAATTTCTGACCTTCGACTATAAACAATATTTTTAATAGCTTGCTAGTAGATAGGTGAAGATCATAATGGATGGAGTTCCACTCAGAGGTGATGCCTGCTGCCGATGTGTTAAATTTTCCTAAATCTGGACTCTACATGATCATACGAACACTAGGAGAGGTTCTATTCTTTATCAGATAGCGAATATCACATGTTAGTAAATGCCCGTCTAAATGTCGTCTAAGGTCTAAACTTGTTTCATTATGTTTTGCAATCGGGTTTTAGTTTTTTAAACTTATTTTGTATTTTGTACTTTTTGCAGTCGGGTTTTAGTTTATTAATTATATTTCACGTCTGTATAATTTTTAAATTGTAAAATAATACTTTATTACAAAGGAAGGCGTGAGGTGCTAAACACCTTTAGCCAAGTCTGTATATCTGGAAATCTGCATTGATTCAAATTATCATAATATAATTCACCGAATTATTAACAAAAAGAAGAAGAAATCGCCTCGGTCGGTGGTGGAACGGCTCAGCAACTTTATCAAATTTGAACACGCCTCGCCCACAGACGAGTTAGAACTTTTAATTCTCTGATACACGTCCAAATTATGCGAGGCACGCACACCGAGGCGCATTTGAGCACAGGCTCGCCGCGCGCCGCTCGTGCGCGTACGAATTTGAGCAAAATAGGTGAGCCGTGCGTCCCTCAACCCGAGGCTGCTCCAATTCGTACCCACTTTTAGAATTTGCGACATGTTTTCTTGCTTAACTACGCATGATATATATTTTTTAAAATTTTATTGTTTTATATAATGCTAGGTTAAGTTCCAGCATTGTCATAAGCAATATTTATAAAAAAAACTGATTGTTGAGTTTCTTGCGGCGTTTCTTCTCAGCAGTGGTCTCCTCTTGGGAAGCGCTGGTAGAGTTTTGACGTGTAAAAGTGCCCGTGTGGCCTACTTACTGAATAAAAAACTTTTATATTTTTTTTACCTTTTGCCCACAGATACCCCACCCCTGACGAGAAGCGAGCTCTGGCGCGCAAGACGGGCCTGACTCTCACGCAGGTCTCCAACTGGTTCAAGAACCGGAGACAGCGGGACAGGACTCCTCAGCAGATGAACAGACCGTAAGTTCACATACCCAGTTATCAAGCGGGCAGCTTGGTGTTTCCCTAACATGGGCGCATGGTGGCGACTCGGATGGTGGGAATGTATTTTTTTTTGTCTACCACGGAGTTTGGAGTGTCGAAATGGTATTTTTCACAATCGTGTTATAATAGAGAGCTTTTTAGTCGAGTACCGTGTTTAGGCCACGAAGCTTGCTGAGTGGCCTAAGTAAGGTACGAGATTAAAAAGTTTGATTATGTTATGACACTATAGTGAACAATACTTTTTGTACGAGTTCATTAAAATTAATAATTTAAATCATTAATACGAGTACCTATATAAGAAAACTAAATATCGTAAGTACTATAATTGTTTAGTTCTACTATCCGACTTCTTTTACACAAGATAATTGAAATAGTTATTTCTTGAGGAGTTAAAGTTGTTTCGTCACTGTCACTAATCATTTTCTTAGTTTATATTTTAACTTTTTAAGCTTAAGGTCTGATTTTTATTTCCACAGAAAAAACGTAAACTTCTTAGCATTAAAAAGAAAAGTTATCTTATCACACCACCGGCGTCCGTAATGTTGCAGTACTGTGCCAAGCTAAAAATACTAGCCAATCACAAAGCGTAGTTTTTTTATGCCCTGGATACATACGAAGTACTATTTTCAAATTTTTTTTCGGTTGTCTAGAGCGTATCGAAATAGTTATTTCGGTTGTTTCGGAAGTAACAGACTAATCAACGATGAAAAGAGTGACGTTACAGTATTCTCTATGAAATCTTAATACACAGATTTTAATCGACGAGTACAAAAACATTTTTGCGATTAAAGGATCCGTTTATGAAATATTAAGCTTTAAAGCGCTAATTTTTGTTAGATAGTAAGTGCCTCCCCCCTCCCTTAATATCTTAAATGAAAGCGCATACACCTATGATGAATTTAAAAGTATGTAAAACTATCGCGACTCATTACACAGCATTGGTTCTTGAGATACAGTGTTTATATCTTCTAAAATCATCTAAAGCGGCACCAAAACACTTTAAATCTAAATTTTGTTATTAGTTGTAATTTCTTAACGGCTTCGGAACCCTACACTGAGCATGGTCCGACATGCTCTTGCCCTGTTTTTCTTACGCTTCGCGTACGGAACCCTTGATAGGAACGAGTTCATTGTATTTTAAAAGTCTCCGAGTAAGGCGGTTGGTGTTTAAAATCTACGACGATATGTGCATGCAGTATTTAATTACAAAACGCACCTTCAGTACAATAGTGACCTAATTCTGAAATTGTGAATTTCCAGTTAGGTCTCTATAGTAAGAAAATTACTTGAAGTTTGAAAGCTGAAATTTTGGATTGAGTCACTATTGTTGTGAAGGTGCGAAAGGTACTTACGTATAATTCATAAACACTACCTACATATTATACTGGGTGATTTTGGAGTCATGATCCGGAATGGCCAAAAGTGAATAAGATAGTCATACTGAACAACCTTTCCGATGGGACCAACCACGAAATCGCCAACAAAAAACCAGCTGTTCCATACATTAACTCTCAATTAATTCACCGTTAATGTATGGAACTGTTTTTCTTTTGGTGATTTTGTGGTTGGTCCCATCCGAAAAGTTGTTCAGTATGACCATCTCATTCACTTTTGGCCATTCCGGATCATGACCCCAAAATCACCCAGTATAGGAAGCGGAACAACACATTTAGTAAACGAGTTTACGAAAGTTCGTCTTATATTTTTTTAACTCTTAGCCATAGTCAAAACATAAAGCTCAGGACATGGAATAAATAAAAGTTAATTGTTTCTTGTGAAGACGCCTTTGTTCTCTGTGTCGGCTCTTAGTATTAGGCGGGTTACCAAAATGCACTAAATGAATTAACGAACTCAACCAATTTCAATCTTAACATGAACTGTTTAAAATCTTAAATCGGGTGATGTTTTTTTACTTGAGTCTTTATAGTAGTTTACAATTAGTTTTGTTTATGATAAATTTTAGTGTTGTAAGTCTTAAGCAAGTGAAGTTATAAGCGACTGTATTACGTTGGACTAAGATTTAGATTGGTATAGAAAATCTGACAGCCTACCGTTGCAATATTTTATTTAGTTTTGGTTTCGTTGTTTATACCTATGCTTTGATAAGGGTTTTTACTGGCGTTAATTTGTTTTTACTCATGTGTAAATTAAACGATGACGACATAACCATGGAGATGTAGCTAGTGTCGTGACCCTGCCTAGGAAGTTAGAGGTCCCGGGTTGATTCCCGGTGTGGGCTAACCTATTTTTATGATGGGCGCGAGCATTTTATTTCTGAGTCTTGAATGTTTTCTATGTAAGTATGTACCTAAGTAGGTACGCTTTTATTCCCATAAATGGGTAGGCAGAGCTACTGAAATACCAACACCTCTAAAAAGACTTCTTTATAATTCTGTAACCACATTAGGTACCTATGTAGGTATGTAGGTAAGTAATATTTCTCTTCAGTATGTTAAACGGTTCGTCAGTACCTACCCATGGTACAAGTTTTTTTTGTCATTTTAATAGTAACGGTCAAATTCTCATGTTTCCTTTATTCACGTAGGTAGATAGTATTGGTGAAAAACTTAAGTAAAGGACCTTTCTTAGGGATTATTACTAGAGTGCGACACACGTTTGTGCGAAGTATCATTTGTACGAAGTACGATTATGCGATGTAATGTAACATTGTGCGACACTTCACTTGTGCGGAGTATAACTTGTGTGAAGGAGGTACGATTATGCGATGTACGATTGTGCGGAGTACCTTTGATCATACGATGTATGACTTTGCGATACCTACCTACTTCATTTGTGGCGAGTATCATTTGTGCGAAGTATGATTATGCGATGTCCGGCTATGCGATACTTCATTTGTGCGAAGTATCATTCGTGTGATGTATGATTATGCGATATACGACTGTGCGACACTTCAAGTGTGCGGAGTATCATTTGTGCGGAATGCGTGTAAGAGCTGACGATTCTACTATAATATAATTTGAAACTACTAATTAGTGCCTTTAGTCATATCATATAAACTTGTAATAGAAGTCTCTGTTTATAGCATATATAGTTTTAATATCGAATAAAGGTAAGTACTAAGTATACTGTTTTGTAATATCCTCTTGCCAACGCGGACCTTTTAGGACAGTGTCTAATTTCATAATCATGGCTTCTCCTACTTAGTAAATGCTTTTATCACGTTGTAGTTGGGTACAAAAGTAATATGGAGCTTACGTCAAATTTCAAATATAGAATTTTAAACGGCCTATACAGATGTGTTACAACTAAGTAGGTATATACAACAGGGCAGGGCCTCTATTCAGGTGCGTTAAAACGATATCGTGTTTGACACGTTTAAGAATCGTTTATGTCACAGTCGCCATTATTGTAAATGACATAAGAGTTATCAAAACTTTGACAATACCGAAACACGTTTAAGACGATATCGTTATTACCGTGTAGAATCCCAGCCCAGGATCTCTTTTCTACTTAGTTAACCATAAACGATTCGGTTTTGACATAAGGGTACCTATTGTCATTATAAAGTGTACCCTAGTTAAGGAAAGTTAACGTTTCTTAATTTTCGTACGGTACGTTATGTCTTCAACTCGATATTGGCAAAATACACCTTGCCAAAATAGCAAGGAGTGAAAGCCATAAAAAAAAAATCCTTATCTAGGGTACGGGCATTTTCAATATAAAGTTTACCCTAGTTAAGGAAAATTAGAAACGTTAAACTTTGTCAGTTTTGTGACGAACATTTGCCAAACATTTAGATGGCTAATTCCGTCACAAAACTGACAAAAGTTAACGTTTCTTAATTTTCGTTAACTAGGGTACTTACGCTTTATTTTGAAAATGCCCGTACACTTTATTTTGAAAATGCCCATAAATAAGTCCCAGAGGAAAATCTCACACTAATTGATAGTCCCAAACTAAACTCAAGTCTTGTACTATGGGTTCTAGATGACGATAAACCTACTTATATATAGAAATTCATATCCAAGACTCAGGAACCAATAATCGTGCTCCTCATTAGTGTTAGCCTATACCAGGAATAGAACCCGGGACAGCTAGTTTCGTAGGCAGGGTCATTCATTACCAACTAG
The DNA here is from genome assembly GCA_949316455.1 of Acleris holmiana. Taxonomy (NCBI): domain Eukaryota; kingdom Metazoa; phylum Arthropoda; class Insecta; order Lepidoptera; family Tortricidae; genus Acleris; species Acleris holmiana. The sequence goes on from OX438787.1 coordinate 4,254,206, forward strand.
ACTAACCACGCCGTCAACATGTTATCGTATTAACATACTGTTATGATAGCTCTTATTTACTTGACGTTAATGGCAGCCGAGTTAAAAACAATACGATAATATGTCAAAAACAATATTGTTTTGCCGAGTGGAATAACGCACCTAGTAAACCTTAGTTTGGGACTAGATTAATTTGTTTGAAATTTTCACGTGTTTTTTTTTAAACACTCTTCACTATTTTAAATCAGTCTATTACTACGAAGCGATAAACAAATATAATCGCCAAAAACTAACCACCACATTTGCTTGCACACTTAGGTAAAAAAAAGTTAATAAGAAATAAAAAGTTGCTGAATCATCTGTGGGTCCAAGTTGAAACATGTGTTAAGGGCAAATCACTCGAGTACAAATTACTTTTACGCCCCTAAGCCCATTGTGACCTTTAAAAAAATACCATATTGTCTTTGACACTCATTAATCAAATTGACTGTTTGAACTAATTTTTTTTTCAATGCATTTTTAACCTTATCTGCTTTGAATAAACGTTGGAAATAGTTAAATATTTATTAGGTTTTTTTTTTTGTTATTAACATGGCCAGTGTCAGTATTTTAAAGAAAAAGCTTGGCTGGACCACATGTGGGTTATCGTTAGAAGTGGCCGTATATTTATTTATTTAAAGGACACTCTTGAAAATGATTCTTTCATGCTAAGCTTAAAAGTAAGTCTTGTTCGTAGTTCTACATAGAAGGTTTACTCAACATGTTACATAAATAAACAAATATCTATTAAAGTTCTTAATTTTTTACTTGGGATCTACGATGTTTCGTTATATTAAGCGTGTTTGATAATCTCAGTCTAGTTCCCATCCCAATCTTAGATAAGATTTTAGAGTAAAATGAACTATCAAAAAATTCCAAACTTAATTTTTGCTCTAAATCAGTGTCGTACTCATTGTATTGAAAGATCATTAGCTTCGGTACCTATTGTAAGGGGTACGTGTCATAATAATTAAAGTTCAAAATACATAATGGTCATAAATCATAATATATAATGGTTATTTTTCTGAAACCGAGGCCGGATTCTAACCAACAGCCTTTTAAAAAATCCTGAAAAGTTGACGGTTTCAGAAATAAAACTTATTATTAATATAACTTTAATTATATATTATGACCATTATCACTACATAGTATAAAACAAAGTCGCATTTTCTGTCCCTATATCCCTATGTATGCTTAAATCTTTAAAACTACGCAACGGATTTTGATGCGGTTTTTTTTAATAGATAGAGTGATCGAAGAGGAAGGTTTATATGTATAATACATTAATCCGGAGCAAAGCGAGGGCGGGTCGCTAGTGTTTCATGAACCGTTATGTATTTTGAACTTTATATATTACTAGCGACCCGCCCTCGCTCCGGATTAAAGTATTATACATATAAACCTTCCTCTTCAATCACTCTTATATATTAAAAAAAAACCGCATCAAAATCCGTTGCGTAGTTTAAAGATTTAAGCATACATAGGGATATAGGGACGGAAAAAGCGACTTTGTTTTATACTATAAAATAAATAATAAATATCAGGGGACAATCTCACACAAATTGACCTAGTCCCAAACTAAGCTCTAGGCTTGTACTATGGGTACTAGACAACGATAAACATACTTATATATAGAGAAATAAATACTTAAATACATAGAAAACATCCAAGACTTAGGAACAAATATTCGCGCTCATCACATCACACAAATATCTGCCCTTACCGGGATTTGAACCCAGGACCGCTGGCTTCGGAGGCAGGGTCACTCCCAACTAGGCCACCGTGTCGTCAAGTCACTATGTAGTGATGATGATTCGATCCCATTATAAGTATGGTACCTAAATCTTGCGTACATTTTGGGACACTCTATTTGGACTATAGGGACAGACGCGAACTGCGTTATGTTCTAAATTCAAAAGTTAAATGTTTCGCAATATGGCCGACAAGATAATTCAATCAGAAGAAAAACTTATCACTGGCTGGTTGGGATCGTCGAAAAATTCACGGGCCAATGAAAACGCGGCTTTTGAATGTCGAATGTTTTTTTGGCCATTGTTTGAGTCACGGTAATACCTGCCGAGTTTTACGCGGTTTTATGTTCGAGACGTGCCGTTTTGCTGAGCGTTATGATTTATTTGGGTTTAAATAATCAGTGCCAAGAATTTAATGTTGGTTTCATTCTGTAAGGAAATTAAGGAGGGTGGCAGGGAATGAGTTTCGTTTTGAGGTCATGCACGGTCATGGACTTACTGAGCCACCTAGAACCTTGTCGTTGAAAGATTTAATTAGTTTGAAAGAAAGAAAAAAGATCATTGATAATATAACTACGATACTTATGCATAAAAATGGCTCATCGCGTTTTTAGTACTAAGTAGTAAGTACATACATTACTAGATGCTTGTAATTCATAACCACCTTGGTTCCCGGTTCACAACTTAAACTTTGTTATCATCGTTTACGTAGCATTTGCGGCGTCTGTTAAGTTGGTGATAATGGAATCCTATCCTACTATTATAAATGCGAATGTTTGTGAGTGTGTGTGTTAGTTGGTTACTCCTGTGTTTGGCTGGATGGATTTGGATGAAATTTGGAATGGAGATAGCTTATACCCTGGATTAACACATTTTATAGTTCCCGGGGGAACAAAGATAATCGAAACCTACGCGGACGAAGTCGCGGGCAGAAGCTAGTACAGTGTATTTATTAGAATAGAGTTGTATTTTATGAGACAGCCGCATGGCGTCAATACATTTAGAGCCAAATTCCATTAATTTACGGCGTTACTTGCATGTCATTTATGATGTGTGTACTTAAAGCTTGACTTCTACTAACCAAGGTCTTCATTAACAGGGAAATGCTGGTCCCAGCGCAGTACGCCGGCCCCCAAGGAGGCCTGGCTCCGGGCCTGCTGCCGAACGCTTACTACCACCAACTCCAAGAACCGCACTATCTTGGGAACGCACCTTAAACACTCTAAAGTACCTATAATCTAAGGGTCGTAGTACCTACCGTTAAACTGGTATTCGATTTTTAAATTTCACTATATTTAAAATAAATTTAGTCGGTGATTTCGTGAACGAGTGAGAGTTTTTGTCACCAGTGAAATACGAACTACTACAAATCATTAAGAAGTCACCGGATGACATTCAAAGATCTACTCCATGCTCTTGACTGCGTTACTCGTTTAAAGGTGCTTATAGATTTGAGTTTCACGTTAACGCGGCCGCGCCGTGTTATGGCCAGGCCCTAATCGGAACGCTAACTTCAGCGAGCATTCTAGCGCATTTTAGTGGTGGTAGGACCTTGTGCAGGGTCCGTATCACTCCCACCATCTTATATATTAACCAACCGCCAAGCAGCAGTGTTCGCATTGTTGTGTTCCGGTGTGGGGATAAGACAACCGGTGAAATTACTAGCATAGAGGCATTCCATCTTAGTCCTCAGGGTTGGCAACGCATTTGAGGTCTTAGGATTGCAGCCTTAAGATTATAGTGTTGAGAATTCAAATGTGTATGGGTCTCAGATTCCACTTACCATCAGGTGGCCTGAGTGCTCGTGTGCCTTCTCCTTACCATAAAAAAACAGCTTCTTAAAGGTGCGTCAGAAATGCCAGATTTGTCTAAATGACTTGAACTTTACTTTGATTCTTGAGATTGTCCTTAGAAAACTGCAGCTATTGAAGCGTTTTTCTTGAGATGGGCATCTCACGCGATATCAGTTTTTATCTTTATAATATAATAACGAATAAGAACAACGACATTTTCCAGTAGAAAGTTATCAGTTTGCGGGGGCTCTAATGGGTCTGTCATAATCCTGCCAGTGACAGATGACAGCTCAGCTTCCTGGATTCATACAAGCTGCTATTAAAGAAGCTATTGAATTTATCATGTGCATTCCCCATTGTCCAACTTAAAAAAAGCACAGTAAGTATCTTGATAGTATAACCACCATTCTTGGAGACATTTTATAGACAGTTAACTCGTTTCTTATCCAAACTTATGTATGAATAATCATCACTAAGGAAATGCTAAGAAACTGTTTAATACATCATTAAACTAACTGACTCTGAGTATACCCGTAAAAGATAAGTAACTTCGCTGCTTTAAAACAAAAGCGCCACAAATCAAAAACAAATACAATTGAAACTCAAACTTAAAGTAAATAGCGTTCTTTCTGAATTTAAATGCAACAAGGATTCATTTTGATTTGTGGCGTTTTTGTATTAAAGCAACGTTATGTACCTATATTACAACGCCATAGCTCTTAAAACGCTTACCGGAGTGTTATTTTTATTATACTCGATTTTATCCTAACCGAAACTTTTTAAGAGCCATTGCATTGTTCTTTTGTGTACGCTTCTAACGTCCGCTTCTAACGTCCGTCGTAAAACCCTGCGGTAGGGCCTTAATCCAGGGGAAGAGTAGTCCCCTTTTTTCTGACGATGAATGATATCAGTATACAGTAGAACTCATAGTAGCTGTACATTTTAGTACCTTGTCGCAATAACGTATTAAACTGAGAGCGGTTTGAATTAAGTATTTTATTTGCTCCGACAAGGTACTGAAATGTTCAGCTTCTTTTGAGTTCTACTTACATGAGGCAGCTTGTATGACTCCAGTATGCTCAGCTGTCACCTGTCCCTGGCAGGATTCTGACAGACCTATTAGAGCCCCCGCAAACTGATAACTTTCTACTGGATAATATCGTTGTTCTTATTCGTTATTATATTATAAAGATAAAAACTGATATCGCGTGTTATAATTTATAAACTGGTGTTAATTAGATATGCCCAGTTTTGAAAAAGTTCCTACCGTTTTCTGCACCGATGATACTCGTATACAAAGTGGAAAGTGCATGAAAATGTGGCGTTGTAAATATTTTAAACTAGTTGGTAAGAAAAAGATTTATTTTGTTAACTGATTTAAGTATTTGGAACTGATTTTATTATAAGATGTTACTCTATATCATACTTTTTTCTTTATTATTACCTCATTTCTGCCTACCGATATAGTTTTTAAGTCTGTGAAATCTCAATTATTCTCATTAATTAAAGTTCTAATCTCTTTTTGATAAAGTCGCGCGTTGGTAATACGCCAACTGGATGTTAGTATAGGTGTAAGTAATGTGTAATGTTTTGACAAATAGGTACTTAAATAGTAAGTGAGACTTAAAATAGCTCTTTGAGTTTCTGTTTAAATAATTAAACTTAAGAAATTAACTAAAGAGCAGGATAAAATCATTTGAAAATCTGGCTGAGTGTACGATGTATGAAATCAGTCAATTGCAACAAAGGCATCAATGCAATTTTCTCATGTGATAATTTGATCTGAGCCTTGATTCTACTGCGTTAAAACGATCTTGCGTTTGACGTGGTTTAGTATCGTTTTTAACTCGGCCGCTGTTACTGTCAATTACCTACATAAGAGTTATCAAAACTTTGACAATACGGTAACACGTCAAAGGCAATGCTTTGACTTAGTTCACTCAGTAGAATAGAGATGTATGTATAGATTCTAGCTTCATTTTTCAACGTTTCTATGTTTTAAACAATAATAACGTCTGTACAGTCGCCGATCTTAGCATAGTATATTATCCAACATTAGGCCTAAACATCTCTGAAAGTGTTTAACTCTAATACCTCTGGAAACAGAGGCATTGGTGTTAGATAAATAACTGGAGACTTATTATTTTACTATTAATGATAATAATAATTTATTTTGTTCCTTGACTGTATACATGCATCTGCCTTTCCTTTTATGCGAAGCAAGGAATGAAGATCAAACGTTTAAGATGGAAATACCAGCATTGTCTAAAAACGGTCTAGTACACATTCGTCAGATTCCTTTTTCGTCAGAATAAATTATAGCCTGTTTTTTTCCGGACGAAAACGGACTTTCGAGCAGATTCCGCTATCGTCAGAATAAACACATATTACCTGATACGCGGATGACCATAGAATACGTAGGTAGGTTTAGGTTATGTTAGTTTTGCAGCAGGCCCGGAGGGCCAAACCATCCAGAAATAGGAGCTCCGCGTAAGCGGAGCTCCGTCGACACTGCCTAATATTAAATAATATAATGTAACAAATAAATAAATTATAAAAATTAACCAAAGTTTTTTCTGTCCAAAAAGTAATTCCGTTTTCGTCCGAAAAAAAACAGGCTATAATTTATTCTGCCGAAAAAGGAATCTGACCAATGTGTACTAGATCCTAAAAACTATACGTAAACAATGTTATTGTGTATATTTAAGGTGCTGTTTTTATTTCGAATTATTACATGTATTCTAGTCTGCAAAAGAAATAAAATTCTTAAAGAGTTATTATTTGTTTTATTTATTTCGTTGCATAATATAATGTGGGAAGTCAAGATGGTTTAAAAAGCTACTGAACCTTTGCCGCCACGCGAAAATAACCTCAGGCGACCATCCCTGACTATTATGAGCATTTTTCAATTCAGTAAATTGAGGAGTTTCAAGACATACATTGGCTCCTGTAACAAATAACCTAGCAAAAACGTAAAACGTACTTGCGTGCTATTTGTAAACTTGCCTACTCGATGCACAACCTTTCACTTTTCTCAATCCCTCAAGGGTTAGCTGGAAGAGATCCCTTAAAGGGATAAGTTCGCCTTTGTACATTACTTTCTGGTATCTTCATTGTATTTTTTTTTTCTGTTTTATTTTGTACAATAAAGTGTTTACATACATACATACATTTATAAGCATTTTACAGCGATTGATACTCATTTATTTTGTGGGATTTATTAATACTTAAGACGCAAATGATGCACGTTTGCGTACTCAGGGTGACTTCAACAGATTCTATTAATTTAATTCCAGTTTTATATACATACCTCAACAGAACAGATTTTGAAAAAAATTTGGGATGTTTTGGCATTTTGGCAACTAACATTATTTCTAACTAAAAACTTCTGCTTAATGTGGTCAAAGTGTTTTCTTGCAAGCATTTTAGTGAGTAGATTAGAAGTAGTTTTAACAGTGGCACAAACAGCTTGAACCCACTCGCTTCTCATTGCGTCAGCTGTCACTCGTGTACGTCATAACGAGGAAAATACGTAAATGTCATAATAATCGCTGATAGCTGTGCTAATTTTCTTTGTTTGAAAAAAAGTTGTTTTCCTTTGGCTACCAATAACAAAAACTTAACTGCATTAAGCTGCTAAATTGTTAAGCTAAGAGTTATATGACAACTAATATCAGTGGTCAGTTATTATAAATGACGCAACAGTGAAAGTGGAATTACCAAGATGAGTGATTCGAAATCATTCGTAAATTTTTCTTGCCAGCGATGCTTGCAGCCTTTGAAGTTAGACGAGTCGTTAAACAACCTGGGAGAGCACACCATCGCTGACTTAACGTTACAAATTCGCCGCAATAATGAAACTGATCTCGACTTGCAATCATCTAGTTTAGAACATTACGTGCCCCCTTTTCGTATGTCTGAGTCAGGTAATGGAGCCAACGGGTTTATGGTGATCTCCGACGGGTGGGAAACCACGTCAGTGGGCCATCAGTTGCATGTTAAAGCGACTTTATTTGACTGCTTGTCCAACAACTCCGATGTTGATCATCCTCTATGTGACGAATGTACAGACACCCTTCTAGAGTTAATGGATAACCAGCTGAGGCTCACCGAAGCAGAGTGGAAGGACTACAGCGACTATTTGAAGAAGCTAGAGGATGATAAAGAAGATTTGAACCTTGAAGGACTTGAAAAAGAGTTAGAAGATTGGAAACAGGAACAAAATCGACTTCTCAAAGAGCTATCTTCATTACAAAAGGAGGAGAAAGCTATGAAAGATGAGATTGATATACAAGAGAAGGAAAAGGAGCGGTTGGAGAAGGAGCAAGATGTTTATTGGCGGGAATACACAAGATATCGGAAGGATTTGATTATAACAGAAGATCAGATGAAGTTTTACGAATGTCAGCTTGCTTACACACAAACACAGTTGGAAAAGCTTAAAAAGACAAATGTGTTCAAAGCTACCTTTCATATTTCTGATTCGGGACAATTTGGCATCATAAACAACTTTAGGCTCGGCAGGTTACCTACAGCACCAGTCGATTGGTCAGAAATCAATGCCGCATGGGGGCAGACAGTTTTACTTCTTGCATCTTTGGCTAGAAAGATAAATTTCTGCTTTCAGCGCTACAGACCCGTGCCCTATGGAAACCATTCATACATAGAGGTGTTAGAAGACCAGAAAGTGTTACCGTTGTATGGTTCTGGGGGTTTCCGGTTCCTTTGGGACACAAAATTTGATGCGGCCATGGTTGCATTTCTGGATTGTCTTCAGCAGTTTAAAGAGCAAGTGGAGAAAGGGAATACTGGGTTCTGTTTGCCGTACAGAATAGATAAAGGCAAGCTTGAGGATACTGCGTCACCCCCGCATGCATATTCAATTAAAATTCAGTTCAATTCTGAGGAGCATTGGACGAAGGCTCTGAAGTACATGTTGACAAATCTCAAATGGGCGTTGACTTGGATTTCATCTCAGTTCAGTGAGGACAAAATTGAATATCAATAGTATCTTATTTTGCTGTGATATTAGCTTTTATTGCTGTACATTATAGACCTTAAATCTCGGATTTAGTAAATCTAGACTCATCTAGTTTTCGTTTTGATGCATAATATTGGCAAAAAGCAATCTTCTATTAAACTTTATATTAATCCAAAGACAAGAAGTATTAGAAACCTGTGCATTGCAACAAATATGTATATCAGAGGATTAAAAGATATTGATTATCATTATGTTGTTCTTCAACTCTAGTAAAACCATAGGTTAACTACATATATTGTATTAAAAAAAATATCTTTCTTACTGTAACATGTGTACGTATAACGTGTCATGTATTTTCTAACAATGATGCATACCCATTATTAGAAAATACAGGGTGGAAAAAATTAACATTGTTTTGTCATATTCAATCAGTTTGATTTCCGGTCAAAGTAGACAAATTTAAAAGAACTTATATATACTATTTTATTGTTTCAAATATAAATATATATGTCCTTTGCATAGAACTTGCAGTTTCCAATATTTAAGGTAGTTGTTGTCCATGTGGTGTTCTTTTTTTCCATCCTGTATTAGTATACACTATATAGAGTCACGCTACAATCATCCCTGTGGCAGTTGATATACATTCATATTACATTCGTGTTTTTATCTTTTTATACATACTACATTGATATAAACCTTGCGAAGCTGTTCAGTAGATATGATTTATCACTTCTTATTATATGTCTAGTTTGCGACCTCCTGTACCCCTGCATCCTTTATAAAGAAGTAAATGGACGCTCATTTTAAGTCCTGACACAACGCAAATAAACTCATCCGGAAAAACCGAGTGTACTTTATAGAGTACATGTTATTTACCACTAAAATTAACTTTGTACTGGTGAATAATGGTAACAATTCTTAAATCAAGCGGCGGAAGGTTCAGGACTCAAGAGCAAAGTACTTTATAAAGGACTCTCGGTTTTTAAGTTTTATGACAAAAAAATTGTCGGGCTCCAGGAGGTTAAAGGAACTGTTTGAAATTAGGAAACAATGACCAGGATCATTCTATGTACATAGACCAAATGATAAAATACTACCTATGAAACGAGATCTAAACTAATATTTGAATATAGATACTAGATCCTAGATGTTGTTAGTACATAACTGTAAATAAATTTACTGCACGTTATTGTGTATTTTTATTTACTCTGATAAAGTGATAAACCTCTATATTCCTTACTTTAGTTCACAGCGCCATCTATCGCAATGAGACGTAACTTTACTGTGAATTGACGCGACAGCGAATTAACACCTTACAGTAGTTGTTCATGCTAATACAAACAGATGGCACTGAATAAAACAATTTACAAATCTTTTTTTTTTTAATAATTCCTTGATATAACTATCAGTGAGTCAACAAGACAAGTATACATTGCATTAGCCATTAAGTGTTCCACATTGCACTAGACCATCTTGCTTTGGTATCGTAATCATACTGTTGATGTTACGGCGGTTGTTGTTAATAAATAATCTGTTTTGTTTACGTTTGCCACCAAACCAAATGTTATATTTTTGCTTGTTATTTTGTCCATGCTTGCAACCTGCCACTGAAGCCTGATTGTGCAAAATGTAGTTACAGTATTATAAACAAGTCTTTTTGAAGTTGTTGGTATTTCTGTGGCTCTGGCAACCCCTCTCAGGGAATGAAGGGGTGATATTATGTATGTATGTATGTAATAATACTGTGTAGCTTATTTTTAATTTGTATGTGTAATTCCGTGTCTGACGCTTTGGCATCAAACTGTTAGTCAGATATTTGTATAATAAATAAATAATATGTATAAGTCTATCGATAGAAATAAGGTAAAATAAACATTTATAATAAAAAAAAACCTCGATAAAATGGTGACCCCTTCTTTAAGAGGTGATGTCTCTTAAACGGCTCAACCGATTTTCATGGAATCTAGCTTAGAATCATCCTGATTAAACCAACTTCCTTTAAAAAAAACCCCCGTCCAAATCGGTCCGTCTGTTTAGAAGCTACGATGCAATAGACAGACGCACAGATATGAAGACACACAAATACACAGAAGCATACTTTACTACGTTACTTAATAAAACGACACCTCTTACAGAGTTCAATATCACGTTCACTGCCACCAACGCATATAAGCGTTTTCGTTACTTTCACCCAGTGCTTTTAACGCACAGATGCGTTCATAATAAACTTCGGGGTAAAGCCACTAGTACTGAATTTCTATAGAAAGTGGGTTGATTTCTTTGCTCCCAAGTATATTTAGTGAGTTTTACCCTGCGCCTTCAAGGCATATATGAGTTCTGAATTAAGAAAATATTCTACTTATGTCTAATATACAATATGGTATTTTGACGACACGTTAGCCTAGTTGAGAGTGACCCTGCCTCCGAAGCCTGCGGTCCTGGGTTCAAATCCCATAAGGGCAGATATTTCTGTGATGAGCACGAGGATTTTATTTCTGTTTCTTGGATGTTTTCTATGCATTTCTCTATATAAGTAAGTTCATCGTTGCCTAGTACCTACCCATTGTACAAGCCTAGACCTTAATCTGGGACTAAGTCGATTTGTGTGAGATTGTCCCCGATATACAGCGTGTAAATTTCATACGGGCATATATTTTAACAATAGTTAATATACACCCTAATTAACATAAAAACGTGTGTAACAGCAACATTAGTTGTATTTCTTTTTTTCTTACTAATTAATTCAGCAAGCAATGTATGACATTGCGCAATTAAATTAAAGCATCTACATAATAGTCATGTTATGCTCACGAATTGTTATGGTTCGCCATTTGTTTACTTCGCCCATGAAAGTCAAAAATTTCGGTCATTAATGCAGGCGCACTCGCCTGAGATTGGTATTTAGTTTCCACACATTTCGTCCTTGCACTTGGATACAGGCGATACATTGACGACCGATGGACGCTCGCACACTTCGTACATTGCTCCTAAGACAAATTTAAAAAAAATTACTGCTCCTCAATAATAAAAGTTACCAACAAAATATCTTTTTCACATGATTTGTATGATCGTTAACTACGTCAGGATAAAATATATGCCCGTATGAAATTTACACGCTGTATTAAATTTCCGTGGTGGTGTGGTTGCCGGATTAAAATAATGCCACTCCATGTCTACCCGGTGGATGTCGTAAGAGGCGACTAAGGCTTGTAGTACTATCAGGCGATGGGCTTGCAACCTGTCACTAATACACTGATAAACATTTTTAGCCTGATTGTGCAAAATGTGGTTACAGAATTATCAACAAGTCTTGTTGGAAGTTCTGTAGCTCTGCCTACCCCACTATGGGATTGAAGGCGTGACGTTATGTATGTATGTTTGTATGTATATTAAATTTAATATAATTTAATGTTTCTTCTTGGATCGGAAGATCTAATGCCCCAAATTATACTAGTACCTACTAGATACTTTCAGTATAAATATTTAAATTAAAAACGTCAATAGAAATTATCATAAACACTGAATTGTTTTTTGGTGATCAGTATTGTTTAATAAAATAAACATATTTTTAAGAATATAAAATATTAATTTAATTAGGTACCATGTTTTAATCAAAATAAAGTGATCTTCTTAGAAATGGAAATATTTTAATTGACAATATTTGACACAATACATATACAACATGAAAAATAAAATAGTGATAGTAGTGTGATAGTATCAAATAGTGTCAAATAGGGTACCACTCAGCATGATGCCACTACCCACAACGCTGGTTTTCTGTGGCCCCTATTTGAGTGAAATCACGAATACCAGAGACATTATAAAAAATAACAATAAAATAAATAAAGAAGGAGAAAACCCAAAAACAATATTAGATTTTTTTCTTGTTAGAATAATTTACTAGTTATAATGCGAACAAACCAATGTCAAATTAGTATGAACTCATATGTGATTTCGAGGCACTGGGTAATTAATAGTCGGTTGAACTATAATTATGTGCGTTTGGGGCACACAGCTAGGTGCGGCACCTGGTCCCCCCCGATTGTGCTGCCACCTTGCCGTGGTGGGGGGGCTTGCGTGTCTCTATGATCCCCGTGGCTATACCGGACAGGGCTACCCATACCGGAAAGGCTCGGGGTGAGGGGCCAGACTAAGAGCGGCACGTCCCTATCCCAATCCCACCTTCCCGATTTCCCATTCCTTCCCAGCTCCCATCCTTCCTCCCTTTTCCACCGAACCAGTGGCGGGATATCCACTTTCCAGGGCCAGCGCGGGCCCGGGGAACCAAATACTCCCCAAAAGAGCGCACATGAGGGGGGCGACGAGGGGGAGTTTGAAGCGACGGAGCTCGGGTAGGTGTCCCCGTATCCCGTTCCCGGAAAGCGACCCTGGTTCGCCCAGACGTGAGTCTCGGGTCTAGTGACCTCTGTTTTCAGAGGACATTTTAGACCTGAGACAGGTGTAGTGTGGGTGTTTGAAGGAACGTGGACTTACCCCGGTCACTGCGACTGGGGGGAATAGCCTGCCGGAAAACACCCTACACTCCATGCAGGCTGTGAAGGGAAGGCGAACCCAGCTTCTGCTGATCGCCTGAACTTCATGGGGAGCCACGTGGGTGAAGGGCCCACATTGCACGGCTCCCCCAGCTTGGGGAGATCGCTGTGTGCGTACGCAGTCGTCTCCTCCTTTGGCGGTGTGCTCTTCGGAGCGGGCTGGGAGGCGCCCAGCGGGCAATGCTTTGGCGGTACCGCGGCGTCTCCGTTAACCAGCCAGGAGGGTTACGCCGGAGTGGTTTTAAAGGGTAGTTCGCTTAGGTGAGAGTCCGTTATACCCCCCATTGCACGGTCATCCTTAGGCCATCGGGGGATGCGTAAATGCATTTCCACTCCGTCACCAAAAAAAAAAAAAAAAAAAAAAAAAAAAAAAAGGTGCGGCACCTGGTGAATATCCAAGAAAAGAGGGTGGCAGTGAAAGCGATATAAAGCCCAAATCCTTAACTTAGATAATTGTACTTGAATGAAACATGAATTTACTTTTAAACATAAACAAAGCTGCATACAAAGAGTTTCTAAAATTAGATTGTTTCATCCGGGAATCGAACGGTTACAAATGCAACCCATTTTTTTTTCAAGATTTTATTTTAAATGTAAACAATGACATATTACAGCTTAGAGTAAAAGCTGTAAGTCCAAGCCTTAGACGGACATGGAAAAGTTTAGTTCTAGTTTGTCTACAGAAGCCTAAAAAAAGTATTCTGACATATCGATTAAACGACCATAGACCCTCGTTGGATTTTTGTCAATGGTCGTCGTCTCAAGTCGCACCCACGTCACACGCAGAACCGTTCTCTATGGAAATTAAAGAATTTGGAAACAACTTGAGTCTAGTATCTGTGATGTTCATCCGTTTCCGTTTAGTTTTTACTATCATTTGTCCTCCACTTTGTCGGCGTTGTTTGTTTCCTGTAAATTAACATATCTCATTAGAGACGGGGTTGGTACAGTAAGCCTTATAAGTAAAATAAAATAAATATTTAAATAAATATCACAGGACAATCTCACACAAATTGACCTAGTCCCAAACTAAGGTCTAGGCTTGTATTAGGTATGGGTACTAAACAACGATAAACATACTTAGATAGAGAAATAAATACTTAAATACATAGAAAACATCCAAGACTCAGGAACAAATACTCGTACTCATCACACAAAATATCTGCCCTTACCGGGATTTGAACCCGGGACCGCTGGGTTCGGAGGCAGGGTCACTCCCAACTAGGCCAACGTGTCGTGTCGTGTCGTGTATCTGCACACTATAGTAGAGTCAGCATCAAAAGTAGCTAAGCAGAATAAAAAGCTCAAAATGATCTAGACACGGCGTATTCTTTTAACAAAAGTGGAGTGCAGATAATTATGATCTAGTGCAGCAGAATGAAAATAATTTAATTGTTTCGTTGGTAAACCAAAAGACGTGAACAATCGTTTGAGTGTCTGCCCCTATCTCGTTAACTATTTTTCCAGCGATTACGATTAGCAGCGATTTGGTAATTATACCAAATTGTTGAAACTTTTGTGGAACTACAAAATGTCCGCTCAAAGAGCACTAATTAGGGCGGTCTCACAAAGTACAGGAAAAGGCGCCGCTGCACTCACAGACCACTTAGAAAACAGTGCACCTAGGCAAGAGGTATTTGTGGAACGTTAACGACTGCAGAAATTGAAAAAAAAAAGGTCAAATGCGAGTCGGACTCGTGCACTGAGGGTTCCGTACCGCAGCACAGCAGGTATTTGACCCGATGGCCTAGTTGATAGTGACCCTGCCTACGAAGCTGGCGGTCCCGGGTTCGAATCGCGGTAGGGGCGGATATTTGTGTGATGAGCGCGAATATTTGTACCTGAGTCTTGGATGTTTTCTATGTATTTAAGTATGTATTTCTCTATATAAGTATGTTTATCGTTGTCTAATACCCATAGTACTTGGCTTGGAGCTTGGTTTGGGACTAGGTCAATTTGTGGGACATTGTCCCATGATATTTATTTATTTATGTATAAAATGAGATGACAGTGTAACTCGAACCCGACCTGCTGATGGCAGAAGGGCCCGGTATAATCACTATTTACTCAAAACTCTGTATGCAGGTATAGGTGATTATCTATAGGTACTAATATTATAAATGTGAATGTTAAAGTTAGTATGTCTCTGTTTGTCTGTTTGTTACGCTTTATATGAAATTTGGAATGGAGATAGTTTGAGTCCCGGGGTCACAGGGTACTTTTCATCGCGAAAAATTTGACTGTTCCTGAGGGAATAGTAATAAACGACAAAGAAGGAGTCGCTGGAAACAGCTATAGTCTGTACTTTTAGGTATTTAAAAAAGTGTAAACATAAAAACCACGTGACATTGACAGATGACAGTTTGTCAGCCAATAGGAGCAGAACACTGATACGTCAAAGCTCGACCAAACAGCTTGGATTGGTTGATTAGCAGAGCCATGTGGTTTGGTTTGTTTACACTTTTTTAAATACCTAAAAGTACAGACTATAGGTGTTGATTTTGGCGCTATTGCGGTTTGGTAATAGGTATAGCTAGCTTATACACATATCGCACTTTTAGAATTATAGAGACCTAATTCAAACATTTTCAGCTTTCGACTTCGAGTCATAAATTTAGTACTATAGAGACCTAAATCTAAAGTCAAAATATTTGGATTAGGTCACTATAATTCTAAAGATGCGATATTTATGACCGGAAGAGGTTTCTTTTTTTTCTTACTTGTATCTGCCTACGACTTCTTCGGCTTAGATTTTGATCGGTTCTTCGATATTCCCTCAGGATCTTTTAAACGTTCCAGGATGAAAAGTAGCCCATGTGTTAATCCAGGGTATAAGCAATCTCCATTCCAAATTTCATTTAAATCCGTCCAGCCGTTAACAAACTAGCACACACAATTTCGCATTTATAATACAGCTTAAGCCCGCGACTTCGTCCGCTTACATTTCGGTTATCATTATTCCCTCGGCAACTTTACAATTTTCCAGGATGAAAAGAAGCCTATGTGTTCATACAGGGTAACCTATCTCCATTCCATTTGACGACACGTTGGCCTAGTTGGGAGTGACTTCCTCCGAAGCCAGCGGTCTTGGGTTCAAATCCCGGTAGGGGCGGATATTTGTGTGATGAGCGCGAATATTTGTACCTGAGTCTTGGATGTTTTCTATATATATTTAAGAATGTATTTCTCTATTTAAGTATGTATATCGTTGTCTAGTACCCATAGTACAAGCCTAGAGCTTAGTTTGGGACTAGGTCAATTTGTGTGAGACTGTCCCCTGATATATTTTTTTTATTCCAAATTTCATCTAAATCCTTTCTTCCATTGCAGTGTGCAGAAGTAACAAACTTTGGCATTTACGATATTAATATTTTAAGTTAAATTTTAAATTCAAATGTTTTCCTACACCAACCGTTATAACCTGCGCTCGCCGTTTCCTCATGCATCCGCCATTTTGCGCCGCGCGCACCGTCTGTCATCCGTAAACTGCTTGAACGTCCCTTGACTATCTCCACCTCGTATCGTATCTAAAAGATAAGTAGGATAAACACTCGTGCGTCAACAATAGTAAAGACTACTTTTCTATCAAACCGTTCGATCAGATAAGAGGTTAAAAAAATAAAGGGACGATATGACGTCTTGAACTGACACGTGTAGTTTTAAATAGACTCCACGAGTTCTATTTGCAAGTTCACTACGCAGCTAGCATGGTGTCAGCAGCAAAAGTAGATGACCATTTTAGTACTTTATCGCACTAACGTAACAATATTGCGACAATTGGGATGCGGTGAAGTAGTGAAAGTGACAAGATACTAAAATCGCTGCTTTAATGCAATAGTGCCACAAATCAAAAACAAATACAATTTGATTTAAAATTTTAAGTAAATTGCGTTTCGAATTAAAATGCAACAATGACTCATTTTGATTTGTGGCACTATTGCATAAAAGCAGCGATTAATGATCATCAACTACACGTTGGGCTAGTTGGGAGTGAAACTGCCTCCGAAGCCGGCGGTCCCGGGTTCAAATCCCGGTAAGGGCAGATATTTGTGTGATGAGCACGAGTATTTGTTCCTGAGTCTTGGATGTTTTCTATTTATTTAAGTATGTATTTCTCTATACACCGTGTTTTTTTTGATTTACGATAACTTCGGCATATTGTTAGGTACACGTATAGAAACTACGTGGTACATTAGATTTTAAAATATTGCAAAAAAAAATAAAAAAAATTGTTTAGAACAAAGTAATTAAATGTTGTGTCTTCAATCATTCTAAAAGGGTCTTTAGAGTTAACTCATAGTTAGTGTGAAATACGTCAAGTCAGCGTGACATACACACACACAAGTAAAGATAACACTTGACAGGTGCACGATCGCTTGACTAGGCGGGAAGAGAGAGAGCCTTTTACATTAGTTTAACGTGATTAACTGATTAATTTTAATAATTGAATATCTTTATAACCATACGAGTTATCATATGTCTGTCTTCGGGAAATTAGCTTAATTTGACTTGAAGAACGTGCCCTTAAAGTTATCGTAAATCAAAAAAAACACGGTGTATATGTATGTTTATCGTTGTCTAGTACCCATAGTACAAGCCTAGAGCTTAGTTTGGGACTAGGTCAATTTGTGTGAGATTGTCCCCAGATATTTATTATTATTATTATTCTTCTAGTATTTAAGTGTTTATTTCTCTATCTAAGTATATTTTCGTTTTGTATTTATTTAACTTAAATACTGACACCCACCCCTATTTCACCATATGACAGGTGACAGGTGACATTCCAATGTAGAATCAAAGACTTAAATTCTTGACCCACCTTAGGTCCAAAGTCAATCTGACATTCTACAGCAATAAGGTTGAGCTTCCTCTAAGTTACAAATGACTTGGCATCTTTAAAAACATTGACAATACAAGCAGTTTTTTTTAAATGGATCTTAACGCTCGTGACTGTACATGGCGCGCTTATATGAAGTTCAATGATGTACCTATGAGCGTGTTAATTTTGCAACGTATACCGAATTGTCTCTTGTCACGTGTCATTGTTAAAATGGTATGTGATATATTTTAACTCTATGTAGGTTAATATATTATTGCTGATGACTGAACTATTAACAACATCTACGTCGTCGCTACGTAGACGTGCTTTGCGGAATCGTAGCTATGAAGCTTCGTAGTTCTACAGGTTTACGGGTTATTCCTATCTTCCTACCTATCCAACCCAGGTATATGGCAAAATTTCCATATACCTGGGTTGGATAGGTTGGAAGATGGGAATAACGCAGGGTTACTTGTAAAATACTAATAACATCTCAGGGTTATGTCACAATATGTATGTATGTATGTATGTAAACAATTCATTGTACGAAAATAAAACTAAATCAATACAGCGAAGACAAAACAGAAAGTACAAAGACGAACTTATCCCTTTAAGGGATATCTCCCAGCTAACCCTTGAGATCAATAAAAGTTAAAGGTTGCGCTTTGAGTCGGCAAGTGTGTGTAATATATGCATAAATAGATATATACATACAAAAATCATAACTGTTAACTGACCAGAGCCTTGATGAGCCTTACTAAGGTGACAAGATTCACTAATGGTCAGTTAACTGTGTTGCTGATGGTTGTGTGGCCGAGCTACAAAATTACATACATACATACATAGAATCACGCCATCGTTCCCAAAGTGGGGCAGGCAGAGCTACAGAAATACCAACAACTCCAAAAATACTTCTTGATAATTCTGTAACCACATATTGCACAAACAGGCTAAGTCTCTACTAGTGTATTAGTGACAGGTTGCAAGCCCATCGCCTAACAGAACTACAAGCCCTTATTCCCTTAGTCGCCTCTCACGACATCCACGGGAAGACGTGGAGTGCCCGGCAGAATTACAGAATTACAAACAACTCTAAGAGCTCACCATTTCCGCTACAAACTTACCATTCGAAGGATTCCGGTAACCTTCGGGGAGGAAGATGGCCGATTGAAAAATGTCCGGCTTTTAATTTTGATTTATTCTGTTTACTGGTTTACTCTATTGACTTGACATTGGCGAAATCACTGTGTGGACCGCCATTAATTAAAAAAGAAGAAGAAGAACTCTAAGAGCTTGTTGATAATTCTGCATAAATACTCGTAGAGACAGAAATATATATTTACATATCTAAATGTGTTACTTTGTTTATAATAAGTAGTTTGTATTTGATTATCTATTTATTAGTTTGGTAAGCGTGTATTTATAGGTATATTGTATTTTATAGCTAGCATAGTTCCTTGTTATTGTTCGAAATTAGTCTGCACCACCTAATGTGTAAATTGTTTTAATTTGAAACCTTATCCCTTCTTAGGTTGTCTGGAAGAGATCGCTAATCAGCGATAAGACCGTCTGTTGTAAACCTGGGTCTTTTAAATTATGCTATTTCTCTGTAATGTTTTTGTTTGGTGGACATTATAGTGTTTTGTATTGCATTTTGTATTTTTTTTGCACACTTAAACTTACATAAACTACATATATAGGAGTTTGTAAAGTCAACCCAGAAGTTCTTCAATTTGTCTTTTAAGACATCTAGTGATTAACTTGTTTTCTATGACCTTTACTCAGTCGTATTTTGAGACGGAAGTCTCAGCCAGATTAGTCTATTAGTACGGCCCTTACAAAGCCAGTGACTACGGTTACAAGTCATAGACCTAACATAAACCCTAGGCCCTAAACTTAGTACTTAACGGCTTGCTTTACTAAACAAACCGTGCCCCGTGCCTTCGCCTGTTTTAACTAGATTAGGTCCGCTATCCTACGATCTTTAACACAGCTTACAGAATATAATCCAGTTGGGGGTTTCAGCACTTTCGGCATTTAATAACGTGGTAAAAACAATGAAATAATGAATTTAGGAGGAGACAAACGAGCACACAGGAACGATGGTATAGGCCGATTCACAAGAGCTGGCACGATGGGTCGAATGAGTGAATGACAATATCTATGTGTGCTTCACAAAATTGTTTATAAAAAGTATTTAATAGTAGGTGATCGAACCAGTAATGGACAAAGTCCAATGATGGACACTTGACCCTTATTTTACAGACAATGAAGGTTCTTCATTTGTTTTGCAACAATCAATTTATAACCTTATAATCTTTGAATTAAGAGTAAAGTGTCCATTATTGGTGCCTGTCAGCTTAAAGTGTCGATAATTTTCAACCGCGGTAAATATTCGTAAATAAATACGAGTCTAAGTAATTCTATTTCGTTTTAGTCCTTTTCTATTAGCCATGATAACAACACACAAGTGCACATAAGTGCTTATTCAATTCATAATGTCTTCCTATAGATATTTATGTTATGTTAATTAATTAGATATACAATGCAACATCCTAACACGCGTGTCGCGACATGTTGGTACATAAGCATGTCAAGTTGGTACATTGTGTCTGGTATGATAATCACCATCGTGGCATGTCGCGCAATATGTTTCCGGGTCAAATTTGGTCGTCCGTTGGCTACAACTGTGGCCAAACAAGGCACGTTTGGTGGTCGCATTCGATTAGCCTCATGTTGTTGCTGTAATTTGCATACCAAATAGGGGCTGAACCGCTGCTCATGACTCGCTAGTCATGTTACAAAACATTGTAAAAATACTATTAAAAACATTTTTTATAAAAGTATCAAATCTTTTTTTACAAGCTTTTATTTACCTTGCACATGGCCTCTTTTTTACTGGGTTAAAAAACGCATGTACTTTCAAATTGGCCCTATTCTTGTAAAAAAAATAATTCTGAAGACGGAGTCCATGGAATTGACGTCACTCAAAAATTATAGGCCCATATGTGGGTCTATTTCGTTAGGCCAAAATGTTTTTGGTCAAATGTTTCATTTCCCAAATCTGACCAAAAATGTTTTGGCCAAACGGCAGGCTCCCCAATGTATACTAACTTTGATATTTTCTTGAATAAATGCTCCGAAAATATCATTTGGTGTAGTGGAACTGATGGTGAAGATCACAGATGGGCAACGGAATTCCTCAATGTTACCTGTCTCAAGGGTGGCGATAAGATATATGTCTCACTCGATTAAGATCGTTGAGGTACTTTGACGAAGCACATTTAAATGGTGTAAAATTACGTTACAATTTTCCCGTGGCGTTGCTTACAGTGAGCTTGAAATATCCTATACTTTGTTATTACCCACAGTCAAACTGTGCAAACGGTTTTGTGGGGCGTATTTCCTATATATGTTGTAATTTCATCTTTTTAATAAATAAATAAATAATAATTAATTGAGATGTGGGACTACATAACGGTACGACCAGGATCACTAAAAACTATAAAATTAAAATGAAATGTTTTAATAAACAAAAAACTGCCTTCAAATACGTGAAAAATAAGCTCATTCAAATGGTCAGTTTGTCAAACTGAAGTCGGTGTCCTACAATATTTTAAACCACGGTCCATTTGATTTAAAATTATTTTCTGCAATTTTGCCTGCGATATTTTGTTTATTAAATCATTTTTTTTGTCTACATTAATTGTTCTAGAGTACGCATGCATCTCAATCGTGGTCTAAGGCCAGGAATAGACTGGCAATAAAAAAAAATGCAGAAGTTTATTGCTGTCTTGTGTATTGTTAATTTTTTCCTGTCTTAGCTATAGCCGCATGTGTTTTTGAAATTCTCATGTATGTACCGACCTCCACGATACAGGCTACGCCTAGTGTGGAGGTCACTGTTTGTAATTTAAATGTAACACCTTTTTGGTACTCTAACTTCAGTTGTTTTTCTAACTTGAAAGTTAGGGTAAGACAGTGATAAACTTATGTAATTCTTATTCGCATTCTAAACCTGGCAAGTGGCTAGTCTGTTATTCGCTATGTAATTTCATAGTGCAGCAACTTTCTCGAATATTTTAATTCTATGAATAATACATGAGACTCGAATTTCGGGACGGGTTCGGCACAAAATTCAAAATAAATCATTTAATCTTATAGAAAAGAGCTTTTGTTGTATAAATAAAGTCTTCGGCTTGTTAAATATTAGATGCTTTTAGTGTTGCTTAAGATTTGATTTCTGGCATGGGCAAATATTAATGTGATGAGCGCGAGTATTTGTTACAGTCTTGGAAGTTTTCTATTTATTAAGATTGTATTCATCCTCTAGTGTAGTTGCCGGGTTAGAATAGTGCCACTTCATGTCTTCCCGTTGATGTCGTAAAAGGGAATAAGGGCTTGTAGTACTGTTAGGCGATGGGCTTGCAACCTGTCACTATACGAGACGACACGCTAGCCTAGTTGGTAGTGACCCTGCCTTCGAAGCTAGGGGTCCTGGGTTCAAATCCCGGTAAGGGCAGATATTTGTGTGATGAGCACGAGTATTTGTTCCTGAGTCTTGGATGTTTTCTATGTATTTAAGTATATATTTCTATATATAAGTAAGTTTATCGTTGTCTAGTACCCATAGTACAAGCCTAGAGCTTAGTTTGGGACTAGATCAATTTGTGTGACATTGTCCTGTGATTTATTTATTTATTTATTTATTTATTTATACACTGGTAAACATCTTAGCCTGATTGTGCAAAATGTGGTTCCAGAATTATCAACAAGTCTTTTTAGAGTTGTTCATAAAATTCTGTAGCTCTGCCTACTCCACTCCGGGAATGAAGGTGTGATGTTATATGTATGTATTTCTCTATAATAAGTATGTTTATCATTGACTAGTACAGATGGGGAATAAGGGGTACCCAAAGGGATATGTTTACCCCTGTACATTCCTAATTAAAATAATTGTGTTGTTTATCAGTACAATAAAGTATTTACAAACGTTAATACATACTCCTCGCTGAAGTTAATTTATTGATAAAATTAATAAATACCAGGGGACAATCTCACACAAATTGATCTAGTTTCACAATAAGCTCTATTTTGCTCGGACTATAGGGACAACAATAAATATTTTACATGTGTCGAGAACTACATACTTAATTAAATACATAGAAAATAGTTGCCCATACAGGGATTTCAACCCGGGACCGCTAGCTTCACTACAAACTATACTAACGTACTACATTACAAGTAAGTACAAAGGAACTAGCGACCCGCTCTCGCTTTGCTTCGGTTTATGCGAGTTTTCTGTAATACCCATACATAAACCAGGCGGCCATTTTTGACTTTCGGCCGCTCGAAAGTTTCACTCGAAAGTGAGCAAAACCAATGAATCCGTATTTTTAGAGCGATAGAAAATTTAAAAACGACTGGTCTACACAACTCGTTTTCAATTTTATCGTTAGAAAATTGTTTCGACATCTGACAAACAAACACAAACCACAAATGTTTAATTTTGAGACATTTAATAGTTTTAAATAGTAAAAGTTTTTGGTTATTGATATATCGCCATAACAACAATTTCTAATTAGGTCGTATATGTATATATGTTTAAAACCTTTTAAAAATCCGGTAATCGTTTACTTCCGGCGTATAACGAAACGCGTGAATGTATAAAGTCAATCACTAGCTTTCGAGTGAGGGCTTTCAAAAATACGGGATTATGGGCATATATTTTCTATCACTCGACTTTGATTTCGAGCACTCGAAAGTCTAAAATCGCCTCCCAGATTTTTTTATACATAAAAACCTTCCGTAAAAAAATATCTTACTGATGTTGAAAGCCGAATCAAACTCCATTGCGTGGTTTCGGTGGAGCTAGCGGATATACAGACAGACAGAAAGACAGACAGACGCGGAAAGTGGGATAAAACCCACTAAATATTATAATGTTGTTCCTCGCATACATACATAAAATCACGCTTTTATTCCCAGAGTGGGGTAGGCATGGCAACAGAATTACCAAAACAACTCAAAACTTATTGATAATTCTGTAATAACATTTTGCACAATCAGGCTACGATGTTTACTAGAGTATCAGTGACAGGTGGCAAGCCCATCGCCTAACAGTTCTACAAGCCTTTATTCCCTTAGTCGCCTCTTACTACATCCACAGGAAGACATGGAGTGGCACTATTCTAACCCGGTAACTGCACGGAAAGAGGAACTACTTATTTGTATTTTTGTATGTATGTTAACTCAAAAACTACTCGACCGATTTCAAAAATTATTTTACTAATAGAGATCTATCTTATCAGAGTAACATAGGCTTTGTTTTGTTTTTCTACGCGGACAGAGCAGCGGGCAACTAGTACTGTAAGGAAGATGCTTGGCGGTCAGGGTCACATCGTATTTAGATATTTTCACCGCTTTAATAATTACAATATATTTTAATTAAGACTAGCTTAATTTCAGCTTTGTACAGGTTGATAAAGATAATTTCTCATCTGCGGCAATTAGTCCAGCCGTGCGTAACATTCGCACTCACTGAATATTGTTTGCTGTTATAATTGGGTTAGCAAAATTATAATGTAATCTTTTAACTAAGATTATTAAATTATAACTAAAGAATTGGAATAACCGTGACCGGCTTGTCATATCCTCTTGATGCTTACCATACTACAATCCGGTAGATTTTTGTTAGTAGGAATTTGAATCCACCTGCAAGGAAATAAAGTTCAATTAACTTTGCACTTAAATGACATTTATAATTTTGAACCGAATAAAAATGAGCTTTATGGTCCTTGAAATAAGGTTTAAATTAAATTGCCTGGATTATGTACTTTCTATAGGACACCGGGTCTTACGAGGAAAAGGAATAATAGTCATGTGACGAGAAGAGTTTTAAATATTAATGTGGTGGGCCCTAGGAGAAGGGGGATACCTACGAAGATATGTATGGAAGACTTCCTTGCAAACTGTTTGTTTTTAGCAACGCCATCTTTTGGTCGCCGAATCAAAGATCTTTTATTGACGCAATCACTATAATCCATAAAAGAGAATATTGATAACAAGGTTAAATTAATTTGTTGTTCTTGTTTTGTTTATTATGATTTATACCTGATGACATGATAGTTTTTTTTTTTGTTATTTGTGATTACCTAATTAGCTATATTTTTATTTTGTTTAATGTAGGTAATTCTTATTATTAAATTTTAACTGCGTTTGTTTATTTTTATTTCATTATAATTAATATTTTTTACATTTTGACGATCTTATTGTGAATTCATTATGATACATGTGACATAGAATAATGTAATTTTCAAGCCTACCTAACTACCATCATTTGCTCTACAAAACTAACCTAAAAATCAAAACAAAAGTAAAAAATGTCACGCGACATTTTCACAAAAACTGACCTAGTTCCAAACTATGTAGAACCTCGGTGTCAGTGGCTTAGAGGGGCAACTCGTGATCGTAAGGTACCGAATTCGAACCCCGCGGTCGCCATGTACCAATGCGTTTTTCTAACTTAATTACATTACCCGATGCTTACGCTGAAGGAGAAACATCGTGAAGAAACCTGCATATTCGATTAGCTCCGTGTAGGTAATTGCTCAAAGGATCCTTAATGGGTCGAAAAGTATCGTAAAGGGCCTATCTGTAAGATAAAATAAGATAAACTAAGCTCTAGGCTTATTCAGGCTATATCATAGTAACGCCATCAATCAAATACTAAGAAACTTTCTGGAATTCGCTGGACTTACTAAAAGTATTTCCATAGTGATCTAGTACCTAATCTAACATACATACAACATCACGCCTTCATTCCCAGAGTGGGGTAGGCAGAGCTACAGAAATACCGACAACTCTAAAAAGACTTGTTTATAATTCTCACTTACGGCATCTTGCTTATTCTCAGATTTAAGATGAACGTAAACTAAGTAGGCCTTCTCTGTCCTGCTAACATAAAAGGCAGTATCTCAGACAAAACTCCTATAGCAAATGTAACCTTATTACGAACGGCTTAGGATTGAATATGCTTTGGCCATTGAATCAGAGATACTGCATTTTGGCTTAAGAGGGCAGCTGGCTGGCGGCTTCGTCGCAATAACAATGTAATTCAATATTAAGTACTAGGTTCTTACACAAAACATGCCTTAGCATACGTAATTCATGAAGCTGGTTAATATTGTTTCAAATTACATTTATCTTATTAACCTAAAATATGGTTAAATTGTAAACCTACCCAGGTAACCCATGTTTACAATTGAACCTTATTTTTCGTTTCGTTTCCTCGAAAAGTTTTTGGTCAAATGTTTCATTTGGCAACCCGCTTTGTTTTCTGTAACCGTTAATATATCAGGATTTTATATTCGCGAACCTAACCTAACCTCTGTAGAGGTAACATTGGTTTGGCAAATGGAAAATTTGGGAAATGATACATTTGACCAAAAACATTTTGGCCAAACGGCAGGCTCCCTGTAAACATGCTTTAGGAAACATCAATTTTGGACACTCTTTACATGTGGTTAAGAGTAGTGCCACTCCATGTTTCCCGTGGATGTCGTAAGAGGCTTCTAGTACTGTTAGGGGGGCGTGCCATCTGTTACTAATACAAGTACACTGGTAAACATCTTAGCTTGAATGTGCAAAATGTGGTTATATAATTATAAACAAATGCAAACTAAAATACAAAGGAAATATCAAAGGTTCAGGATTAAATACTCGCGTTCATACACGAATAGTTAAGTATTTGCTATTACTCGAAGGGCTTGGGAACGGTTCGAAAAATACCCGTTAATTAGGGTTCCTAACTTCGTAAACGCTCGTTCGGAGCAGAGTCGATTCGCGAGCGTTATGATCGCTGGAATTAACCTGTACCCTTACCATGAGCTAGTACATTTACAATACTCGCTAGAGATTCTAATGCTCTGTCCCTTTCAATCTACTAGAATACTGTGAGGGACAGAGCATTCGACTCGCTAGCGAGTACGGTAATTGCAACTCATGGTAAGGGTCCTGGTTTTTAAGGTCCCGTACCCAAAGGGTAAAAACGGGACCCTATTAATAAGACTTCACCGTCTGTCTGTCTGTCACCAGCTGTATCTCAGGAACCGTGATAGCTAGACAGTTGAAATTGTCACAGATGATGTATTTCTGTTACCGCTATAACAACAAATACTAAAAATAGAGTAAAATAAATATTTAACGGGGTTCCCATACAACAAACGTGACATTTTTACCGTTTTTTGCTCGATATTATTAACGGCAACAGGTAGACGCTTAAAATATTCACAGAATATAAAATTGTTTAGGTATTCTATAATGTTTTATATAGTTGTACTTTAAAAAATAAAATTAAAATAAAATAAATATTTCAGAGGGGCTCCTATATAGCAAACGTGGTTGTTTCCCCCTTATTTGCAAGATTTAACACCGGGACATGTGAAACTAAAAAAGGTATCATATAAAAGGGATAATATAGTGTCTAATGTAATAGTAACGATAATAGTTCGGAAATTACGTAATACTTCGTACGCGAGCCCGACTCGCACTTGGCTGTTTTTAGGGTTCCGTAGCCAAATGGCAAAAACGGAACCCTTATAGATTCATCATGTCTGTCTGTCTGTCCGTCCGTATGTCACAGTCACTTTTTTCCGAAACTATAAGAACTACACTGTTGAAACTTGGTAAGTAGATGTATTCTGTGAACCGCATTTAGATTTTCACGCAAAAATAGAAAAAAAAACCATAAATTTTAGGGGTTCCCCATACTTAGAACTGAAACTCAAAAAAATGTTTTCATCATACCCATACGTGGGGGTATCTATGGATAGGTCTTCAAAAATGATATTGAGGTTACTAACATCAATTTTTTCTAAACTGAACAGTTTGCGCGAAAAACACTTCCAAAGTGTTGAAATGTGTGTCCCCCCCTGTAACTTCTAAAATAAGAGAATGATAGAACTAAAAAAAATATATGATGTACATTACCATGCAAACTTCCACCGAAAATTGGTTTGAACGAGATCTAGTAAGTAGTTTTTTTTAATACGTCATAAAAACATTGATCAAAGCTACAACGAACTTTTATATTATGTTACTTGCTGCTACGGAACCCTTCATGGGCGAGTCCGACTCGCACTTGGCCGCTTTTTTGATCTTTCTGCCGTTGGGTGGCGTGGAGACTATAGAGTTTTAAAACGGCAAGGCCTACTATTAGGTTAGGAAACACGAGAATGGGGTGGTGGTAGTCGGTGCGAACAAATTAGCGAGCGAAGTTAACCTTTATTTCGAGCAGGATCAGTTTTATTTTTTCTTTTTGATCTAGGAAGTAATATAGATACTGCTCGAAAGGAATCGAAATGAAATTGCTCTTTTTGAAATATATGGCAAATCTTACAATCTGGTTAAAAATTAAAAACCTCTGTGTTTTCATCATCATCATTAATATCAGATTAGTTTAACGACACGATAATATTGCATCGTGTAATACCAAAGGAGGCAGCTCACTACTTAGTAATGTTATAAATTTTACATTTAATGTGGTTATTAATAGGAGTGCAGAATGCTTCGACTACATTGACGACACGTTGGCCTAGTTGGGAGTGACCCTGCCTCCGAAGCCAGTGGTCCTGGGTTCAAATCCCGGTGAGGGCAGATATTTGTGTGATGAGCGCGAGTATTTGTTCCTGAGTCTTGGATTTTTTCTATTTATTTAAGTATGTACTTATTTCTCTATACAAGTATGATTATCGTTGTCTAGTACCCATAGTACAAGTCTAGAGCTTAGTTTGGGACTAGGTCAATTTGAGTGAGATTGTCCCCTGATGTTTATTTATTTATTGGGTTCGCCTCTTTGGTATTATGGCAGATACGTCTTTAGGTATCTAAAGAAGACGAGTCGAAATATTGACTTATTTAGAAACAGAAACACCAACGAACAAATCAAGTTAGTAGAAGCTTTCATAAACATACAACGAAGTCATCGCATACGTAGCAATGAAATGCAAGAAAGAAAGAAAATATCTGTTGAAACAAAAACGACACGGCCAATGCTGCCGTGCAGATCCTAAACCACAGTAAGTGCTACTTTTGCGATTTTTTGTTTTTTTTTGTGAGGCAGAATTAGTACAACAAGACTCAGATTTGTGTGTACTCGATTTATGATTTCGACGATGGGAACAGTTGAAAACCGAAGCCTCCACGTATAGTAGAAACTTCAACAACACGGCAATGTCTGGACCAGCCAGCGATTCCGCAATTAACAGAACTAACTACTGTACAAATAACCGATTTGCAAAATAGATCATCTGAAATAGAGAGCAGCCAGGTTATTTTTAATGATTTGTTGTTAAGTGTGTCCTTAGAACCAATACCAATCAGGAGCACAGGGGCTGTTAATTCTGGGAATCAATTTGCCCCTCCTAAGTACGACGAAATTCCTCCTTATGGTCCACATACGGCTAGCTCAAATTCAGGCGCTGCAACCACATCCGAACTATCTGGTTCCGAACAATCAGGGTCAAGTAGCCGAGGTTCTGCAAAAGACGGAGAGGATGGTGAGGATGAAGAAATCAGATTGATAAATGAGGGACCACTGCAAAGAGATTCTGGAATTCATAGACAAACAGACGGAGTGGACGACGATAACTTAATCTGATGTGTCTGTACATAATACGCAAGAATATTTAGCTCGTTTAGCATTATTCTTGCAAGTGTTTTTACCAGTATTTTCTAATTGAGTATTTAGTAATGTACGCGACGAAAAAGTCTGAATTTTGATACTTTTCTAACGATCTCATTAATATGTGCAATTACCATTAGTATAAAATAAGAGTACTTAGTATTTAACCTAAATAATAAGACAAACCTAAATAATAAGATAAAGTGCCTTACAAAGTCTGATTTTGTGATACATTATTAATTAAAGTTACTTCTTTAGAATAAGTTATTATGTGTAATGTAATTACATTATTTTTTAACTAGAATTAGTTTTTTTATTAACTATCGTATATTATTTTTAATATACCCGAAGAATCTTTAATGACCTATACTAAGTAAATAACAGTAAATTGCCTATGATACTGTGGTTTAGCATGCAATCAGCACCGTCTTAATGAGTGCACGAGTCTTGTATACAGTAACCCGATTTTTTACTGCACTTTATTCTGCTTTTATTACGATTTCATATCTATCATCAGAGGTAAATATTTCAAATTTGGAAAAATCCAAATATTTTATTTCAGGACACGTTGAAAATAATTTTATTTACGTAATCCTATGTTGTGCCTTCCATACTTTATTTTTACATTCAAACATTTGTAAACATTCGTAGGTAAAGTGGAAAAAAAGTATATTGAAAGGGTTTTTTGCGTTTTTATCGAAACTTACTTTTTGCACTTACTGTTGTTTAAGTTTTAAGCACGGCAGAATGAGGTCAATAAAAAAATAATTAAGAGGTAATGCAGCCAGTGTCATAGGGACCATGCCGCGGGCGGACCTGTTAGAAGGGATGTTCTTATTATAGTTGTTCTTAAGTAGCTCAGTAAGTTTCGTTTATTGTTCACTTAGTTACTGGTATTTAGTTTATTAATTATTATTTTTGAATTGTTATAATCAACATCAAAATGAGCTCTGATAATTAATAATTAATGCCCTAAGAATTAAGACAGATAACATATTTTTCATACGTGCCGTTGCGTCAATAAGGGACCCACTCAAGCCACGGCGCTGATATTCAGTGGGGCCCTTTACCACGGACGTTAGAGAAGTAGATAAAAAAAAAGCCGGTCAAGTGCGAGTCGGACTCGCGCACCGAGGGTACGGAACTTAAAATAATGTAAAATTGAGGGACAAACTTGACTATACTGAAGGAGGCGCGGGTGCGTCGCGGAGCCACCACAGAGGGCACCGGGCTGCCGGGTTCTCCTCGACCCTTCTATGTTAATGAACGATTAACTCGGGTGAATCGACAGCTTTTCCAGAAAGCGAGAGAGTGTAAGGTGCGATACAACTGGCGGTTTCTTTGGACCCGTGAAGGCAGAATCTATGCGAGAGAACGTTCTGGTGTGGATGTGCCTCGTCATCGAATTAGAACCGAAACTGATATCGTTCGTGTTTTTAGCTCAAATATTATTTGAGGTTTCCATATTGCATGTTTCAATAGTGCAGTCCAAAGATATAATATCTATACGGCCATCGCGCCGAATATATCTACGAGTATACGTGGACCTTATTATTAGTGGCAGATGCGCGTTTAGTTTTTTTTGCCGTCCTGTGAACGCGTATTTACTTGTGTCTTTGACTGTACATACCTGCAATAGTATATATTATTTACATTATGAATACGTGTCTCTATACTATGTCTGTATTATTGCATATAGTTATATATTACAACAGTCACCTTGTAACTGTGTAAAAACTTTGTTTATAATTGTTTATTGTTTAGTGTTGTGTCTTAAATATTTGAAGCCGTCTACGATGAAATGTGTTTGCATGTGTTGTTGTTCTAATGTTCACGCTCAATAACGACGATTTTAGAGTTGGATTTCTCGATCAGTGCGTTGCAGTAGTTGCTATTAAAGTTATTTTTCTTTCCCGCGGTCTAAATGACTTATTGTCATGCGTTTCAGCTGTATCTAGTGTATTACATATAAACTCAAACAAAAAACAAAAAAACACCTTACTCGCAACTATAAAATATCTTATATTGTCGTTTTCTTATTGCATTAGAGGTCCCATCGCAAGCAATAATGTGTTTTATATGTATAATATATTCGTATTTCCGTTATACTTTTTAGTTTTAATTAATTTTTTTTTCTGATGAGGTCATCTAAGACAAACTTTCTTAATTTAGCATTATTTAACGCGGGATCTCTCGGCACAGGACACGATGATTTCCTAGTCGCGATGAACCGCTTTGCGCCTGATGTTGTCGCAATTAACGAGACATGGTTGCGTGATGGCCAGGAGCAGCGTGCGCCCGACGCGCCCGGCTATCGGCTGCGGAATAGCCCGAGGCCACTAAGCATGCGCAGAGGTCGAGGGGGAGGGGTCGCTTTTTATATTAAGCAAGGCATTCGCGCACGTCGTGTCGCGCACCCTGCCGCACAAATTGAGCAAATGTGGCTAAGTGTAACGGTCAACGGTCGAAGTTTTATAGTTGGGACAGCTTATAGACCCAACTGGATTAATATAGACACCTTTCTGGACGCTTTAACTGGATCACTTTCTTTTTTTTCAAGTCATGATTATGTGATATTGCTAGGCGATTTTAATGTTAACATGTTGGATATTCATAATGACAAAACGAAGAAGCTAGTACATTTTTTGCGCTGCATGGGTCTAGACCAGGTAGTAACTGAACCTACACATTATTCTACAGAGAACGAGACGCTCATTGATTTGGTCTGTACCGACGCCCCTACTCGTAATGTATCTGTTTCGAATATTACTGGTTCTCTAGGACATGCCTTTATTAATGTCACATGGGCAATTAAACGTATAAAAATTCCCTCGAAGACCATAACGTATCGACCGATTAAAAGCATTAAACTGGATGATTTTACCAGCGATTTGGAGTCCATTAATTGGGATTTGGTAACGAATGAGCTTTCGGTAGATGGTATGGTAAGTGTTTTTAACCATTTAGTTACGTCCCTTTTTGATAAACATGCACCTATAAAAACTGTCAGAATTAAATCAAATAAGTCCCTACCATGGATTACCGATACAATAAAACTTATGATCGATATGCGCAATGTAGCACATTTGGAGTATCGCCAGTCTAAGTCTGACAGTAAGAAAAAGTACTACACCGAATTTAAGAAACTAGTTATAGATAGTATATTTGAAGAAAAACGAGCATATTATAATTTTCATATTAACTCTAACCACAATGACTCGACAAAGCTGTGGAAAAATTTAAAACAAACAATCCTCAGAGATCCTAAAAGACACGATGTTCTTCCTGATAGTTTTGATGATGTTAATGCTATTAATGAAAGTTTTCTTAACGTACCCGGTAATCACAGTGTGCCTCTGTCCGAACTTACGTTCTTCGAGTTTAACAAATTCGGTTCAGCTTCTTTTACTTTAGGGCGGGTTGAGGAACATGTGATCGCAAATTATATTTTATCAATAAAGACAAACACTGTTGGTGTTGATGGTATTGGTAAAGAAATGATCTTACTAACGTTGCCAAACTCTTTGCCGGCGATTACTAGTATTATAAATCATTCAATTTCAACGGGTTCGGTACCTAGTGCTTGGAAATATGCATTTGTTACACCGTTGCCTAAGGTAGACAGTCCAATTGCATTAAAAGATTTAAGGCCTATAAGCATACTACCCTTTCTATCTAAAGTATTAGAAAAAGCCGTTTACTTTCAACTGTCTAATTTTGTGGAAACCAATGATATACTACCACCCTTTCAATCAGGTTTTCGTAAAGGAATGGGTACCGTGTCTGCAATAATGGACGTTGTGGATAACATACTATCTGAACAAGACTCTGGTAAAGGTACTGGCCTAGCATTACTGGATTTATCGCGCGCTTTTGATACTATAAACGTTGCATTATTACTTTCCAAATTATCATATTATGGTGTGGACTTCAAGTCGTTGGCATGGTTTGATAGCTATCTTAGTGGACGTTTCCAATCCGTAAGAGTAGTTAAGGAGGATGGTATGACAGTGTTATCTGATCCCAGGCATGTGACTCGTGGAGTGCCACAGGGCTCAATACTTGGCCCATTACTTTTTATCATATATAGTGCGGATATAGCTAAGTCCATCAGGCATTGCAAGTATCATATGTACGCGGATGATGTCCAGCTATATATATCGGCTTATCCTCATCAATTTGATGACGCAGTGCACAAGATGAATGAAGATCTGAAAGGCGTTGCAGTTTGGGCTGATAGAAACGGGTTATTGCTAAACCCCAACAAAAGCAATTTTATGGTTCTTGGATCAAAAAATCAGACCTCAAAAATATTAGCCTTCAATCCACTAGTAAATATCTCTGGGCAAAATATTCAAAGAGTTGAGGAATGCAAAAATCTAGGTCTCGTGTTTGATAGCAAGTTGCGATTTGAAAGCCACATAATACAACTAGTTAGCTCTTGTTTTTACCGTCTCAAAGTTTTATATAGGATTAGAAACCTTCTTTGCGAAAAAGTGCGCATCACTCTGTGCGAATCTTTGATAATTTCGAAGTTGAATTACGGAGATTTGGTCTACGGTCCCAGGTTACAGTCGAAGACTCGTCGTTTGATACAGCGTGTCCAAAATGCTTGTTATCGTTTTTGTCACATTGTTCCGCCGAGGAGTCATATTACGCCGTATCTCAACAGAGATTTAACGTTAAATATGTCTTCTCGAAGACACTTACACCTGGCATGCCTTTTATTCGACGTAGTAAACTTTAAAAAACCTGAATACCTCTATGCTAAGTTGAAGGTCTCTTCTTTCCATGACAGGTATGGAACCAGATCATCTCGTTGTCCTCTAGAGAGTCATCGCCATAGAACTGTTGCTTTTACCGGCAGTTTCCGATACCTAGCAACCAAATGCTGGAACAATATTCCTCCACCAATAAGACTTTTTACATCAAAGTACTCGTTTAAAAAACATTTTAGGGATCTACTACTACAGAAACAAACGATTGGTATACCTCGCGGTTACTCGGTATCGGATTTTGCTGTTTAGTGGTCCTGAAGGATTGTGAAACTTACCGGACATAGAATACTTGCACAATGTTGCAAACTAACACACACGCACACTTACACGTATCACACGTAAATGCACGCACAAGCACGCCAATGCATGACAGTATGTTTTTGTTTGAAATATTATTATCTTGTTCTTTTTGCCTATGAGTTTGCTTGTTGTAGCTCTGTCGTTCCTCGGGGTTGTGGCAGAATATCAGCGTTTTGCTCATCATGAGCAAAGCTATACACTGAGCCATTTCCTTTTTGCACTGCTGCAACGCACACATTCTTCTGGCAACTTTTTTGTGTATGTTTAATGTAATTGTGTTGTTTTTAATTACCTTTGTCAATTGTGTGTGTGATTTGTAGTACGCAAATAAACGTTTTATCTATCTATCTATCTATCTATTCTGTTGAAGAATTGTTGTCTCCCTACATCGACATAGGTCGTGATTAGTTTACCAACTTCAAATAAGTTTGCAATCGCAAAAAACAATTTGTGGTGGAGCAACAAATTACCAATTTTCCGATTTTTTCCTTTACTTGTGCTGTAAGGCCTCCCTTCTGGCCAAAATTTTGGATTCAAGGTCTATTTTGATTCCCTTGAGAGTGTCGAAATATCGTCGCCTTACTTACTCAAACTCGTATCTGTATATTTTTTTTGCTGCTGGTAAACTTATTGCTTTTAAGTATTACTGA
This sequence comes from Acleris holmiana, assembly GCA_949316455.1. Classification (NCBI taxonomy): domain Eukaryota; kingdom Metazoa; phylum Arthropoda; class Insecta; order Lepidoptera; family Tortricidae; genus Acleris; species Acleris holmiana. The sequence goes on from OX438787.1 coordinate 4,289,532, forward strand.
ATGTAAATGAAATTACCAACCGCAAAAAGAATAAGCAGATACGAGTTTGAGTAAGTAAGACGACGATATACGTTTTTTTGCAGCATCAACGGCCGTTTCTTTTTTACGTTAACGTATAACTTTAATTTTTTCACAGCTTCAAGGGACTGTAGACCTGAGTATATCATTTTAACCCTTTAAAGGCCCCGTTAAAGTAAAAAAACTAGACTAAAATGAAATACAGTCATGGAGTCAAGGCTCTATAGAGTAATAGATGATGTTATATTTCAGGAAAATATAATTAAAATCGTAAAATGTAGGTAGTACCTAAAGTTCAATTTCAGCTTATAGTAATGTGGTAAATATATAGCCTCTACCTTATAAAGGGTTTTTAACGAGGTCCCGAGATAAAGGGTCTTGACAGACAGATAGATGGACGGACAACAAAGACAAGTGATCCTCCGTTCCGTTTGTTCCTTTTGAGGAACTGAACGCTAAAAGTAAGCAGTAACAAATAGCAGTAGATAAAATACAATAATAACATAAAAAAACAGTAAGTAGAAAAAAAGAACTTAAGTAATTTACTGAATTTCAGAATACGCGTCAAGTTTTTAAAATCGCAAATTAAAGTATTTCAGCTGTCTACTATTTAGAGCACAATGGTTGTTAAGTGTTATTAAAATGTTAATATCTTAAGTGACCGCCATTAAGGTAGGTCGGCTCTGAATATAATTTCGTTCCATTCGGCGTCGAGACCCTTGGTCCGAGGGTCCTAGCGCTCTAAGCCTCTTCAAAGAAATGTCGAAGAGGCTTATGAACGTCACGGGAGACCAAAGCGCTGGCAGTTTTCTAGCTCAGCGCATTAGTATAGCAATTAATTTACGAAATACTGCCAGCATTTTTGAGAGAATGCCGCAGTGGACATTTATACATTACAGTACAGTCTTTATTTAGCACCACATACAATAACAGCATGGAAATTAAATACAATTTGACGACACGTTAGCCTAGTTGGGAGTGACCCTGCCTCCGAAGCCAGCGGTTCTGGGTTCAAATCCCGTAAGGGCAGGTATTTGTGGGGTGAGCGCGAATATTTATTCCTAAGTATTGTATGTATTTCTCTATATAAGTATGTTTATCGTAGTACTAGACAACGATAAACATGAGTATAAGTATGTTTATCGTAGTACTAGATAACGATAAACATGAGTATAAGTATGTTTATCGTAGTATTAGACAACGATAAACATGAGTATAAGTATGTTTATCGTAGTATTAGACAACGATAAACATACTTATACCGGGTGTGGCCTGTAATAGGAGCAATAAATTGAGGAATCGTTTCTACTCTATAAACGTAGCAACATTTAATTTTTGTCATAGGGTCGGTACTATAATTCGTCTATTACATATTCCAACGTAAGTGTATTAAGAGCTAAAGTTTAAAACAAAGTGTGTCTTGTGTGATTTGAGTCCTTTTATTACTAAGCAACTTAATCCCCGCGGGTGGCTGTCATTTTAATAATTTCATATTTGACACTAGTTCCCGTTTGACGTCATTTAACACTAGGCAGCGTGGTCGGGCCACAGGTGGCCTAAGTGCTCGTGTGCCATCTCCTTGCCGTACAAAAAATAGAATGCCTTGACTACATCATTGCTTTAATTGCAATTAGCCGCCTCCTTTGGTATTACGGCAGATTATCATCCGACTCTAGGACTTACTTAAAGAAGACAAGTCGAAATATGGACAGATTTAAAAAAAAAACCCGGCTAATATCGATTCAGAATCGCGCACGAAGGGTTCCGTACCATTATCTATTAAAACTGCATAAAAATCATGTCTGGAGACCACTTCAATATTGGTTTTAAATAAAATAAAAAATCTTGAAAGTAAATATATAACTAAATATTTTGTGAACATTTCATGCATCTAGCGGTTATCAATGTCGAGCAAAAATGAGTCAAAAACCCCTTCAAATATTTATTATATTCAGATTTTTAGCATTTGTTGTTATAGCGGTAACAGAAATACATCATCTGTAAAAATTTCAACTGTCTAACTATCATTATTTATGAAATACAACCTAGTGACAGACGGACGGATGGACGGACGGACAGCGGAGTCTTAGGGTCCCGTTTTACTTTGAGTACGGAACCCTAAAAACATCGAACCAATCAAGTTAGTAGAAGCTTTCATAAACAGACAACAAAGTCATCGCTTCGTTTCGTGTACACTATTTTATAGAAACTCATTTCATAGAATGTATCACTTCAGAATGTTTATTAAATTGGCTTTTTACACACATGCAAACATTTCAAACACTTACGTACTCACACACACACACAACTACATACATAACTTTATCTTTTTGTAATAAAATACAGTAGTTAGTAGATAACTTAAATGTAGTGTTTTTGCATATACTACTTGTTTACACCTTTAGCACAAGCATTGAATGTTGGCATACCCACATTATGTGTCAGCTTGCAGTATGATGTGCTTGGATTGTGTAACTTCAAATCTAGAGGACGGGGAATTCTGTTCCACCGTGATACAGTTATTACTAGTACGGGGGACAGAGGAAACTTACTCATATTGTCATTGTTTTACAACTAATCATCAACACAACAACGATTAATAAGCACCATAAACACACCTGTTATTACGTAATGTAAGTAGCTATGTACAGTACTGTTTTCGCTAAATAAAGTTTTTATTATTATTATTTATATTATTAATCATTTCATAGAAAGCTAATTTCTGCTGTTCAGATATTTTTTGGTGGACACAGGTCTAACCTAACCTAACCTAACCTACGTAACTCACGCTTAAGATAATATGAAAACATTACGGTTTCAGCAGAAATTTGCTTTCTATGAATTGAACATGATTTTCTGTAAAACAAGGGGACACCCATCGCTTCTTTGCTGTTTTGCTATATTAAATAGCAGTATGAAAATAAAACCAAACCGCCCATTTCAACACCCTGTGTACACTTAATCGTGACTTACCCTGTGTATACGCGTTCACTCGTGTGGGTGCTAACATGTGCGTGTGCGACGTTAAGGGATCCTTAAGGGCACTGCGCGTGAAACGTCTCGTATATTATGCAAAGAGCATCTATTAAGTCAAGTTAGCGATGTAGGGGGTGGTTTAAGTTAGAAGCGACTTTGTTTGGGCAGATTTTAAGAGAACATAACATAGATAATACATAACATCACGTCTAAAAAGACTTGAGCGTATGCTGGTAAATAAAACGTCCCATAAAAAATATAATGAACTGTATTGAAATATCAAGAAGTGTTTTTAGAGTTGTTGGTGTTTCTGTAAGTCTGCCTACCACACTTTGGGGATAAAGGTGTGATGTTATGTATGTATTGAAATAATTAAACGAGTTAATATTATGACACATCTTGCTATGGGCGCTGTGATTTAGCGACTGATCTACCCTGACATTCTTGTGTGCCTTGACTCGCACATTGTTTATAATTCTGGAACCACATTTTGCACTATCAGGCCAAGAAGTTTACCAGTGTATTAGTGGAACGGTAACGGTGTATTTCACAGGTCGTCCCCAAACCGGAACATAACAATACGAACGCTGTTTGTCAGTAGGTTAAAGGATACAGGAGGTAGGACCTTGCACAACCACTGACGATAATCCTACTTAATATTATAAATGCGAAAGTGTGTGAGTGTGTGTGTGTGTTAGTTTGTTACTCTTCACGCTGCTACGGCTGGACCGATTAAGGTGAAATTTGTATTGGAGATACCCTGGACCACATAGACTATTTTTCATCCCGGATTTTTTTTAAGTTCCCGAGGGAACATCATTGATTGAAATCTATGCGGGTAAATACGCGGGTAGAATAGTACTTGTGTAAAGTTCCCGTGGTATCCCGTGTGGTTGCCGGGTTAGAATGATGCCACTCCATGTCTTCTCGTGGACGTCGTAAGAGGCGACTAAGGGAATAAGGACTTGTAGTACTGTTAGGCGATGGGCTTGCAACCTGTCACTAATACACTGGTAAACTTCGTGGCCTGATTGAGCAAAATGTGACACAATCACAATGATAAGCAAGAAACAGAATTATAAGCAAGTCTTTCTAGAGTTGTTGGTATTTCTGTAGCTCTGCCGACCCCACTCTGGGAATAAAGGCGTAATGTTATGTGTAAGGCTACGTAAGGCTTTTTATTAAACTAAAGTTTCTCGAAGCGCTTGTCACTTGCACCCTGCTCTTTCGCATCATATTACAGGCACAATGTAACGAGCACGACACGACCCCGTAAGCAGGTTCACCTATGGACTCAGATTTAACTAAATGACTCCACCCGCTATTTTGTTTATTACACCTTCAAGTTATTATCACAAAATATGTTTGTGGCGCAGTATGATTTAAGATCCTATTTTTTTGAGAGTAAGAAGGTCAAGAATTTAAGCAAGTTTAGATTTAATACGTAAGAAATAATTTGCTGATGAAAGGAAAGTGAAATAAATGAATTACATAAAATAATTAAAAAAAAACCGTCGTCAGTGTGGCTAGACAAGTTGCATGCAACTTGCATTCGACAATCGATAACGATTATGCTGTCGATAGACAAATGTATGGAATTGAAGTATGCCACCGAGATTGTACCACGTGACTTACTTTAATTGTATACATTTTTCAATCGAAAGATAATCGCTAACGATTGTCAAATGTAACTTGTCTAACCCACAGAAATTAAGAATAACTTCTTTAACCTTTTCACCGCCATTGGCTTGATACAAAAGTGGTCCTCACACGCCAATGACATCTGAAAACCACAGCTAATTTTAACCTTACGTCACAATAATCGGGTCTATTTTGCACTGTATCTGTGACCACTATAACGGTTGATGGCGTGGTAGGCACGACAGTTCACGACCACTTTATGGGTTCTTGGCGTTCAAAGGGTTATAATGATACTTAGGAAATAGGTCCAACTGAATCCTTAAAAGAAGTTATTCATTAATTTTTGAAGACATTAATTTTATTTCATAACTTTTAGTGACCATAATATGCATGAAAAATACTGTTATGTCGTCCACGTATTTTATTCCTATAATATTTGAGCAGTTCTCTCAATTCCTCATGGATCCCCTCATTATCCATCCTCAATTGACGGAGTAATCGCGTAACAAACACACAAAAAAAAAAGAAATTGATAAGCTCCTTTTTTGAAGTCTGTAAAAAAGCGGTCAATTGCGAGTCCGTCTCGTGCACCGAGGGTTCCGTACGGGTGTCGGCGACAAATATTTATCTCAAAAATGTTATTTTTGGTATAAACTTTTTTGTATCGTTTGATGTTTGTGTTTGCCATACTAATATTATACGAGAAGTGCAATGTGTTTGTTTGTTTGTCTTTCTTTCACGGCTAAGCCACGGAACCGATTTCGATGAAATTTGGTATGGAGATATTTTAAGTCCCGGGATACTTTTTATCCCGGAATATTGGAGTTCCCGAGGGTACAGCGATTATCGATTTCTATGCGGATGGAGTCTCGAGCAACAGCTACTTAGTTTACTTATAAATGTTAATCATTATAATAATCTAGCTATTAAGAACATTTTTGTGTTTGAAGTCAACTGTAGTTTTGTAACTCATCATGTGCAGTTTTTAACACGTGAAGCTCGTGTTAACTACTGTTTGTCCTCAGCCCCTCAATTATAAGTTTTTAAAACAATATGCCACGGAACTCGACTCACGTCCGTTTTCAATGCATTTAAATGAACTACTTGTCTCCCCATGTATATGCATGAGTTGTTTTTTCACTTGAATATTATACGTCAGTGCAATGAAACTGGTATGCAGTATATAATTTGTATGAGAGAATACCTTCCTTGTATGTATGTGGAAGGTTCAAACTACTTGAACGTACATGCATAAATACATAGAAAACATCCAAGACTCGGGAAGAAATATTCGCGATCATCACACAAATATCTGCCCTTACCGGGATTTGAACCCAGGACCGTTGGCTTCGGAGGCAGGGTCATTCCCAACTAGACTAACGGGTCGTCGAAGATGAACATACTTATAAAGATAAAAACACTGGACAATGTCGCACAAATTGACGTTGTCCCAAACTAAGGTCTAGGCTTGTACTATGGTTATTTAACAACAATAAACTTACTTATATAGAGAAATACATAGAAAACATTTAAGACTATATGCATATATGCCTTTACCAACTAGGCTATCGGCTAATTACTATCGGAGAAAAACACACACACGACACGTTGGTTTTCGATTAGTCATATATGTACGGCAGTGGTTGTCCAGAATATCATTAATAAATACATAAATACATACCATCACACCTTCATTCTCAGAGTGGGGTAGGCAGAGCTACAGAAATACCAATAACTCTAAAAAACTTGTTGGTAATTCTGTTACCACATTTTGCAAAAATCTATGCAAAGCAAATGTTGTCTATTACTAACTAACTACTAACTAAACGTTCTGAATAAATAGGAAAGTTTGTTTGCACAATATAACACTACCAATATTTACCATAAATTGGAAAAATATACTCTGATTATTAATTATAATTATGTCTGCTTATGTGACTAGATCCGTATCAATCAGCCTTCAAATAATTACAGACGCCACAGAGCAAGTTCAAGGAGAATCAATTTGGAGCTTACAGCTCTATTACAGGTGATGACGGCCTAGTCAGTAACTCAGGAAACGCGCGGCTTTTTAATTATTTATAATCAAGTACAATCAACACAGCATTACAGTTTAGGTACGGTTCTCTGCCTTTTCGTCGACAAATCTTTGACAAATGCATCGTTTCGCCACCTATTCATTTGCCAACCCGCTGTATTTTTCTGTAACCACAAATATTTCAGAATTTTTATAAAACTAACCTAACCTAAACGGTTCTACACGATGGTCCTGAATTAAATTCAGAATTATTTAAAGTTTCGGAAAAAAACGCGGGTTGTCAAATGATATGTTTGTGAAATGAATCATTTGTGAAACGCTGGTTATGTAATGATAGGATCCCAGTTTAGGTGCACTAATACATTGAGAGATTCATCACGGATAAGATTGCAACAAGAGATATATAGCTATAAGAGCAATGAACGCCAAATAGCGGAACTATGCAACTTAAAGATTAAATAGGTGTTACTCGTAAACGACTCAAAATAGAAAGAAAAAAGAAAGAAACGTTTATTTACTGACACCTAACACAAGTACAGAATACACGATTAAACGAAAAAATATATAATTAAAACAGGAACTGAACCAGTGCTGGATGAAGCAAAATGGTTCTTGCTCAGCATGTTACTGGTATTTAGGCCAGAGCAGCACGGCAGTGACGGCAGGTCACACAGCCGGCAATACAAAAAAAAACTAAAATTAAAAACTAAAACTCAAATAATAATAATAAAATGCAATTATAAATCATGGCAACACAAAACCCAAACATGAAACCCTATAGGACCTTAGTGTTATATATTTTTGGAGCATTCTCTTCAAATTCTAGACGATGATTGGAAAACATTCAGATTTTTTTTTTTTAAATTTTGGAGTTTGAATCGCCTATGTTTGTTTCAGGCATGAGGAAGTTATCGTGCAATAAAGAAACTCACAAACGTACTACATGAATCCTGAAAACATTACACTTTTTTTTTGGGCTGTCGTGTAAAAAAAGAAGCCGAGGCGGCGGCGTCGCGGCACTCTCGAGGTGTGGTATTTGTAATAAGTTGAGGCACGGGCGGCTCTGCATATTGACGTATAGTTTTTTAAAATTCAAGGCCTAGTAGTTGCGGAGATAAAGGGGCATAGTCAATTTTGCCCTATTTTCATAAATCACTTGAGAATTATTTGTCTTAAAATGATAAAATATGGCTCATACACAGACTTAGGTTAGCGTCTTTCCTGTGGACACGCCGGAAGTTAACGTTTTTAAGGCCTAGTTTTCTGGCTAAGCCCATTCCCGCATAAACGGCGTCAGGGCTGTTTGAGACCGATAGGTCTCCAACAATATACATTATATGATAATATAAAAACAAAACTTATATGGACATAAGCTTTTAACTAATGACCACAAGAAATACCACTTTTGTTTTTAAGAGTGTGTATGACCCATATATATTTGAGATTCTCATTTCAATCTCCTTCACTTGATATGTCGAACAATTTTATAAATTTACCCCCAAGTGACGGTAAGGAATCGCGCATCGCTGCATTGATTTTTCTGCGGTAACCGGTAAATGTGCATTGCATCTAAAGCAGATTTTTTACAACATGGAGAAGGTAACTATAGACAATTGCAATCCGAAGACTACCCGTACAACCCGGAAGCCTAAATTTTAATGCCTTTGCTTGTAATACACGAGTATTAAAAGCAAAGAGGCATCTCGCGGTCGCCAACAAGCTCCTCCGAAAGCGTGACCTTGGTGGAAACCGACCGTGTAGACAGTCGTTTCCAACAAACATTCTTTTGACTTTCCAACGCCCTTGGTCGCTTGCCTTTTGTGGTCGAGCCTACGGGCGCACCGTGTGACCGCCTGTTTCCGACCGCCGCGGCGACCACCTATCAACCAAGGTCACGCCGTCGGAGGCTTGTTGGTGACCGTCTAGCTGGCCCTTTAAAAGTAAAAAAGGAAAGTATAGTAAAAATTGATTTAACAAAAAGTACAGAACATAATTAAAATTACCTTTCACCCCACACTAGGCTAGGCCTGTGTCGTGGCAGCCAAAAAACATTAAAGAACTACCGAGGGAATTGTGGTCTCTAACCTAAAAAGTATATAATGCAAAATGAAAAAATAAGTAGTTTTGGAATTAATTTATTATTATTATTTATTTATTTCGTGTAACATAATTGACACATAATTTTGTTAGTAAGAATAGTTACTTAGTCTAAGGTGTTAGTTGCATTAACCTAAAACAAAATGGCACTAGTAGGGGAATGCAGTCCCCCACAGTGATTTATATAGGGACAGTCTACTCTGCCCGCTATCATGCGCAGGATGGTGTTAGGGCTGTCGCGCACCCGGCGCACCAGGGCCGCCATTAAACATAGACTATGCAATAATAGCAAAAGAAATAAAAAAGGCAAATTGTTTGTGCGAATATGTGCTAGAGTGTATGGGTATTGTGTTTATGTGTCGATGTGAGTGTGTGTAAAGGTGCACGAGGAAAACAAAAAAAAAAAGGAATAAGATGGTGGTAGCGATTACAACCGTTATTTATTTTGAACGGACGCTTCATATCCGGTTGTTTTAGATCCAATATGTTGTCTGCAGGTACTCACACGGTAATTACAGCTTCGGGCGATTAATTTGCTCTACAGATAATGAATATGCTTTATTTTCAAACGGTTTAGTGTCAGTTAAGATCCGTTACATTCAGCCACGGGCCTTACATGCAAGCCTAGGAAGTTTATATAGGTACTTAAACTGACTGCGAAAAGAAAATAAAAAGGAACTTTTCCGACCAAAAATCGGAGTCCTATTCTACTCGCTAAATTACTTTTGACGCGTTGTCGTATTGTCAAAATTTTAAGACTTCACTTGCTTATAATATTTATGTATTTTTTATGATGATGATTAAGGCCCTCAGGCTACCTGATGGGAAATGGAATCTGAGACCCATAGACGTTTCAATTCTCAAGACTTTAATCTTAAGACTGCAATCCTAAGACCTCAAATGTTTTGCCAGCCCTGAGGAGTAAGATGGAAAAACAGGTAGGACAGAGATAGGAGTATATGTTGGTCATAAGTGTCCTAACGGAAGAACAGCGCTGTCTCTGCCAGCATCACGCTGAGTTGTGACCATTCCGTGACAAATTGGAATTTCCTTTGCATTTTAAATGCACTGAGAGAACACTACATGTTAATTTAACGAAAGTGATCTCGGTTGGTTTTTGTTCGGTTAAATATACTAGAAATTGGTTAATTTTACAAAACCACTACAAAACCATTTTGTTTCAAGTAACAAATGCAACTTTGTTATGCCAACCAAAACTATTAAGTACGAATAAATAAAAAACCTTGTTCAAATAACAAGAGTGTCTTGATAAATTTATGTTTAATTCATTTAACCGTTAGTTTGGTTGTTAGATACAAAGCAGTATATTGTAACTCGGTTAAAATTACAAATTTTGTTTTGTAGAGAGCAGTTATTAATTTTAACCGAAAATTCCATCAAAATTACTTACTAATATGGTTACGGCTCAGTGTTTTCAACAAAATAAATCAGTTATTCATAGATCGGTTGTCGTTAATGTCAGTTGTGGTAATTAATACAAAACTGTGGTGTTTAAAGTAACAAATTTGCTGTATTAAAATTATACCACATTTTTTTCTTAGAATAATCAATAAAGTGGTTTTAACTAATCATGTCGTACAGTAGAAGCTAAGAAATATTTAATTTAAATTACATGTTGCAACAACAACTCTTTTTTTGTTCAATTTAGTAAATCTGCTGATTAAATTTACAAACAAGCTTCTGTAATAATAAACAATACTTTAATGTTGGACTAAATCTTAGCAATTTAATTTTATCAACATTAAATTTTGTTTAAATTAACAATTTTTTTTCTTAAACACAACAATGCACTTTTGATAAAATAACCGAATCTTTTTGGTAGAATTGACTTAGAAATTAGATGTTGAAGTAACAATAAATAAGTGAAATCTGTCTTTGTTAAATATATTACATTTACTGTTTAATATGACAAGACACATTGATAAAAATAAACAATACTTCAAAGTTAGCTAAACCGTAGCAATTTAGTATTATCAACACTTTAATTTTGTTTAAATTAACAATTTTAATCTATAAATGTTTTGTTAATCAGATCAATTTACTGTTAATAAAAATAACTGAATCTTTTTGATAGAATTGACTTAGAAAATATATGTTGAAGTAACAATAAATAAGTTAAATCTGTCTTTGTTAAATATATTAGATTTACTGTTTAATATGACAAGACACATTGATAAAAATAAACAATACTTCAAAGTTAGCTAAACCGTAGCAATTTAGTATTATCAACACTTTAATTTTGTTTAAATTATCAATTTTAATCAATAAATGTTTTGTTAATGAGATCAATTTACTATTGATAAAAATAACTGAATCTTTTTGGTAGAATTGACTTAGAAATTTCGACGACCGTAATCTAAATTGACGTAACGGACAAATGGCTACTTTTCAGGAGAGCCAAAAAACAGTATTTTTTTTCTTTTAAAATTCATAGTTTTGTTGTTTGTTTACGTATCATGTAACTAAAAATAGCCAATTACTTACTTTTTTCCACTCTTTAACTACAAATAACTCAATTTATCATACAACGGTTAGTTACTGAGATAGCATGTCCCTTACGTCAAAAAATAAATTCATAATGTCCAATACCACCCTTCTCCAACAGTTGACTTTAGAGTAAATTTGATGTATCTACAAATAAATTTAAAGAAATGAAATTAAAGTGATCGTAACTCCATTGAAAGTAATCAATGACAGGGTGTAAAAGGTACATGGGAAATTATCTTAGGTGAAATAATAAACGAAAACATAAAATGTAATTGTGTTATTTATTAGGATAATTAAGAGATCAATCATGGAAGTATAGACATATTTATCCAGAGCTCAGAATCGCAATTATTTAGTGGTATTTGAGTGTTTACAGGACTTTCATTATTTGAATCTTAATTTTTCTGTTACTACCAGCAATATACGAGGTTCGTAATTAAAGTAAAGTGTTCTGAAGAACATATACTTAGTTTTATAATTATATTTCATCGATACATCACTACATACGCCATTATGAGCTCTCATTAATATGTCGATAGCTAGACTAGTAACAAGTAATAAAATAAAACAAAATACACGATTCGGTGTAAAAAAGATTAGAGATATAAAATAAAAACATAAACAATTTTAATTCGACAGTATCAATTAGAACCTAGGTACTAATAATAGTACCTACAATTAGCAATAGGCCAAATCCTATCTTAATTTTCATCACTGCTCTCATTATCATCGTCAGTTTCAGCTAGAGTAGCTGTTATCATTTCAGAGTGAGGCGAAGTTAAATATTCGTTATGAACACGCTTTGGGATAGTACCTAGAAGGAATTGGTATTTAATATATTTAGAAACGTGATAAAGTATTTTGGTCCTCATAGCATTTCTAAAGACTTGCAAAATAATATACCTACATAAGTACAAACACGGTAATTGCATGTACTTAGCCGACAATTTGATATTTTATTAAATAAAATACTTACTGCAATAACTTATCTCGATCCCGCAGTAATTTATTGCGTCGAGCTAAGAGTGATTCAATACTGTTTATATTCATCGTTATCTCAGTTGCCTTCCTTATTATTAAGTACTTGAAACATGCGTGAAGACGAGTGCTCGTGCAAAACAGAACTGAGCAAGCAGCGGCAGCACTAAATCCAGTGTAGCCAGGTGTAATTTGAAAAATGAATAGTTTTTTATCAGTCGAAAATACCTTTGAATAAACGATTAATAATCTGGATTTTTTCTTGTACGTATACAATACAATACAATACAAATACTCTTTATTGAACACCAAAAATAAAAAAATAAAAACAGAACATGGAACAGTACATTTAAATCATAGGTATACAACAGGCGGTCTTACCGCTAAATAGCGATCTCTTCCAGACAACCTTGTAAGAGAAATAACTGAGGACACAAATTAATGGCAAGGGGTGTAAACTAATTCGTTTAGAACTCAAACTAAATAACTACAAGAAACAATTAAATTATTTCAATTTTGAAATTAGAACTATTTATAAATATACTAAATATAAATACATAAAGTAAATAATTGAATAAATACATACTAAATACATATAATTATACATCTCTATAATATATACATAAATACATCCTCCAAAAACAGCCAAACAATGACAACAGACGAAGCATGAGATATAACAAAGAAAAAAAGTAAGGGAGATAATAGAAAAACTACGGAAGTGACAGAAAATGATCCTTTAGCTTGAAACGTATGTATGTATGTAAAAGCTTTATTGGAAAACTAACAGTTGAATTATAGTGCGCTCATTAAAATTATTTTATTTTATTTCAATTGAAAAAAATATAGTTATCACGTGTCGTGTACATTGTAAATACTTTATACTCTGTTTGCACAAATAACTAACCCTTGGAATATTATTTTTAATGCATTTATAGGCATATTTTCAATCGATGTCCAAGGCTCAAAAATCAATAGATTGTCAAGAAAATTCAGTAGATTTCGTAACAATCAGATGAACCGGTCACACTGTCAACCACAACCAGCAGCGACATGCTCTTTCTAAAATGTTTTTTGTCGCGTACAACGAGGTGATAGTGAGATCTCTTTCACCCTCAAGCAACTTTAAGTGCGTGAGAGTGATTTAGCTATATTAACGAACACTGGGTATGTCATCTAACGAAAGAGATAACGCTAACATTTTAATGTAAGGGACGGTAGTTTTATGATTGTAGTTGTGAAAAAATGTCGTATATACTCTTAGCAAATATTAGATACACTTACAAATTACCGTAAGGGTCACTGTTGCCTTACATTTGTGAAAGCAAAACTGCGTATCGTACAATTGCTTACAGAATAATAGTCTTTTACGACGCAGGTAAATTTAGAAAATTATAGTTACGTCTAATTGTGATAGAATCAATTTTATTTTTGTAGATAATTTTGAGAACGTTAAATGATGTATCGTACCTTTACTTATTTAATGGCGCCTTACAGCGTTAGGTAAATTGCGAGATGAAGGTTACACCAAGAATAAATTGCAGTTTTTTTAATTGCTGTAGATACGTCGTATTTTTTTGAAATACGGAGTCAAAGTAACTTTTTTTTAAGGCTGTAAGGGGCATGTTTTTTAAGGCTATCGAGACGTCACCTATACCAATCGATAGAGAAAAAAAAACTGAATAGAACTGCATTCATAACTCATTTTCGCCATTTTGTCCCTTACATCAATTTAGATTACGGTCGTCGATATGTTGAAGTAACAATAAATAAGTTAAATCGGTCTTTGTTAAATATATTAGATTTACTGTTTAATATGACAAGACACATTGATACAAATAAACCATACTTCAAAGTTAGCTAAACCGTAGCAATTTAGTATTATCAACACTTAAATTTTGTTTAAATTAACAATTTTAATCAATAAATGTTTTATTAAATTAGATTAATTTATGTTTGATAAAAATAACCGAATCTTTTTGGTAAAATTGACTTAGAAATTATATGTTGAAGTAACAATCGATAAAATAAATGTGTCTTTGTTAAGTTTATAAGATATACTGATTAATATTACAATCATACATCGATAAAAATAAACAATACTTTAATGTTGGACTAAATCTTAGCAATTTAGTTTTATCAACATTAAATTTTGTTTAAATTCACGATTTGATTCAGTAATGTTTTGCTAAACACAACAATGCACTTTTGAAAAAATAACCGAATCTTTTTGGTAGAATTGACTTAGAAATTAGATGTTGAAGTAACAATAAATAAGTTAAATCTGTCTTTGTTAAATATATTACATTTACTGTTTAATATGACAAGACACATTGATAAAAATAAACAATACTTCAAAGTTAGCTAAACCGTAGCAATTTAGTATTATCAACACTTTAATTTTGTTTAAATTAACAATTTTAATCAATAAATGTTTTGTTAATCAGATCAATTTACTATTGAGAAAAACAACCGAATCTTTTTGATAGAATTGACTTAGAAAATATATGTTGAAGTAACAATAAATAAGTTAAATCTGTCTTTGTTAAATATATTAGATTTACTGTTTAATATGACAAGACACATTGATAAAAATAAACAATACTTCAAAGTTAGCTAAACCGTAGCAATTTAGTATTATCAACACTTTAATTTTGTTTAAATTATCAATAAATGTTTTGTTAATGAGATCAATTTACTATTGATAAAAATAACCGAATCTTTTTGGTAGAATTGACTTAGAAATTATATGTTGAAGAACAATAAATAAGTTAAATCGGTCTTTGTTAAATATATTAGATTTACTGTTTAATATGACAAGACACATTGATACAAATAAACAATACTTCAAAGTTAGCTAAACCGTAGCAATTTAGTATTATCAACACTTTAATTTTGTTTAAATTAACAATTTTAATCAATAAATGTTTTGTTAATCAGATCAATTTACTATTGATAAAAATATCCGAATCTTTTTGATAGAATTGACTTACAAATTATATGTTGAAGTAACAATTAATAAATTAAATTTGTCTTTGTTTAATTTATGAGATATACTGATTTTTATTACAATCATACTTCGATAAAAAGAAATAATACTTTAATTTTGGACTAAATCTTAGCAATTTAGTTTTATCAACATTATTTAGTTAATATTTTGCTAAACACAACAATGCACTTTTGATAAAATAACCGAATCTTTTTGGTAGAATTGACTTAGAAATAAGATGTTGAAGTAACAATAAATAAGTCAAATCTATCTTTGTTAAATATATTACATATACAGTATAATATGACAAACACATCGATAAAAATAAACAATACTTCAAACTTAGCTAAACCGTAGCAATTTGATATTATCAACACTTTAATTTTGTTTAAATCTTACTCAGTAAATGTTTTTTTAATCAAATCAATTTATGTTTGATAAAAATAAATGATTATTTTTGGTAGAATTGACTTTGAAATTATATGTTGAAGTAACAATTATGAAATTAAATTTGTCTTTGTTAATTTTATGAGATATACTGGTTAATATTACAATCATACGTCGATAAAAATAAACAATGGGATCCCCTTGAAATATCGAAACTCATTTCACCGAAATCGTATTTTCGTGTCGTTTTTGTGTTCCTAAAATATATTAATCAGTTGTAGGTCAATGAATTTATTTCTATTACTTGAAAAATCACACACACACACACACACACACACACACCCCCACACCCACACCCCCAATGGCCCCAATGAATTTATCCTTATTCTTACATTATTTATATTACCTACTCAATGGACCAAATATCGGATGGATATTTACCTAAAGTTTAGTGGCGTTGTTGTTGTTCATTGTTATTTTAGTGGACTTTATATTTTAATTCATATAAAGCGATCTTTATAAATGGACTACTACGATTAGTAGTCCATTTCTCGTGCCTACCATGCATCTAAGAAATAAAGTTATAATTACATTAATTAAAGCTCTATATTACTGGATCGTTATGAACTTTGTAAAGTACAAATGTAGCCGAGAGGAAGGACTTTAATCTTTACAAAGCAAAGTTTATTTTACACAATCAGGAAATCAGGCAATCAATGATGATCATAAAATCAATTATATTATTACAGAGTATAGATATGTTACATTCCTAGTAAATCCCTTTATTTATTTTTATTTATGGTTACCTAGTTAGAGTGCCCTCATTATGATAGATCGCCCTATTTCTTACTCTATCTACCTATCATCCTAAGTCCACACCTACATAAATGTATGAGAAGGTACAAATGGTACCTAGCTGGCCTTGTACAATTGTTTTATCATGCGATATAATTATGAAATAAAAACTTTACAGCTTACCAGTTAAGCAATGCACTTTTGACAAAAATAACCGATTTTTTAGGAGAGTTGACTTAAACTACATGTAAACAAAACTAATACGTTTAATTTATCTGATCTACTGATTAATATTACAAACATACCTACATCGATACGAATGAACAACTATAAAGTAATTAAGACTAAACAATAGGTATCGATTTAGTATTATCAACATTGTTCTTTATTTATAATTACCTAACAATTTTACTAGTACATTTTTAGAGTTCCGTACCCAAAGGGTAAAAACGGGACCCTATTACTAAGACCCCGCTGTCCGTCTGTTTGTCTGTCACCAGGCTGTATCACATGAACCGTGATAGATAGGTAGACTGTTGAAATTTTCACAGATGATGTATTTCTGTTGCCGCTATAACAAATAGGTATAGTGTGTAATGTTGTATAGATAATGGTACGGAACCCTTCGTACGCGAGTCCAACTCTCAACTCTCTCTCTCTTGGCCGGTTTTTAATTAACGCAATAATGTAGTTTTTATAAAAATAACCGAATCTTTTTGGTAGACACAATTTAGTAGTTAACTTAAGAAACGAGTGATCCGTTTATTTGACTATGAATTTCATTTTTAATAAGTTTTTATTGCTGATTGTACTCCTTTTTGTCAAGGACATCCATACATGTACCAAATTTCAAGTCGATGGTATTAACCGTTGAAGAGTTCTCCCTTGCGGAGACGATGCTGGTTGGACCACCAGAATTTCGCTACCTACCAGATTTTCACCGGACTTAATAGGTTCCTACGCCAAATTCCAGCTCAATTGGATACCAACAAGTGGTCGAAAAATGGCCTGCAAGATTTTACCCGAACATATTATGTATACCTACCCACTAGGAAATATGATTAGGCCGTCGTGTTATCTACTTTTCATTCCTTTGTTCTGCGTTAATAGGTATAATATCCACAATGTGACTCAAGTATCAAAACCTTTGAACCTGTTATACCTAAACTTAACCTGGTTTTAGTTTGATCTTAACAAAAGATCTTCAAGAACATAGACGGCCAATTCATACTATTTCCTGAACTTTTTATAAGTACATATCTACATACAAACATTGCTAGAGAAAACGTAGGGAGGTGAGGAGGGCATATTAAAGTGGTTAAAATTGTCTTATGTACATAAAGAACAGCCCCTTAAATACCTAACTAGCGACGTCGCGACCATTTGTGCTTAGGTATTAGATAATTTTTGAACAATTCCTTAGAAATAGATAACGATTTTTTTTCAAATCCAAGTAGCTAAATATCAGATTCGAAACGAACCAAATATTTCTGTTAGAAGAACAGAAATATTTGGTTAGCCATTCCCGTTGGGCGACCGCCGACCATTACATAATGTAATGACGTCAGTGGTAGGTACAATTAATCGAATGAGGTACAAACTAGGTACTAGAGCCGGGAGGTAACGGCCATCTTGAGGCGAACTAGCGAACGGCTACAGTGTTGCCAGCTGTTGATGATTTCTTTTCTGGGGTTATTAAAGATAGGGTTTCTGATTTCTAGACTTTATTTTTCCTGAAGCTCGAGAATTCTCGACTAACGGGCAAACCCTATATTCAAACCGCGGACAGATAGCCTTATTTCGGATTAAAATTTGTCACATTTTGTATGAACAAATGTCAAATTTCAACCCGAAGTAAGCCTTATCTATCCGCGGTTTGAATATAGGGTTCGGCCGTAAGAGTTCCCGAATTTTCGAATATTCGAGAAATATATAGACTAAAAACGAACACGAAATTATTAATTAAATTCAAAACAAAACTACCGCTTAGTATGTTATCATCAATATTTTAGTATTAATTCTCTGTTGTCAATAGATTTATTACTACTGCCAAACACAATTGACAAAATGTTTTGATATATCCAGTTTTTTTTTAACTATTTTTTTTAGCATACCCCACCAAAAACGCCGTTTTCCTGAGAAAAACATTGTGTTTTATTTTTAATTATAGTAGGTCTCACGAGTTATTGTATACCAGATTTATTTTGTCTAAGTAGCTTTCAATTGGTACCTACGGACAACGTTAAATACTTTTTTTCGTGATTCACTAACTTCAGTACTTATATCAGGTACCTATTTTATTTAAAATTCCATAATCTGTGCAATTTCCTAAATATGAATCAACAATTGGAATTTTATGTGATTATTAATTTAATGGAAGTATGAAAGTTTATTATAAAGGCTCTTTTCAGGAATAGAATGCGCGTTTTTTAAACACTGCATCCGAATTTATTCGCCACGTGGCAACACTTTGACGCCACCCGCCCCGCCCGCTCGGCGTCCGCGCACTTAGCACACGCAGCGTTCATCATTTCATTTCCGTCGGAGCCATCGAACTCGAAGGAGCGATTTGTTCAAGAACGTTTCGTATTGTTGGTTGCGGCTTAATTACTCCGATTTTAGTGAAGTGTTTGGTTTGTGCAATAGTGGTGTAAATGGATGAATTGTCAGAATCGTGGGTCGTGTCTCAAGCCACAATGAAAGTATTTCTTGGTAAGTACCTACTACCTATGGTTTTTTACTATGTTGTAGCTCGATCGGGTAAAAAGGCACAGAATTCTGTTATGATGCCTGGTACTATTATTTTAAATGCGACGGCGAACACTCGACGGTACGATAAGTACCTATAGGTATTCACATTTGAATATTTTGTTGATTTTACTATTCGATTTGGTTACAATTACCAAACCTATTGTTTGCGCGGTCTGTGCTCGTAATTTAACGTAAAACCAAGTTTAGACTTTCAAAATACTGTTAGGTATATAACATTGCGGCATCAACCACTTCAGGCGCGTCGCTACCACCAAGCAAGAGTCGAGGCGCGGGCGGGCGCTGCGGCGGCGCTTGCATGTATAGGAGTGTGAGTGAGTGAGCTGTACTCTTATCTCACTTCTGTACATGCAAGCGCCGCCGCGCCGCCTTAGCCGCAGCGCCTGCGTCTCGACTTGCGACGCCGACGCGCCATCTCGGTCGCTTCACGGCCACGCGATGTAATGCAATTTACACAATTTTCTTTCAAATGTTAATATACCTATAGCAGTTCCTGACTTTATTATCACACATAATTATATCGCATGTTACTTTGACCTTGGCTGGGACCATGAATTTATAATAATTATCAGTTTCTTTTTCAGAAAACAAATTAGACATATCATGTCTTGATGGAGACGGGCTTTTGGAGATGAGGAATTAAGGCTCCTGATACCAGACAACAGACTAAGGGACCGAATCAAATTCAAGCAAGGCCTAAAAAAGTACAAGGATGAAATCGATACAGTACATTCTGTAAGTAACTATTTGATGATACCTACGAGGCCCTAAAGCCCGCGGCCTGCTGCCCCGGCCTGACGGCGCGCCGTCGCTGACATTGTAACATTTGTAACACTAACGGCCGAACCCTTTATTCGAACCGCGGACAGGGCCTCTATTCAACTGCGTTATAACGATATCGTTTTTGACCTGTTTCCGTACTGTCAACGTTTTGATAACTCTTATATCATTTACAATAATGACGACTGTGACATAAACGATTCTTAAACGTGTCAAACACGATATCGTTTTAACGCACCTGAATAGGGGCCCAGGTACTATTATGATATAATAATATATACACATACCTAACATCACACCTTCATTCCCAGACTGGAGTAGGCAGAGCTACAGAAATACCAACCACTCTAAAAAGACTTCTTTACCACATTTTGCATAATCAGGCCAAGAATTTACTAGTGTATTAGTGACAGGTTGCAAGCCCATCGCCTAACAGTACTACAAGCCTTTATTCCCTTAGTTGCTTCTGTCGACATCCACGGGAAGTCATGGAGTGGAACTATTTTAACCCGGCACCCGCAAGGGAATATATATTTGGTTAAAAAGAGCATATATGAATAATATGGTTAATTTACAGGCACTCATCAACAGTGGTTAAAAGTCAACCGCGACCCCTGGACGTTGATTGAAGAAAAATGGACAAACTCATATGCGTACCGCAAAAAGAAAACTTATAATAGTGACGCTGCTACACTAGTAACAATAATGAATGAATGGCCATCAACAATCAATGGACATTGACTCGTAAGTGTTTTCGTTATTTTTAAATAAACATAATTATCCATTTTATAATGGTATTATGGATGGATGTAAAGTTACCTAAAGTCGGATTTCTAATCCGGTAAAGTCAATCAGCTGTCAAGCTGTCTGGCATACATGAGTATTATTCATTTTAATAATTGCAGTTTTAATTGTAAAACAAATATGTTATCACGTGTAACCTGTCACGTGTAATTTATATCACTAAAAATAATATAGGTATGTAAAAAGAATAAAGAAAATCCACCAATAAAAACAATCCGTTTTAGGTATGTACCAATTAAATCATAAAATCCAATGTATTAATACAATAGCAGTATGTATATGAAATTGAACATACAATTTCTTAAATTATAATCAACTTTAGAAGTTGGTGCATAACAATTAAAACTGTTCAGGTACTTATAGAATATAATAAAATAAAAAAAGTTTACGTAAGTTTAGGCAACAACTTCCAAGTGATATCATTTAAGAAATTGTATGTTTGTGTGTTAAACTTTGTATAAATAATGAAATTGTATGAATACATTTGCTTTTAAGATTCAATTGGTACATGGAACGGATTATTTTTAGATTTTAGTGTTTTATTATTGTTTTTTTGAGGTGTAACTTTATATTCCCTTACCAATTTAGCTGTTTGTCACTTTAGCCAATTTCAATGTCTTCTGTCATTCATTAAGGGAACTTACTTGTGAAAGATTTTAGGTGGGATATCTCTGATTGGCAGCACAATACTAGGCTAATAACATTGATTAATATTATACGCTAATAATGCTGAACCTTTAATAATAAATTGTTTTTATTTTGTTTCAGATACTCGTGATTTTGCACTGTGCAGTTTATTGGCATTTAAAATGAAACCAACTTTAAAAATAGTGAAAAGTGAAAAGAAACAATTTTATAAAGTGTCAATTGCGGAATCCAGTCAAGCCTTTGTAATGATTGTCAAGTAAGCATGAACCTAAATAAAAGGCACGTAACGTTACGCTAACAAGATGTGAAGCATGCAATGTTTGAACTATTTTTTTTTGTTTTAGGAGAATCAGAATAAGGTGCAAGTCCTACAACAGAAAAGGACTCGCATGCCAACCCATCATTGTCTGTGATGGGCTGTTGTGCATCTCGTTTCATCCCTATTCTTTGGTGCACCTTATCCAGGGACACACTTTAGTTATCTTTAATTCACCAACCAAACGGTTGCTAGTTTTATATTTAGAAATACCTACATACTTCACACGACATCTGACGATGTACATTGATTGTGTATAAATTACTTTTATTGGGTTTACGCCCTTTTATTTGACACAACTGTGGTACACTATAATTACTGTAGATTGATGTATTCGTTTTTACATACTAATGCTAAAGTCATTTAAGACTATGTAACTTAAACCGTAAAAATAATAATAAAAGCATATCTTGTTGCTCATACTCAGTTTAAAAATCAAGATATTATGGAAATATTAAAATAATTATTTTTTAAGTAACGCAAAATATACCACGAATTCGAAGTAATAAAGGTGTCAAATAAAAAAGTGTGAACTACTGAGAAACATTCTCCGCAGTTCGCAGTGCGAACAGATCGAAAATCCCAGTAGTTCGGAACCCAGTAAAACAAGTTTATTTTTAAGAGCTTTAGACATTAACTGAAATAATAACTATAGTGAAGCCTAAGAATTCCGTTCTGTTATTTCCGTGCGAAAGATTGTTTCACGGGCATGTCATTAAATGACGTAGGGTTAGCGTTAGCAATTAAATTGTATATTCAATACCAATGCCAAATTTTGTATGGGAGGCTGTGCTGACGTTGATTATTTTCAATTGTTTTGTATTTAATTTAAAAAGAAATAAAAAACATAAGAAACTTATTTTTTATAATTTAAACTTCTCTGACTACCCAACAATATTTTCTTATTTAACTTAGCATAAACGATATTGTTAACTTAGGGGCTGTGGCAAGGTTGGGTACTAAAGTTTCATGCAATAGTATGTATATACAAATAAGCCAATGCATAAATTAAATATAGTCTTACGTTTGGATTATGGTTAGAATACTCGATTGACACTGTAGATAAGTATCTACTTATCTATTTAACCAAAAAACACTAGTTTATGTAAACACTATTGCATTTTTTTCTGTTCAGCCAGGTACACTTACACTAAATGATTTACTTAAACATACAATATTGGTTAACCAAAAATAATAATAGTAGCCAATATTGTCTGGTTAAGTACATAATAATATTAATAATAGATGTTGGTAGGTGGTATAACACAACATTCGTTGGATTTAACATTGTTTTGTTTGATAGAAGCAATCGTATTTATATTGGTTTATATTGGTTGTATTGGTTATAATTTAATAATACTCGCATAGGTGTATAGAATAACCAATATTGTCTGTTGAAGTTACCTAATGTAATAATAACTATTGGTAGGGTATACTAGCATTTGTTGGTTTTATCAAGGTGTTTTAGTAAATGTGAACCAAATGTTGCTGATGGTTACTATTGAGGGTGTTTAGAACCAATAGCTAATATTACTTTAACAGACCATTGGTTACTCTAAACACCTACAATAGTATTATCTAGCTATAACCAACAGCGAAATATGGTTGCTTCTACTTGAGCACCTCGATAAATCCAACAAATGCATTGGTATACCCTAACGACAGCTATTATTACTGCAACAGACAATATTAGTCATTCTGAACGCCTATACTAGTATTACCAACAGTTATTTTTAGTTGCATTAACTAAAACTCGTTGATAAATCCAACAAATGCTTCAGTATACCCTACCAACAGCTATTATTACTGCAACAGACAATACCGGTTATTCTGAACGCGTGTACTAGTATTACCGACAATTATATTTGGTTGATTTTAGTAAAACCCCTTAATAAATCCAACAAATGTTTTCGTATACCCTACCAACAGCTATTGTTTCTGCAACAGAAAATATTGGTTTTTCTAAACGCCTATACTAGTATTACCAACAGTTATTTTTAGTTGCATTTACTAAAACTCTTTGATAAATCCAACAAATGCTTTAGTATACCCTACCAACAGCTATTATTACTGCAACAAACAATATCGGTTATTCTGAATGCGTATACTAGTATTACCGACAATTACATTTGGTTGATTTTACTAAAACCCCTTAATAAATCCAACAAATGTTTTTGTATACCCTACTAACAGCTATTGTTACTGCAATAGACAATATTAGTTATTCTGAACGCCTATAATAGTATTACTGACAGTTATTTTTAGTTGCATTTACTAAAACTCTTTGATAAATCCAACAAATGCTTTAGTATACCCTACCAACAGCTATTATTACTGCAACAAACAATATCGGTTATTCTGAACGCGTATACTAGTATTACCGACAATTATATTTGGTTGATTTTACTAAAACCCCTTAATAAATCCATCAAATGTTTTTGTATACCCTACTAACAGCTATTGTTACTGCAATAGACAATATTAGTTATTCTGAACGCCTATACTAGTATTACTGACAGTTATTTTTAGTTGCATTTACTAAAACTCTTTGATAAATCCAACAAATGCTTCAGTATACCCTACCAACAGCTATTATTACTGCAACAGACAATACCGGTTATTCTGAACGCGTGTACTAGTATTACCGACAATTATATTTGGTTGATTTTAGTAAAACCCCTTAATAAATCCAACAAATGTTTTCGTATACCCTACCAACAGCTATTGTTTCTGCAACAGAAAATATTGGTTTTTCTAAACGCCTATACTAGTATTACCAACAGTTATTTTTAGTTGCATTTACTAAAACTCTTTGATAAATCCAACAAATGCTTTAGTATACCCTACCAACAGCTATTATTACTGCAACAAACAATATCGGTTATTCTGAATGCGTATACTAGTATTACCGACAATTACATTTGGTTGATTTTACTAAAACCCCTTAATAAATCCAACAAATGTTTTTGTATACCCTACTAACAGCTATTGTTACTGCAATAGACAATATTAGTTATTCTGAACGCCTATAATAGTATTACTGACAGTTATTTTTAGTTGCATTTACTAAAACTCTTTGATAAATCCAACAAATGCTTTAGTATACCCTACCAACAGCTATTATTACTGCAACAAACAATATCGGTTATTCTGAACGCGTATACTAGTATTACCGACAATTATATTTGGTTGATTTTACTAAAACCCCTTAATAAATCCATCAAATGTTTTTGTATACCCTACTAACAGCTATTGTTACTGCAATAGACAATATTAGTTATTCTGAACGCCTATACTAGTATTACTGACAGTTATTTTTAGTTGCATTTACTAAAACTCTTTGATAAATCCAACAAATGCTTTAGTATACCCTACCAACAGCTATTATTACTGCAACAAACAATATCGGTTATTCTGAACGCGTATACTAGTATTACCGACAATTACATTTGGTTGATTTTACTAAAACTTCTTAATAAATCCATCAAATGTTTTTGAATACCCTACTAACAGCTATTGTTACTGCAATAGACAATATTAGTTATTCTGAACGCCTATACTAGTATTACTGACAGTTATTTTTAGTTGCATTTACTAAAACTCTTTGATAAATCCAACAAATGCTTTAGTATACCCTACCAACAGCTATTATTACTGCAACAAACAATATCGGTTATTATGAACGCGTATACTAGTATTACCGACAATTACATTTGGTTGATTTTACTAAAACCCCTTAATAAATCCATCAAATGTTTTTGTATACCCTACTAACAGCTATTGTTACTGCAATAGACAATATTAGTTATTCTGAACGCCTATACTAGTATTACTGACAGTTATTTTTAGTTGCATTTACTAAAACTCTTTGATAAATCCAACAAATGCTTTAGTATACCCTACCAACAGCTATTATTACTGCAACAGACAATATCGGTTATTCTGAACGCGTATACTAGTATTACCGACAATTACATTTGGTTGCTTTTACTAAAACCCCTTAATAAATCCAACAAATGTTTTTGTATATCCTACCAACAGCTATTGTTTCCGCTACAGAAAATATTGGTTATTCTGAACGCCTATACTAGTATTACCGACAGTAACATTATGATTGCATTTACTAAAACATCTTGATATATCCAACAAATATATTGGTATACCCTACAAATAGCTATTATTACTGCAACAGACCATATTGGTTATTCTAAACACCTACACTCGTATAACCAACAGTTACATTTCGATGGTTCTACTAAAGTACCTTGATAAAACCAATAAATGTATTGGTATACCCTACAATAGCTATTACTACTGCAACAGACCGTATTGATTATTTTAAACACCTTTAATAGTATAACCAACAGCAACATTTGGTTGTATTTACTAAAACACCTTGATAAATTCAACAAATGATTTAGTATACCCTACCAACTGATATTATGACTTCAACAGACAGTATTGGTTATGCTAAACACCTAGACTAGCATTACCAACAGTTATATTTGGTTGCTGTTACTAAAACCCCAAAATAAATCCAACTAATGTTTTGGTACACCCGACAAATACATTTTGTTAATTCAACAAGCAATATTTGTTACTGCAACAGCCTAATGTAGTAGTTGGAACAAACAATTCGCTATAGATTACAAATAGTTTCGGTTTAACTTAACCCTAACAATCGTTACTTTAATTGACTTTCTTGTTAACATAACTATACAAAATACAAATTTGCATAATAATTATAATCAGTAATATTGTTAAATACGACGTAAAAAAATTGTAAAAAAGCCTCGGTTAATACAACCAATGTGTGTTTTGTTATACCAACCAATTGTAATTGGTAGATAAATTTAACTAAATTAAAGTTGGTTGTCGCAACAAATGTGGATTAGTTGTCATTACCGATAATATTTGTTACGGTAACAAAAAAACAGTTAAATTAAACAATTTATTGGTTAAGGTTACGATTTTTATTTGTAACAGTAACGAATTCAAATTAGTTGCATGAACAAAATTCCCTGTTGGCGCTATTTCTACATGTAACTTCGGTAGGTTTTCGGTTGGTCCAACCGAAAATTTCTCTCAGTGTGGTTTGTCGGCCATTTTAAAGGCGCACGGGGGTGTATTTGTCACCGAAATATTAATCGATGAATTTAAGTAACACACGGGGGAGAGTTCGTTAGGTACGAGTAGGTACGGCACTTTGGCCGAGTGGCTTCGACGAATTCTGCAAGAAAGTATTAAAATGGTTAGCAATTATCGAAAATCGACAAAACGTAGGTACGAGTATATAGGATTGACGTAAACTGATGACAGATAGCGTTAAACGCTTATGTCAACTGACACTGTTATACATTTCGAGTCGATAGAAAACAAAATGTTGGCAGCGTTTGCATCACAGAATAAGAAATAGCTAGAAAAAAACTGAACTACTTTAGCCTTTTACTTGTCTCAAAAATTTCAATATGAATGTTCAATAAGTTAAAAAAGGAAAGAGTATAGAGTCCAGTTCTTGGCAAAACTAGCCGTAAACACAAGGCGTTGTCAACTCGAGTAAGCTGGTCACCATGGTGCCATCCATGGTCGTTGTAGACTATACAATGTCTGCACATATAAGCGTAGTCTACATGTGTTACCGGCATGAGGGCTTTCCTTGATATAGAGTAACAATGGGCAACTCCTTAATGTCCCTACATGTTTATTTTAATTAAAACAAGATCAAACAGTATACGCTTGTTTTCTAACAAAAAATAAATTGCAAGCAATGTACACTGTGCGTTAAAGTTAATTAATAAAGTCACGTGACCAAACTAAGACTTGTTTATAAGTGACCATAGCAGCCCCATCGGACTCGATCTGAACTCGTTGCACGGCTTCTAATATGAATCTGGGATTGTGAGGATGTCGCCTGTTCGGGTATCTTTCACGATACAACCTCAACGCTTCTGCTGCGTTGCCGTGTGTTTTGCCGTACAACAAAATCATGTCGCACATTTCACGAGCGTCGTAGGCCATTAGGTAAACTCACTATTTATTAAACATTAAATTATTACGAGAGGAATGACTTTCGTTCAAGTTTGACAACCACAGATTAGAAGGGTATTTGACAACGATGATTTTCTGTCATTTTAGTTTCTCAAATCTGACAAATTCAAGGAGTATTAATAACAATAACTCTCTATGTTCTGCCCCTGTACCAACGTATGCCTTGTACCAAGTAATAACGATATTGATTACGATACTTACACATAGCTCCAGTACGTTGATGATAGTTAAAATCTATAAAGTTAAATTGCAGCGTTACGTTAGTTAACTTCGACTTAATTATACCTGCAAATAGTTACTTAAAAAACATATTATCGTTAGTTAAAGCAGAAGCCCTCATGCCAGTAACACACTGTATATAATTATGCAACAGTGTACGACCATGACATTTTAGCTTATCCCAATAAGACTGTGCATATCGGCTATCTGTATGTTGCCTCTTATTTTGTCGCTCCTTTAATGCCTTTAGTTCCTATTCTATGCTTTGCAACTTTTCTAGGCCTCCGTACACCATTTACAAACCTAGTAACCAAAGCTGTAAACGTTAAACGTCCAAAGAATAAAACCTTGTTCAATTAACGTGTGTAACTTCCAATTGTTAGTTTAGGACAGCCAAAGTAAACGTTGAACCTTTGGCTAGCCAAGCGTTTACTAATTCGAATGTAACTCAAAGGTATCGAGGAATTGGATGTATTTAATGTATGGGTTTTGACAGGTTGGGTACTAGTGTGGTGAAAGATATATCATTGTCATTGAGAAGGTAAATGAGCACACAGGCCACCTCACGGTATGACCACCTATCACTGCGCAAGCGTTGTCAACCCTGAAATAAGATGAATAGTACTCGTGTACAGTCACTAGGACCAGGACTAGGACTAGGGTCTTTAGTGGCGGTAGGACCCTGTGCAGGGTCCGTCCGGATCGCTACGCATTGTGTGTTCCGGTGTGGGGATAAGACAACCGGTAAAATTACTAGCATAGAGGCATTCCATTTTAGTCTTCAGGGTTGGCAACGCATTTGAGGTCTTAGGATTGTAGTCTTGAGAATTCTAATGTCTATGGGGCTCAGATTCCACTTACCATCAGGTGGCCTGAGTGCTCGTGTGCCTTTTCCTTAACATAAAAAAAAGTAGGCAATAATATAAAAAAAAGACATTGCGCTTAAAAATATCTGACACGCTCTCATGCTCCCAGTTATATGGACATCACAGGTTTTTGAACCCGATGTTGGATAATATACAAGGGGTCTCTGACCAAGGGGCTTTAAATGTAGGGATCGATTCTACTCCTCAAATGGAACTCCTTTTGTTCTATGACTTTAAAAAATTAGGTAATTTTTATTTTTATTTTTTTAAATTTAATTACCGTCCCCCGCCGTGCCCATGTTGTGTGGTTTCCGGGTTAGAATAGTGGCACTCCATGTCTTCCCGTGGATGTCGTTAGAGGCGATTAAGGGAATAAAGGCTTGTAGTATTGTTAGGCGATGGGCTTGCAACCTGTCACTAATTTAAAACTTCATATCTTATGAAAAAAATACACGACAATTATTTCGCGTAAACAATTATTCCTCTCTTTCATAGCACTTTCCAGAAAAATATGCATATTCCCTAATAATTCAATTACCATACATCAATACAAATATCAGCTAGTCAGTTGTTTTTAAGTATCATTCAAGTCTTAATCTCCAAAACAGGTCACACTTACACTGGCAATTTTATGAGCCCGGCCACGGTGGCGGGTCATTATATTGTACCAAATTAGAGTAAGACAGCTATTTTTGACGATAATTATTGCCAAAAAAATGCCTATGTAAGTGCACCTTTACAGTATTCGTATAATATTTCTTACAAAATGGCGGACGAGAAACAAAATGGCGCGCGGATGTGACGTACGCTTCCTTTATCTTGGGCCGTTCGGATACGTGGAGTGGATACGGGTTGTAATGTAGCATTATCGCACCGGTACAATATGGCTTTTGTTGTTTTAGAAGATTAAAACAGGAGATTGCGCGGAATTAACAATGAATAAAATTTATTAATATGGTCTCGACAAGAGGCAAGTTTTGTAATTTCAACTAACATAAAGATAAGATTGCAACTTGATTCCACATAAAAGAGACATTATTTGTAGTTTTACCTCCTAAGTCGTAAATGCACTACAAACCTATTTTACGACACGTTGGCCTAGTTGGGAGTGACCCTGCCTCCGAAGCCAGCGGTCCTGGGTTCAAATCCCAGTAAGGGCAGATATTTGTGTGATGAGCGCGAATATTTGTTCCTGAGTCTTATTGTAATTAATGTAATGCCGTTCTAATAAAACAATTAAATATAGCTTGGATGTTTTCTATGTAATTAATTAAGTATATATTTCTCTATTTAAGTATGTTTACCGTTGTCTAGTACCCATAGTACAAGTCTAGAGCTTAGTTTGGGACTAGGACAATTCGTGTGAGATTGTCCTATGTCCCCTGATATTATTTTAGTTCAAGTATGTTTTGATACTTTCTCTCAGATGCAAATGTTACAATTACAGATAAGGACAAAGCATATTTCAGCTAGTACTACGTCACTGTACCTAAATACTATTAGATTACATATATGTGCCATACTATAATAGTTACATTAAAATCACACACACAGGGCAATGTCACACAAATTGACCTAGTCCCAAACTAAGCTCTAGGCTTGTACTATGGGGACTAGACAACGATAAACTTACTTATATAGAGAAATATTTGCTTAAATACATAGAAAACATCCAAGACTCAGGAACAAATACTCGTGCTCATCACACAAATATCTGTCGTTACCGGGATTTGAACCCAGGACCCTTAGCTTCGAAGGCAGGGTCACTCCCAACTAGGCTGGCGTGTCGTCAAACATTGTTATCATTTTATAGCATTTTTAGTTGCCTAGGTGTCCGTTATTCCGCATCGGTTGCGCTGGCAAATACGCCGTTAAAGCGGTTTATGTGCTGAAACTATGACGCCGCAGCTCGTTAAAAACTATTGTTTACGGGCTAGCCGTAAACGATGAACCTAGTCGGGTTCTAGGACGTCTGTGGTTCTAGTGACGTCAATAGAATATTTGGGGCCCTATTAATGTGTATAACCAAGATCGATACGCTAGCCTAGTTGGTAGTGACCCTGCTTTCGAAGCTAGCGCTCCTGGGTTCAAATCACAAGGGATATTTGTGTGATGAGCACGAGTATTTGTTCCTGAGTCTTGGATGTTTTCTATGTATTTAAGTATATATTTCTCTATATAAGTAAGTTTATCGTTGTCTAGTGTACCTATAGTAGAAGCCTAGAGCTTAGTTTGGGACTAGGTTAATTTGTGTGACATATTGTCCTGTGTGATATTTATTTATTATATATAAGATGCAAACGCTCCTAACGTATTTCTTTTCTATCGCTCAAAATGTATGGGATGACATTCTCGTGCGTTTCGATAAACCACGTGGTCCACTGTCATCCCATACATTTTGAGCGATAGAAAAGAAAAACGTTAGGAGCGTTTGCATCTTGGCTAGGGCTCCAGGTGACCGCGTGGTTTATCGAAACTCACGAGCACGTCATCCCGTACATTTTTAGGGATAAAAAGAAAAACGTTTAGTCGTCAGAGGAGCGAGGAAATCTTGTATAAGGGCGTTTTCCAAAAAAAGTGTACATCGTTAAAGACAAAATTAAGAAAATTTAACTTTTTCCAATTCGTCACGAAAATTAACGTATCTAAATGTATGGCTAATTTTCGTGACGACTTTTTTTGGAAAACACCATAATTTAAATCTAATTCATAAATTCCTTTTGAATTTCTGAACTACAATAAAGTGTTTACATACACTGTTAGGCGATGGGCTTGCAACCTGTCACTAATACGAGTACACTAGTAAACTTCTTGGCCTGATTGTGCAAATTGTGGTTATATTATTATAAACAAGTATTTTTAGAGTTGTTGGTGTTTCTGGTAGCTCTGTCTACCCCACTCTGGGAATGAAGGCGTGACGTTATGTACATGGTATGTACACATGTATGTAAAAAGGTCTTCTTTACATTAATTAATTGTGAATATATTATTTCAATTTCTCTGTCAATTGTGGACCGAGTTTAAAATAGCCTTTTTTGTTAGGGTATCTGATGAGAGGATTCGTGAGGAGTTGAGGGAACTCCTTATTTTTTCTATTATACACTTAGCAATTTTGGTATTTTCAGTAAACAGTCCAGGGCCTCTATTCAGGTGCGTTAAAACGATATCGTGTTTGACACGTTTAAGAATCGTTTATGTCACAGTCGCCATTATTGTAAATGACATAAGAGTTATCAAAACGTTGACAATACGGAACAGGTCAAAAACGATATCGTTATAACGCAGTTGAATAGAGGCCCTGCACTTGTATTCAGAAGGTATAACTAATTTAGTAAAGTGAAACTGATGATGAAGACGACAGATGATCACCGAAACTCCTCAATGGTACCTATTCAAAGCATGACGATAAGGTAGTTAAACGAATATGACTAATCACTAATACCTTACCTTGTACTTGTGGTGATATCCAATAGTTTCTTATTTATTGAGGTGGAGAACCTCCTTCATAAATGTTTAAAAAAACAAAAAGCTACCTTCAAAAACGCAAAAAATAACTTCTTTTAAAATTGTAGGCACCTAATAGTTTAGTCGAACTGAAGTCGGCGACCACAATATTTTCACCAAAAAAGCCGACTATAATAATATTAACGAAGAATATTTACTTGTTGAAATATGACTATGACTTTCCGGCGGCGTTACTTGCGGCGCGCTAGAAACTTAAAGTTTCATATCAACTAACAAGTGGGAGTACGGAACAGCGTATTTAATATCACTAAAAAGAAATAAAATAAATGTTTAAAAAAACAAAAAGCCACCTTCAAAAACGCAAGAAATAACTTCTTTTCTAACGGTAAGTGAAGTCGGCATCCAACAATATTTTGCTTTAAAAATCGAATTCAGTTGGACTAAGTTTAGTGACCTATTTTACCATTTCAAACGAAGTATTTTTGTGCGTTTTTCAAGGCGGTTCATTGTTTTTTTCGGGTTACCATCGTTTCGTCAAACTGATTCATTTCCCAAATATATAATTTGACCAAACTGCTTTATTTTCGAAACTGTAAATATTTCAAGATTTTTATAAAACTTACCTATCATAACCCGTGTAACGATCCGATAATCAGTGTGACGACACGGTGGCCTAGTTGGGAGTGACCCTGCCTTCGAAGCCAGCGGTCCTGGGTTCAAATCCCGGTAAGGGCAGATATTTGTGTGATGAGCGCGAATATTTGTTCCTCAGTCTTGGATGTTTTCTATGTATTTACGTTTATATTTCTCTATGTAAGTAAGTTTATCGTTGTCTAGTGCCCATAGTACAAGCCTAGAGCTTAGTTTGGGACTAGGTCAATTTGTGTGAGATTGTCCCCTGATATTTATTTATTTATTTTATAACCTGTAGGTGGTCACGATGGTACTCAAATAAATCCCGAAATATTTACAGTTTCGAAATGAATTACTTTGGCTAAAACGTTTTGACGAAACGAAAGGCTCCCTTTTTTACATCTTAACATAGTCATCAAAGTCATCATCATAGGACAACTGTAAGCAGTTGTCTATGTATTCCTGTAATTTAAAGTCATTTATACGAATCTCGCTGTTGATCGTCCATCTTGTATCAAACACGACATAAATTAGTAACACTACACACACTACACACACACACACACACACACACACACACTAGTAATACACTAGTAAACTTCTTGGCCTGATTGCGGCAAAATGTGGTTACAGAATTATCAACAGGTCTTTTTAGAGATGTTGGTATTCTGTAGCTCTGCCTTACCCACTCAGGGAATAAAGGCGTGATTTTATGTTCATGTATTTATTATATAAACATTTCCCCGAAACCGAAACATAATGACGTGCCATTACACGTTACAGCTGCGAAATAAAACCATTACATTCAACTATTAACTCAAACACGAAGGGGTATCACAACGTCCCGTTTTGTAGATAACGTTCGTGCGTAGCCTAATGGACCATTTACTCGCCATTATAATTGAATTTCTTTTATTATGACACCTATAGACACACTCGAGGATTTCGGTGTGTATGTAGTAACAAAATTGACGATAAATGTCACGTCGTGTGCGTGAGATGGGATAGAACATCTGTTTGCGATTGTCATTTTATCTACACACGTAATGCCTTCGGAACCCGTTGGCAATGACCATTACATCATTCCATTTTGCTATAGACTATTTTATAGAAGCGGGTGAAGTGCTTCCCCAAAGCTTCTGTTTAGTCCATAAAATAAATACTCTTACCGAACAATTGTCTTTGCGTGTGATATCCATGGGCTTCCATACATACATAACATCACGCCTTCATTCCCAGAGTGGGGCTGTGGGGTAGGTAGAGCTACAGAAATACCATCTGTAAAAAGACTTGTTGATAATTATGTAACCACATATTGCACAATCAGGCCAAGAAGTTTACCAGTGTACGAGTATTAGTGACAGGTTGCAAGCCAACAGTACTACAAGCACTTATTCCTTTGGTCGCCTCTTACGACATCCACGGGAAGACATGTAGTGGCACTACTCTAACCAGAGATGGGCAAAATGTAATCGACTAACGATTAACGATTAAGATTACAAGAATTAATTGCGACGGACGATTGAAAACGACGATTGATCAATCTTAGTTGTATAGACTGCAACTAATTTAGTTGCAACTAAATTAGTTGCCGATTGATTTCAAACAACTAAATTTTGTAATCGACTAATTAGTTAGACTAATTTCTCGCGACTAATGTTAGAAGCAAATTGAATAGAAAACCTCGGTATGGCATTATACGTGTATCGTGTATACATAATTTTAGCTCAATCGGTTCGGTTGAAGATATCTGCTTCAAAATAAGTCGCAAAATTCAACCGAAACTAACATAGTTACAACATACGAGTACCTCCAATGTTACATACATACCTTCTTGTAGTTACATATTGCAAGATAAAAAATGCAAAAAACGGGTGACTACGTAGTTTTACTATAGATTTAATCGTGAAATTTAGTCGATTGAAACTAAAAATAATTTAGTTGTTAGTCGAACATTCTCACAACTAATTTAATTGCAACTAAATTTATCGCGATTAAAAAATGACGATTGATATTTTCAATCGATTGATTAGTTAACTAAAAAATTAATCGATTAGTGCCCATCTCTGACTCTAACCCGGCAACCACACGGGATATTATATATTAAATAATCATTTATAGTTTAGTTAATATACTATTATTCTCAAAACCAAACAACGTATGTCCACAATCTAACAGGATCTCTATTCTACAAGATAAAACCATATTCCCTTTGGCATGTTATCGTATTGTCAGCGTTACAATGGCTTTTATTTACTTGACCGTAATGGTGGCCGAGTTAAAAGCAATACCCAGTAGAATAGAGGCACAGCTAATACCAAATTAATTTGGCGATCGGTAAACCAATAACCACGGAATGATCTTATCATCATATTACTGTCTTATCTGCCGAAGAATAACCAATTTGTTACAGTAATCATGTTTGCCAAGCATAGGGCTGGCATTTGTCTGGTTTTTTTTTTTATGTTAAGGAGTAGGCACACGAGCACTCAGGCCACCTGATGGTAAGTGGAATCTGAGACCCATAGACATTTGAATTCTCAAGACTATAATCCTAACTCAAATGCGTTGCCAACCCTGAGGACTAAGATGGAATACCTCTATTCTAGTAATTTCACCGGTTGTCTTATCCCCACACCGGAATACAACAATGCGAACACTGTTGCTGTTGAACTTACTTATACTCGTATAGTTATGACACTTATGAGTTCAGTTTTAAAATACAGTGTGTAAGTGGTATACGGGCGTTTCTTTTAACTGTGGATAGTATAACCCCTATTGAGCACATTTAGGCAGCTTTTGTAAAAATTAAATTAAAAAAAAATAACCATACAAAATAATTTAACACGCAATGTATAACGAAAAATGCAATGAATTAAAAACGCAATTAATGACGTTTCAAAGTTAAGTATTATTACGTACTTACCTGACAGATGGACTTCGATGTACATTGCGGCTCGATAGTATGTTCAAAAATTAATAACGGTGTATACGTTAGCGTAATCAAAATAATTCTTTCTGTTAATGATTAGTAGAGTCTTAATCTATGTCCAGTTTTAATAAACGCCCGTATACCATTTACACACGTATAGAGCTCAGACTAAGGAGGTTTAGAATCAGCCAAGGTTTGTTTCCTATATTCAAAACTTGGCTAGAAATCAATTTTACTAAATATACGGTAATACCTATACGGTACATTTTAATAAAATTTTGCTATTATTTAGGAGACATATTCAATTATTTTAGCATCATCTGTGGAAGACTATATTGGAAATAGTTGATATGTTGACAATCTCTTTTAGCGAGTCGAGCGCATTTTTTATTGTTGTTTTCTTTGTAAGGTTCATATCCTTTGTTTCCTCGCAAATGTCATGATTAAAATTGTGTGTATCACGGGGAGTAAGGGGATAACAAAGTCAAGTCATTAAACGCCCTCTGCCACATGCGCCGGACTTTTAATACTCTCGTTAGTTGTCCTCTTCTTACTTCCCTTGATGCACAATGTATAGTACATTTAAAAGGCAAATGAACACAGACAACTTGATGGTAACTGGGAACTGTGATATACATTTGCATTCTCAAGGCCGCAATCGAAAGACTGCAATCCTTCTGCGAATGCGTTGCCAACCCTGAGAAGTAAGATGCAATGCCTCTATGCTAGTAATTCCACAGGTTGTCGTATCCCCACACAACAATGATTACTGTTGCTCGGCGGCAGGTTAAAAGATACGATGGTGATAGCGATTCGAACACTGAACACCGACACCGGGCTGGGATTCTACACAGTGATAACGATATCGTCTCTGACCTGTTTCCGTATTGTCAACGTTTTGATAACTCTTATGTTGTTACAATAATGGCGACTGTGACATAAACAATTCTAAAACACGTCAAACGCGATATCGTTATAACGCTGTAGAAGAGGCCCTGTCCGTTTTCGAAAATTGCTATCGTTACTTTCTTGACCACTAAAGGTGGTAGCCCTAGCCGTCCACGCACAGTGATCATGGGTTGGGTGACGGCGGTCGTGTGCGTTGCTTTTATCTCAAGCGCATGCGCTAAACCAATGCATGACGTTGTGAGGTTGAAACTGTTTATTCTGATGCCGGAGCAGCTGGAAAATCAAGGGTTGATGGTGTCTAAGGTAGTTAATGATAAAAAACAAAGAATAGCCTTCAAAAATGCAAGAGATAACTTCTTTAACCATTAAATTGGCAAAAATTAAAAAAGTCGTGAATTCAAAGCCTATTTGATTTCGAACCAGCATAA
Source organism: Acleris holmiana (assembly GCA_949316455.1). Taxonomy (NCBI): domain Eukaryota; kingdom Metazoa; phylum Arthropoda; class Insecta; order Lepidoptera; family Tortricidae; genus Acleris; species Acleris holmiana. The sequence goes on from OX438787.1 coordinate 4,326,776, forward strand.
AAAATATCAATCCAAAAAAAACAAAAAGTGAGCGTTATGGTATGTATACTGTGGTTCACACTGCCAAGTTTAGGGTTAAAACGGTAGGTAGGTCAGTCCAACTGAAGTCGGCGTTTGCTTCAAAATATTGTGGGACGCCGATTTCTTACGTTTTTAAAGGCGGTTCTTTGTTTTTTTAAACATTATTACTGATCATAATATGTTGTTACATAATCCCACATCTAAATTAATAAGAAACAAGCAACGCCGCGGCGAATTCATAGTCATATATTTAAACCATTTAAATTTGCTTCGTCATAGTCGCTCAACGATCTTAATCGAGATATCTTATCGCCACCCTTGAACTACGACCCTTAAGGAGTTCTGGTGGGTCTTAACCAAATGATACTTTTTGAATGCAAATGCTGGACTAAACTTGTTACTGAAAATACTGAAATAGCTATATGTATTCCTATAGTATTTGAGGAGCTCCCTTAATTTCATTAAAATCTCATTATCTGATCCTGATTTGCCCTTCATTTTTAGGGTTCCGTAGTCAAACTAGGAACCCATATAGTTTTGCCTTGTCCGTCCGTCCGCAGCATAGCGCAGAGACTCTTAGTACTAGAAAGCTGTAATTTGGCATGAATATATATATTAGTCACGCCAACAAACTGGTGCAATAAAATATAAAAAAAGAAATATTTTTGGGGTACGTCCCCTACACGTAACGTGGGGATGTATTTTTTTTCTTGTCTACGCCATAGTGTGGGGTGTTGTTGGATAGATCTTTCAAAAATATTGTGGAAAATATTTTTTCGAAATATTAAGCTTTAAAGCGCTAATTTTTGTTAGAGTGTCGTAAACGAAAGCGCATATAACGAAATTAAAAGGAAACTATCTCGGCTAAGTAGACATCATTGGTTCTTGAAATACAGGCGATTAAAGTGTTTATACCTACTAAATCATCTACGACGGCACCAATTGACTTTAAATAGAAAATTAGTTATTACTTGTTGATTTTTATGTTTGTAGTAAGTACTTAACGGCGTCGGAACCCTAAACTGAGCATGGTCCGACATGCTCTTGCCCGGTTTTCAGAATATCACATACCATAATTTCATTTGCCATATATACCAATCACTTTCTTCTTTCTTTCTGTCTTTTTTTCGTGACTTTTCGTATTACGAGATCTACCAGTGACGCGATAGGCATAAAAGAAAAACAAATAAAAATGCTAGTTAATGTACGCATCTTGGCTGCGGCCTTTGGTAACAGTTATGCAATTATTATTAGATTATTACCTGTAGAAGTATCGCTCACTAAATCATACGGTGAAGGGACAAGTCATTTATATTTCATGGGCCAACTTTAGGGACCAAGCCAAGTTAGGTGATTAGCTTACGGCTTGTTGCTTTAACATGTTTGTCAATGGTACTCGTATTTACTGGAAATAAGGACCATTAACAAGATAGAAATAAATACACTTTTTAGAAATTTATAGTTTTTTCCGTGAATTGGTTAGGAGTGAGGTGGGATTGAAAATAAAAGTAATCCTCGCGTGGACAGTGTTCTGACGGTGGGTTACTTTTATAGGTTTTTCTGTAATCTATAGGTAAAATACTATTTTCAGTATTTAACAAAAAAAAATGCTCATTAGTTTTAAAGATAAGTGGATGGTTAATTTTCCGTATCCTGTCATTTCACCAAAAAAGTGTTTCACAAACTGATTCATTTCACAAACTTATCATTTGGCAAACTTATTTTATTTCCGAATATTATGTAAACATTTCAGATTTTATTTGAGGACCATCGTGTAGAACCCAATAGGTTAGGTTAGGTTAGTTTTATAAAAATCTTGGAATATTTAGTCTCTTAAAAAATGCAGAGTGCCAAATGATGTTTGTGAAATGAATCAGTTTGTGAAACGTTTTTGGGTAAAACATTAGTGAACCTTAATTTTCTCACCTATTTTCTTAACATCATTTTCATAAAATTATAAAAAGTAAGTATTTGAGATACTCATAACAAGCCCTTTTAATTGTCACAATATAAATTTTGAAGACTAATAAAAACAAATGTCTAATGGGTGATTGCTAATCACATGGGTCCCCACCCCCTTTTCGGCTTTAGTAGTTAGTCTATTTGCCTTTGTTTCATTATTGTATAGTAGATAGTTTGAATTCTTTATTGTTCTTATTTATTTGTTATTGTATTTGTTTGACGACACGCTAGCCTAGTTGGGAGTGACCCTGCCTCCGAAGCCAGCGGTCCTGGGTTCAAATCCCGGTAAGGGCAGATATTTGTGTGATGAGCGCGAATATTTGTTCCTGAGTCTTGGTTGTTTTCTATGTATTTAAGAATTTATTTCTCTATATAAGTATGTTTATCGTTGTCTAGTACCCATAGTACAAGCCTAGAGCTTAGTTTGGGACTAGGTCAATTTGTGTGACATTGTCCCGTGATATTTATTATTATTATTATTATTTATTCTTAATATTATAACCGAGTAAATGTATCTTTCTTTCTTTAAAAAAATATTAGAAAAGGCTGTTGTGATTTTGATAAAAATACCGAAATAAAGGTATTTTGGGACAAGAATTCGATCTTTCTATTTAGTTGTCGTCTTTAGTGAAGAACTCAAAGACGCCGGGTCTCCAAGTAGTGTTATTGAAATAAATAGAGCATTTTGCTTCCGGGATTTTGATAGAGGTCATTTAATTATTGTTAGTTACTATAAATGCGAGCAAAACCCAAGCATTAAGCTAGTTTGAGCCTAATTTATCCTCGTAAACGAAACTTAAGCCGTTACGCTTCCGTTTTCCAACATTGCGCTAATTTAAAACCGTTATTATGTATTTAAAGCTCAAATTCAAATGTACACTTAAGTCTTACGCATGTAGGTTGGTTTTGGAAGATCCAGTTTAGTGGAGTTATGGTGAAGTAATGAGTAAAGCTGTGAAATCTCGGACCCTTTAATGAAGGTCTCTAACCTAGTTGTTATTGTTAGTTAAGGTAAACTGTAAATTCATAAGAGGTAATATCATTTTGGTAACTTAGTAGGTGTTTGTCGTCGCACAAAAGGGCTTAAGTTCTTTAAAACGTTATAATATACTCAACCCTGTTTGAAAACAAGCAGGGACGAGTTTAAGGTTGGTATTTATTTATTTTATAGCAGTTATAATAAACGTTATAAACAAGTTGACAACTAAACTCAAACAGGGGCATTGAATCGTAAGCTTTATACCGTGTTAATTAGGTGAATTTTCCAACGCACGAAGAAATCGTACCTCTCGAGGAGTCAATGGTTTCTAAGCCATTTTAATGCTATAATAATAGAATATTACAGTCAGTACAAAAAGCACCTTACGGAGCCAATTTTGTATGGAAAATTGAGGCTGGTGTGATTCAAGCGCGTCAGCTTTGTTTTGTACAAATCCTTATTGTTGCTTCTATCGTTTGACCGAATTAAATATGCAATAATTTCACTTGCCCAAATTTCATATGACATAATTTTATATGCCATATCGATAATATGCTATGGCGGTTTCAGAAAAAATGCCTTTATGGCAAATAAAATTATGGTATGTGATATTAGGGAAAATGAAGGTTACAGCCAGTGACCATTATGGCAAATGAAATTATGAAAAACCAGGCAAGAGCATGTCGGACCATGCTCAGTGTAGGGTTCTGAAGCCGTTAAGTACTACAAACATAAAAATCAACAAGTAATAACTAATTTTCTATTTAAAGTCGATTGGTACCGTCTTATAGTCTATACTTTTAGGTATTTAAAAAAATGTAAACAGAAAAACCACGTGACATTGACAGATGACAGTTAGTCAGCCAATAGGAGCAGAACACTGATACGTCAAAGCTCGACCAAACAGCTTGGATTGGTTGATGAGCAGAGCCACGTGGTTTGGTTTGTTTACATTTTTTAAATACCTAAAAGTACAGACTATAGATGATTTTAGTAGGTATAAACAGTTTAATCGCCTGTATCTCAAGAACCAATGCTGTCTACTTAGTCGTGATAGTTTTCCTCTCAAATTGGTCATATGCTCTTTCATTAAAGACTTTTTTCAGATTTTTTGTACTTTTAGTTTTGGCTGCAGGGGGGCTTTAAAGCTTTTAATAATTCATAAACAAATTACTTAATCGAAAAACTTTATTTTTGAAAGACCTATTCAACGATACCCCACACTATAGAGTAGACGTGGAAAGAAAATACATCATCACGTTACGTTTGGGGGAGGTATATACAAAACAATTTTTTTTTTACATTTTATTGTACCACTTTGTTGGCGTGACTAATATGCATACTTATGCCAAATTGCAGCTTTCTAGTCATAAGTCTCTGCGCTAGGCTGCGGACGGACGGACGGACGGACATGGCGAAACTATAAGGGTTCCTAGTGTGAGTACGGAACCCTAAAAATGAAGGGATTCCCTTGCTTTCTTACTGAACTTACTAATACACTTGAAAGTGTGTTTGCTCATTCCGTCTTCACAGTTGAACGCCTAAATGTAAAATTTGGTACAGAGATTTTTTATACCCCGGTGATGGTCACAGGGTCCAGAGAGGGGGTCCAGAGGGACCATGCGCCCCTCTTACAAACGAAATCAAAGGACTGGTTTATTACACTGCTAGGGCACTCTGTATCCCAGAAGCGCCAGAAACCAGACTTTCCGAGGGAACACCGTTTTTATTTGCATCATGAAATTGAGTATATAAAGGCTTTTAGTACTGTTAGGCGATGGGCTTGCAACCTGCCACTAATACACTAGTACACTGCATCTTAGCCTGACTGTGCAAAATATGGTTACAATCAACAAGTTTAGGGTTGTTGGTATTCTGTAGCTTTGCCTACCCCACTCTGGGAATTAAGGCGGGACGTTATGTACGAGTATGTATTGCTACGTGGGGGGTAGGTAACTGATAGAAATGCACGAACACACCGATAATTAAGAGCAGACTTTAATAAACACACTCACTTAATCGTTGCAAACAATTATCGCACAATAAACTTAGATGATCGCTCGGTTCACTCGTAGGTACGCACTGTTCGCTCTCCAAGTAGGGAATGAATCGCCGCACGCGCGTCTCACCTTTTTATACATCCAATAGCCGAACGTTCCAGATTGCCTTCTCGAATGACCGATGGGCCTTGACCCGCCGGGGACGTTCGATAATGGAAGGTTCTACTCATTGCGGCCTTGTATTACAATAGCGACGGCCTTGGCCTTGAACTCGATTGTACCCGTTAACAATACAATAGGCATGTCCTTGAGCCGGCGCGTCGATTCTAATCTACCTACCTACCTAACCATACCTACTCGTAGCAGTATGTATGAAATTGGTAAGACAAACGTGTGTTCTTCTTATGGACTCTATGATTCTTATTTCACCGGCACCGGTTGTCTTAACCTGGCCTAGTGGCTTAGGCGGTCGACTCGTGATAGTAAGGTACCGAGCTATAGAATATTTTTTTCTAAGTTAAGTACATCACCTGATGCTCTTACGGTGAATGAAAATCACCGTGAGGGAACCTGCACATTTGAACGGAATCCCTTTGGATCGCATAATGTGTTTTAGACTAATATTTTTTCGCATAATTGTTTTCGTATAATTTGTATTGGCATAATTGTACTGTCGCATAATAATACTTTAGCATACTCCTTTTTTAGCATATTAGGCTATGAGAATAATTTTAGTTGGACTAATTTGTATTTGACTAATACACATTATGCATATTGTTGTTTGGGCTAATAATTATTAGATACTTAAGGTAAAATTAGGTCACGTTAGGTACATTAGGTTAGGTTAGGTTAGTATGATATCCATTTTGTAATGATGCTATTTGACGTTAGTCTTGATGACAGTTATGCTTACTGTATTTATGCTTTTTAATGTTATGCGTAATAATATATGCGTAAAGATGATTATGCACATCATTATTTCAACTAAAAGCAATTATGCGTAACACTATTGTTACAAATAATTGTATGCCATACAATAGAACCCATTTGAAAAGCTGTGTGTAAGAGGATAATTACACAAAAGGTCCTCAAGCGGTGCAAGTGTATCCAAAAGGGCCCATCTGTAAGATACGTTAAGAAAAGATAAGGACTGTTCGCTGCTTGGCGGTTGGATTTCTTTTAGGGCAAGATGGTAGCGATGTGGATCATGAATTCCTTTTACCACAGAGCTATATTGACGACACGTTAGAATAGTTGGGAGTGACCCTGCCTCCGAATCCAGCGGCCCTGGGTTCAAATCTCGGTAAGGGCAGATATTTGTGTGATGAGCGCGAATAGTTCCTGAGTCTTGGATGTTTTCTATGTAATTAAGTATGTATTTCTCTATATTAGTATGTTTATCGTTGTCTAGTAACCCTACATTCAAAACTTCGTCAAACCACATAGAAAAAAAAAACTTAAATTAACGATTAACGCTGTCATTATGACAGGGTTCTATGGTGGTATAACAATTAAAGCCCTTGACCGAGCCTAGAGCTTAGTTTGGGAGTAGGTCAATTTGTGTGAGATTGTCCCCTGATATTTATTTAATATTTAATTATTTGCACCTAAATTTTAAATTTATTTGTTTTAGCTAACGCTTCATCATAATCATGGCGGCCACAGTAAACTAAGAGTTAGTAACATTTTTTTTACATCTTTCCTTCTTGGCCAACTGATGGTACTCTTAAGTGGAATCTAAGACCCATAATGAGAGATCGGACAAATAGGTGTCAATACTCGCAATAACATGGACATGACTCTAAATTTAATTAAACAAATTAAATTACATGAATTTATTTCTTACCTGAACTTTTATCTTTAACCTTTGCAGGAAAGTAATAAATAAATAATACCAATAATAATAATATTGACGTCTTTACGTCAGGAGTGGCCATTGATATTATAATTAATTTAAGTACATAAGTTTGCTCCATTAACATCCGTGGATTGCGAAAGGAGCTTTCACCTCATAAGTTTATTTTAGCCGTGAAAAGGAATAAAATAACCACGGAAAATTATAAAAAAATACTGTTTATTTGCTTTAATAAATCTACACAATAACAAGTTATTGTATTATCTATTTATTAATTATTACTGCCTTGCGAAGGATCAAAATTATTTGTAGGGTAAGTAATCAATTAATGTAATTTAATTTGTTTAATTAAAATCTATCGAGTCATGTCCACATTATTGCGAGTAATGACGTCCATTTGTCCGATCTCTGCCCATAATATACATTTGAATTCTCAAGACTGCAAGCCTAAGACCTCAAATGCGTTGCCAACCCTGACGACTAAGATGGAATGCCTCTATGCTAATAATTTCACCGGTTGTCTTATCCCCACGTTGGAACACAACAATGTGAACACCGCTGCTTGGCGGTAGGTTGTTGGATAAGAAGGTGGTAGCGATCCGGAGTGCACAGGGTCCTACCACCGCTATACCACTGTTTACCAGACTGCACGACGCAAAGGAGGGTAATGTATTCCACAGCCTATAATTATGTATGTTTGTTACTTTGTGGCGTTCAATAAATTATTCTTTCACTTCATTTGTTATGCGTTTTATGAATAAATGTATTTTGATTGTTACTTTCAATTATTTCAAGGTGTTTTTTTTCGGATTCAGTGTCTCCTAAAGATGACATTCTAAGGATATTTTCACTTTTTGACTACGATGTCCTGATATTTTATTTTATATTTGCAGAATATGCGAAGACTAGTAAGTATTTCAAAGAAGTCAAATATATTATACAATGTGACCCATTTTCGATTGGTAATCAAGAAAAACAAAAATTACGGCGGTGAATGAAATGCGATGTAGAATTTGATTTCCATAAAACCCCTTCGTCTAGAGACAATTTTAATAAGTACGGAACCCTCACTGTGCGGGATCAACTTGCACTTGACCGATTTTTAATGAATGTGTCATTTAACAGATGCGCCGGCCGTTTGACGTAAGTACATTACAAACTAGCCTAGTCAGTAAAATACAGTCTGAAAAGGTTGTGCCTTAAATACACAGAAAGCATCCAAGACTCAGGAAAAAATATTCGCGCACATCACACAAATGTCTGCTCTTACCGGGATTTGAACCCAGGACCCTGTCACCTGTCATCGCAGTACAATTTATAACCTATTCTTGACTTTGAGGTTATAATTTTTACAGGTGTCAGGATTTATTTCTCATCATTGTTGAGTGTTGTCATTTGGATTGCTCATCCTGTATATCCTCAACGTCTATACAAGCATAGGATATCTTAATACTCAGAGTTGGCAGTGGATTTGCGGTCTTAGGACAGCAGTTTTAGAATTGAAGTCCTGAGAATACAAATGTGGCCTGAGCGCTCGTTTGCCTTCGACATAACATAAAAAAATGACGTTGTTAAAAGGGAAGTGATTTTCGTAATTTCGCATCGAGTTTTCAGTAACCATTGTACGGTGATTTGTTACTAAAATAGTTCCATTTTTTGATCACTTTTTATAAAATGCTTCCGCGCGAAAAGCGTGAGATGGAAATAGTTTGCGCGCATCCTGATAGCATCGAATTGAAATAATTGCTGTTCACTTCAAAACCACGACATTGATTAAAAAAGTGGTTTACCAGGATTAAGAAGTTGTAATTACTAATGTATTGAACCAAAAATCATCGTCATAGATCGTAGGGTTTCGAATACTCAACCAAAAACATACGAAAACGGTGTCATGTTTGAAAAATTAAACTATCAAGGATTTTGTTTCTAATCGTGTTTTCACGTTTAACAGTCTCAAGGAAACTTGATCAAGTTTAATATATCCAAAGAACAGACACATAGGCGTTATGGTTAATGAGATCCAGATAACATACATACATACATAACGTCACGCCTTTATTCCCAGAGTGGGGTAGGCAGAGCAACAGAATACCAACAACTCTAAACATGTTGATAATTCTGTAACCACATTTTGCATAGTCAGGCTAAGATGTTTACCAGTGTATTAGTGACAGGTTGCAAGCCCATCGCCTAACAGTACTTCAAGCCTTTTATTCCCTTAGTCGCCTCTCACGACATCCACGGGAAGACATGGAGTGGCACTATTCTAACCCGGCAACCGCACGGGATACAAATATGACTTCGCGACTTTATCTATGACTTTTAAATCAATTTAATTAATATGACAATTATTAACCATCGTAATTATGCCCATGCATCATTTATACACCCTTTACCGTTTCGTGTTCACATCCCTTGAACTAAATAACCCTTGACCCTGTCATTTCAATCCCGAAAACCAACACATTTCATTAATAACGCTACCCTTTGATCCGAGCTTTGGTTTCTAACAAATAAACGTGATGTATGTTCTTTTACATTAAGGCCTTATCACTAGATTGGTGAAGAAAGAGGATAAACTAGGTCCATATTGGCTAACACGTTTTTTTTGCCCAAAATCTTCTCCTACTACCTATTTGTAGTCAGATTCATCACTGTTCAGAATTATTCCCTTCAAAATTTGTCTGTCCATAAATTTGTACTATTAATATCAGAGTTCATGAAATAATGCATTTAGAAAATTTTGGTTCATACTAGCATAACTTAAATTATATTTTAAACATAATGCTCTTTTGAATACAATTGGACAAGAGTTTTGTAGTTTTTATAAATAAAATAAATAAATATCACGGGACAATGTCACACAAATTGACCTAGTCCCAAACTAAGCTCTAGGCTTGTACTATGGGTACTAGATAACGATAAACATACTTAGATAGAGAAATACATACTTAAATACATAGAAAACATCCAAGACTCAGGAACAAATATTTGCGCTCATCACACAAATATCTGCAATCACCCCAGGACCGCTGGCTTCGGAGGCAGGGTCACTCCCAACTAGGCCACCGTGTCGTCATTTCAACCCAGGACCGCTGGAAGACGGCAATAGGCGGTATTTTAAATTAAATAAGCATAACAGATTAAAACCTCACGTTAGTAATATGGTTGATCTTGCTACAGGAGTTTTGTCTGAGATGCCACTATTTATTTTAAAGCAGACATACTTCACATTGATTGAACTGTGTTCGCATCGTGTTCCGGTGTGGGGATAAGACAACCGGTGAAATTACTAGCATAGAGGCATTCCATCTTACTCCTCAGGGCGCATTTGAGGTCTTAGGATTGTAGTCTTGAGAATCAGGTGGCCTGAGTGCTCGTGTGCCTTCTCCTTATTAATAATAATAATAATAATATAAAATTTGTCTGTCCATAAATTTGTACTATTAATATCAGAGTTCATGAAATAATGCATTTAGAAAATTTTGGTTCATACTAGCATAACTTAAATTATATTTTAAACATAATGCTCTTTTGAATACAATTGGACAAGAGTTTTGTAGTTTTTATAAATAAAATAAATAAATATCACGGGACAATGTCACACAAATTGACCTAGTCCCAAACTAAGCTCTAGGCTTGTACTATGGGTACTAGATAACGATAAACATACTTAGATAGAGAAATACATACTTAAATACATAGAAAACATCCAAGACTCAGGAACAAATATTTGCGCTCATCACACAAATATCTGCAATCACCCCAGGACCGCTGGCTTCGGAGGCAGGGTCACTCCCAACTAGGCCACCGTGTCGTCATTTCAACCCAGGACCGCTGGAAGACGGCAATAGGCGGTATTTTAAATTAAATAAGCATAACAGATTAAAACCTCACGTTAGTAATATGGTTGATCTTGCTACAGGAGTTTTGTCTGAGATGCCACTATTTATTTTAAAGCAGACATACTTCACATTGATTGAACTGTGTTCGCATCGTGTTCCGGTGTGGGGATAAGACAACCGGTGAAATTACTAGCATAGAGGCATTCCATCTTACTCCTCAGGGCGCATTTGAGGTCTTAGGATTGTAGTCTTGAGAATCAGGTGGCCTGAGTGCTCGTGTGCCTTCTCCTTATTAATTTTAGTCTTTAACTATCTATGGGCACTTTTTGAAAACGCCCAGTCACAGGTCTAACCTAAGCTTACCTACGTAACCCATGCAATATAATCTGAAACCAATAAGGTTTCAGCGGAATAAGTAATTGCAGATATTTGTGTGATGAGCGCAAATATTTGTTCCTGAGTCTTGGATGTTTTCTATGTATTTCTCTATATAAGTATGTTTATGGTTGTCTAGTACCCATAGTACAAGCCTAGAGCTTAGTTTGGGACTAGGTCAATTTGTGTGAGATTGTCCCCTGATATTTATTATTGGCTTATGAGGGCAGTATATAAAAATATGTCAAAATTTTCGTAACGTATTGGAAAAAAATCGTTTCTAACTTTTGTCCTCAACTACAGGTACTTTTTTGGCAGAAATTAGCTTTCTATGAAATGAAAATGCTGCGAAGTGCTACGTTTTATGAAATGAGTGTCGGTGAAACAATAGGACACCTAAATAGAGACTATTACAATGTAAAATTTTACGAGACACATAGTCGGGGTTGATAAATATGAGATTGACATGTGAGATTTGGCGCACCCGGATAATGTACATACATACATACATAACATCACGCCTTCATTCCCAGAGTGGGGTAGGCAGAGCTACAGAAATACCAACAACTCTAAAAAGACTTGTTGATAATTCTGTAACCACATTTTGCACAAGTAGGCTAAGTTGTTTACCAGTGTATTAGTGACAGGTTGCAAACCCATCGCCTAACAGTACTAAAAGCCCTTATTCCCTTAGTCGCCTCTTACGACATCCACGGGAAGACATGGAGTGGCACTACTCTAACCCGGCAACATACATGATACACTATATTGATATTCGAAATTTGAAATTTCATGTACAGCTTATCAGACAACAAGCCCCTCTCCTACTGATATTCTAAATTTGAAATTTAATTTATTAACTTATTTAACAACACTCCCCTCTCCTCGCACCCCTGCATTAGAGGGTTCATGAATATCGTTAAGTCAGTGGAGTCATTCAATCGGCAATATCTCTAATATTTTTTAAGCTAGAGTAAAAATAACACAACATGTGTGTGTGTGTGTTTGATTAACAATAGCGAAGCAAATATTAAAATTTGTGCACCTATTAAAAAATTACCCTGTATATCTACTTCCTGAGCCCCTTTCACAAAGCTACATGATATAAAATTACAAGCGGAAGTCTCTTTATAACTTCTTTTGCTAGAAAGAGAGTTCCTCTTGTAATTTGTAACTTGTAGCTTCGTGAAACGGGCTACTGATGGCTGATGGCATGCAGTGACATCGATCGATCGGTCGATCGAGTGGTGTGGTAGAACCTTAACGATTCTGGTAAATTGCGTTTAAAAATAGCCGTGAGTTGCATACAATAGGTATGTTCAGTTGTTTCACTAATGAATGACATGGACGGTTACGGATTACACGACAATAAGAGATAGCTATCGTCGACTAGTTTGGCGTGAACTAAGAGCGACTGACACGACTAACTGTTTAATGTCTTTTATGAATCTTCAACATAGGCGAGGCAGTAACACCCCTACTTTTCCTGTTTAAGTATATGTAATAATCTTTTGTTGAAAACACAGAAATCTTGCCAAAAATAGACTATTTTCCTTTTACTTTTTCCCTATCCCATTTATCTATCATTGTTGTTAACAACTAACTCAAAATAGGATATGTCACCGAAATCCCCTGGCTTTGTTTATCATCCCGTAGATGGGAAAACTTGACAAATTAAATTCCCATCCCATTGCTATCCCGCGGGATTTGAACATTGAGTGTGTTGAGTGGCGACAAGTTCAATGAGACCGATGTGTTTGCGATGGGATAAAGAATTGGAAATGAATACACGATAGGCACAAAGTACTTTTATCTCATTCTGTATAGGTGAAAAGATATTAATAAAATATAATGGTAAATTGAATTATTAGATTAGTGTTTTAATCCACAATGCCCCACCCAATGTCAACGTTTATTTTAAGGATTCCGTAGTCAACAAGGAACCCTTTAGTTTAGCCATGACCGTCTAAAACATTTTGCATAATTTCTCTAACTACGTAAATAACAATAAACGACATTCCATCTTAGTCCTCAGGGTGGGCGACGCATTTGAGGTCTTAGGATTATAGTCTTGTTCAAATGTCTATGGGTCTTAGATTCCACTTACGATCAGGTGGCCTTCTCCATAACATTAAAAAAAATATCATAGCCAGGGGCATCAAACGATATATCACTCATTTTTCATAACAATTTGTATGTTTGTATAACATTCATATCGTATTAAGTGTATTTATTCAATGTAATAAAAACATTTACAATAATTATCTGATGATATTTGATAATCATCTTACATATTAGGTATTAGACTAAGTATCATATTGATATTAATTTTAAATACGCCAATTTGCTAAATTAGGCCCAATTGCTGTAAGTTAGGTTACAAATTGCGTCAAGGCACGAAGCGCCTTTTCTACGCAGAATAGCAGCTCCGCGCAGCGGAGCGCCGCCGACTTTGTTTGAGCATTATGCTCTCTATGCTTAGGTATATCAAATGAATACATTATCCTGTTAAAAATTATAATAAGGTTACACTATTTGTTAATTATTTTTATTTACTTTTGAACAGGATTAAAGATTTGTAGTACTGTTAGGCGATGGGCTTGCAACCCGTCACTAATACACTGGTAAACATCTTAGCCTGTTGTCGATATTTCTGTGGCTCTGCCTACCCCACTCTGGGAATGAAGGCGTGATGTTATGTACGTATGTAAGTACTTGGGCGTAGAAATGAGGGATTAAATTTCATACATCGCAATGTCTTTTTGTAGTCGGTTTACTTTTTTTTTAATTTTGCTGCCTAATTTTTAAATCAAGGTTTTAATACGTCTGACTCAGAGCGGTTTGTATGTTTTTTATTTTCTCCATTCTAGGCAGTGGTCGTAAAAATAGTTTAATCGGAACTATTTTCAACATCTTCAAAAATATTATGCTTTTAATTTTCAGCCCAGAGATAGCCGAGGCTCGGAATACGCACCAGTAAGTAATTATCTATACTACTATTATAAAAATGAAAGTAACTGTCTATCTGTTCGCTTCACGGATAAACCACAAACCGATTTTAATGAAATTTGGTATAGAGGTACTTTAAGTCCCGGGGAAGGACATTAGGGTACTTTTTATTTTATTATTAAACAAGTTTATTTGGAATTGTTGGTAATTCTCTCGCTCTGCCTACCCCACTCTGGGAATGAATGCGTGATGTTATGTATGTATGTATGTACTTAAATCAACCTACATTTGCCTTAAAATTTACTTGATTTTGATAAACTATTATTTTTACAGAATCATAAAGGTATCGATTCAGAAGAGAATCCTTTGGATGCATTGGTAAGATGCTTTTTTAAATGCACTGGAACTCATTAAAGTTAGGTTATGGTCGAGTCAATGCTGATCTGGGGCAGGGCTCGGACACCGGTTTAATTTTCAAACCGTTATCAAGTACTTGCCGCAAAACCTTTTTATTTCAGTTCCGTTCGCATAAACCGTTTAATAACCGGTTTTTGGAGAAATCTTTATATGAAGTTCTTTACGAATTAACCGGAATCGAGTTAAAACCCGGTTTGACCAGACGCACGTCACGCACCATAAACAAGCGTCGCTTAGTGTTTTTGTTCGGTACAAAACTTTTGGTTTCTCGACTCGCCGCTCGTGGGTTAAACCGGTTAATTAAGGTTAAAATAAAGTTCTCAAAACGTTCGCATTCCCTGGAAAAGTTCGGAGCAAAACCGAAAAACTTTTTTTTTTAACCGGTTATTCTACTCGATTGAGTAATATTGCTTTTGACATGTGTGAATGTAGGTTTTTTTTAATGATAAGTAGAAGGCACTCAGGCCACTTGATGGTAAGTGGAATCTGAGATACTTAAAAACATTTGAATTCTCAAGACTATAATCATAAGACTGCAGCCCTAAGACCCCAAATGCGTTGCCAACCCTGAGGACTAAGATATAGATAGATGCCTCTATGCTAGTAATTTCACCGGTTCTCTTATCCCCACACCGGAACGCAACACTGCGAACACGTCCTACCACCACTAATGTTATGGTGTTGTCAGCGTTATAATAACTTTTATTTACTTGACAGTAGTGCCAGCCGAGTTTAAAACAATACTATAGAATGTACACAAAATGCGATAACGTATATTCCCCTTAAACGTTGTCCGCTGTTTACGATTTTTGAATATGTTGTTGATGTTATGAAAAACTAGGTCTGTACATCTTCCTTTTCAAGAAAATATTTATTGGAAAGAAAAAAAAGAAAAATACAAAAACGGGAACGTACATACTTTGTTTTCGATAAGAACTACAACATATTTAAAAATCATGGAAATCGGACTAGATTTAGGGGGTGAGAAACGTTATCGCCCGGAGCTAAATTTGTATGGATTATTTTTGACAGCTACGCGATTTAAGCATCGCTTCTTTCACATTTATATTTTTTGTATCGAGTAGCTTTTGGGTTGCCAAATGATAATGATTTGGAATCAATCATTTGTGAAACGTTGGTTATGAAAAAATAGGATTCCCAAGGTTTCCCTGTAACTCCGTCCATGTAAAAGTTTTCTGTCCAATTTTCCGGGATCAAACTGCCTATGTCCTATATGTGGGTTAAGTTTTATTCCAATCCATTCAGTGATTGACGCGTGATTGATTAAGTAACAAACATCCAAACTATATTTAATAATTATTAGTAACATTGCTTTATTTTTCTTTAAGGATGAAACATTAACTAAGTTGGATAAGGTAAATGGAGGAACCCGTCATCAAAATTATGATTATTAATTAATTATTAACGTTCGCATTATCAAGGGTATGTTAGTTTTTTCACATCGTACCTGTCCCTCAAACAAAACACACTCTGGGTCACCACCACCACTTACCACTAGTTTTTACGTCATTAAACTAGTTTCTATTAATTAATTAATTGTATTATATTTTTTTAAGCGGTTTATTTTTTATATTACAATAGTTTTCATTGTAGGGGCATTATAAGTAGGTATTAATTTGACTACTCGTTTAGTCTGTGTAGTGATCCTGCTTATGAAGTTAGTGGTCCCGGGTTCGAATCTCGGTGTGGTGAAATATTTGTGTGATGAGCTCGAGTATTTGTTCCAGAGTTTTTGAAGTTTTCTATGTATTTAAGTGTGTATTTCTCTATATTGGTTATTGTTGTCTATTACCTATAGTACAAGCCTAGAGCTTAGTTTGGGACTAGGTCGATTTGTGTGAGATTGTCCTTTTTATATTTTGAATTATTAAATATTTGTTAATTTTATTTAGTGGAAAGAATTCGCCAAGATAACCTCAGAACTAAAGGTAAATTGATTTATTTATTTATTTATTTATTGAAACAAAATCCACAGCTCAATATATAACAATTTTAAAAAAGTATTATGTATACAAATCACCGGCCAGTAACGGATTTACATTTTATAATTTTTAACTGCTAAATAACACACCAAACATTACATTAACTAAGTAAGAATTTAGAAAATTCAGAAAAAAAAACAGACTTTTAGGAGAATTAAACAGAAAAGGGCAATTTAATGACATGACTACGAAACAAAACATACGAGATACGAATACAAAACAAAATATACGAATGGAATGACGTGTGTGTGTGTGTGTGTGTTTGTGTGCGTGTGGGTGCGTGTGTGTGCGTGCGAGATCGGCATTTCACACTTGCGGCAACAACATAATTATATTTTTCTTAAAAGAGACTCTGTTCTGGCGAAACGGGTCCACAGATTCAAACAATTTGTTGTATGTGCGTGGAAGACGAGTGGCAAGACAGTTGCAGCCATATTTGGTGCGGTTAAAGGGGACTGCAAATAGAGCTGCATGCCTAGTCCTTTGGGAGGTCGCTTTGAGCCTCAAAAGTACTGACGACAACTCACTACAGTCCAGAGACCCCGAACATGCATCGTGTAGCAGCATCATATCACGAACTAGTCGCCTGTTTTGAAGCCCACAAATGTAAATTTATAATGTATTTTTTTTATCTTTACTACTATTTTTCATGCTTTGTTAAATATTTTGTAAAATCAAGTTAGTTTTACACTTATTAATTTTCTATACATCATCTAGAATAATTGATAAATGAATAAACAACCTGTCACTAATAAAACACTGGTAAACATCTAAGCCAGATTGTGCAAAATGTGGTTACAGAATTACCAATTGTTGGTATTTCTATCTTATTGTCGCTCTGCCTACCCCACTCTAGGAATTAAGGCGTGATGTTATGACATATTGTGTATGTATGTATGTAATTTAGTTACATTGTACCTAAGGCAACGTAAACAAAACGAGGGCAATTTTTACACTGTTTATATACCAAACAATTTATTTATTTATTTTGTATTTTAACAATAGTAAATACTTTGACTCTCTATAATTAGAGTCAGCATGTAGTTCATAAATTAATAAGCAGTCGTTTTTGGTGCATATTCTCGTTTCAGGGTTCCGAAGTTAAACAGGAACCCTTATAGCTTCCCCAAGTCCGTCTGCCTGTCTGTCTGTGTGTCACACTCACTTTTTCTCAGAAGCTATCAAAGTAAAGTCTCAGAAGCTATGAAATTTTCTACAGTCAAGAGCATTAATATCTATACAGCTGTTTGACGACACGCTAGTCTCGTTGGTAGTGACCTTTCAAAGCTAGAGGACCTGGGTTCAAATCCCGGTAAAGGCAAATATTTTTGTGATGAGCATGAGTATTTGTTCCTGAGTCTTGGATGTTTTCTATGTATTTAATTGTGTATTTCTCTATATAAGTATGTTTATCGTTGTCTAGTACCCATAGTACAAGCCTAGAGCTTAGTTTGGGACTAGGTCAATTTGTGTGAGATTATCTTGTGATATTATTATTATTATTGTTACGTCAAATATATGTATACACGGACCTTATAGCCAGTGCAATTATTTAATTTGCATTTTGAGTGATATTGAGTGAGTCGTGATATTTATCCTGCGCACAACGATCAATGATGCCTAGTAAGTAAAAAACAAACGGGTTTTAGTGTACATCCCAGGTTTTTAAATATTTTTGCTTGAGTTACGGGTCCCCACCAACTACCGCCAAATACACTTACTAAATATCAAAATGAATCGCAAAATGTGTTGGTAAGCGCATAACTCAATAACGCCTGGACCAATTTGACCAATTCTTTTTTTAAATGTTCATTGAAGCCCAAGGATGGTTTTACGGCGAGAAAAATTCGAATAATTTCCAGGAAAGTCAGAAGGCGGGGCGAAGCCGCTGGCGGGCCGCTAGTACCTACTAAAATCTTAAATAGAAAATTCGTTCATACTTGATGTTTTTCAAAATAATGTTTTGTGTTTGTATGATTGGAACTCTACACGGAGCATGATCCAAGATGCTGGATATTTTATTTAAAATTAAACAAACGGCTTATTGATTTTAATTCAAATTCCACTTTCAGAAAACATCCAAAGGAAATGTAAGTACGATAATAAAAAATAACCTTTTGAGTAACTAAAGGAAAAGCAACTTTTTCTTTAAAACTACTAACGATTTGCGTTAATATTAAATGGATAGAAAAATTAGTAATATTTTCCCTCGAGTAAATTATATTTTTCCAGATGAAAGAAGACATGAAAATACTAGGAGTAAGTTTTTCTAGTTAATAAATTATGTTTAAAAAGTATATGTTTAACTAATGATGGTGGGACCTTGTGCAGGCTCTATCCGGATCGCTACCACCATCTTACTCTTTACCCTACCGGCAAGCAGTAGTGTTCGCATTATTATGTTTCCGTGTGGGGGTAAAACAACCGGTGAAATTACTAGCATAGAGGCATTCCATTTGTCCTCAAGGACGGCAATGTATTTGCAGTGTCAAGATGGTTATCGTAAGATTGCACCATCAGGTGGCTTGTCCGCTTATTTGCCTTCTCCTTGCCATAAATAATACATATTCGAGAAACTAATACAAGTAATTTGGTTTATCCTCGAGACTTGGTATTCCATTGGAGTGACATAATCAAGGCAATTTAGTTTCAACTTTATTGTAACGAGTGTAAAATTTTAATTTGATTCATAATTGAAAATACCATTTAAGTGCAAAGGTAATTGAACTTTATTTCCTTGGTGTTAGATTCAGATTCCCTTGTTTGTGGTATGGTAGGTCTCACGAGGTTAAATGATATAACAATATGAGTAATTTGACATTTATTTAGCCTTTAGTGTTTAAAAACATATCACCGCAAGCGTAGTTAAAATAATAATAAAATTCACTTGTTTATGTTAAGTACACAATAGAAACATTATTTATTTTTAGGATTGGGCCAAATATATCAAAAGCGAAGCTGAGGAAGAAAAGGTAAGTAATATTATTAAATATTCTTCCTTCTTTCAGTGATTTTTATGAAACCTAGGTAACAACTATCATGAAATGTACATAATTTGATTAGATAAAGGATATAACACTGCTTCACATACATACTACATAACATCACGCTTTCATTCAGTGAGTGGGGTAGGCAGTGCTACAAAAATACCAACAACTCTAGAGTCTGTCAAACGAAAGCTGTCCCAGAGAAACAGCGGCAATTTCATAAACCTGCAGCTGTTTACACTGACTCTGTACACTGAATAAACGGAGTTGATACTATTTGATTTCCTGATCTTTTCACATCAGTTTGGAGTATCAACTCCGTTTATTCAGTGTATAGTCAGTGTAAACAGCTGCAGGTTTTTGAAATTGCCGCTGTTTCTCTGGGACAGCATTCGTTTGACAGAGTAAAAAGATTTCATTATAAATTCTCGACTACATTTTACACAATCTGGCCAATAAGTTTACTAGTGTATTAGTGACAGGTTGCAAGCCTATCGCCTAACACTACAGGCCCTTATTTAGTCGCCTCTTACGACATCTACGGGGAGACTTGGAGTGGCACTATTCTAACCCGGCAACTACACAGGGGATACACTTTTTCACAATTCTAGCGGCATTTTTGGTATCATTTGGCCTAATGTTGGCACTCCTGATTTTCGACTGGAAGCTATTCAAGGTACCGCCCAAGATTGCGGACGTTTTCTTATTAGGTCGATATTTTCACTTGTTGCGATGTTTCACAGCTATTGGTCAAATTGCATCAAATGACGTCTATTAACATCGATCAGAATCGTCTAATTTAAACTCCGATGAGCACTCCGGGATGGATGCATAATTAAACGAAATTAATTAGGTCGCTTCGAAAATAAGTAGCTGTAACTTTTTTAGTATCTGGTCTCAAATCAAGAGGGAAGGATTACTTTGTGCAATTCAATTTAAATACAATTAACATCGAACTAATGCAGTCCATTTCGGCAGAACCAGTGAGATATGCTACAAAACTAGTTTTTATTTTTTTAAGGTAAGGTAAGGGCAGATATTTGTGTGATGAGCACGAGTATTTGTTCCTCCGTCTTGGATGTTTTCTATACATACATACATACATAAAGTTACGCCTTTATTCCCAGAATGGGGTAGGCAGAGCTACAGAATTACCAACAACTCTAAAAAACTTGTTGATAATTCTGTAACCACATTTTGCACAATCATGCTAAGATGTTTACCAGTGTATTAGTGACAGGTATGTTTTTTATATATTTAAGTATATATACAAGCCTAGAGCTTAGTTTGGGACTAGTTCAATTTGTGTGACATTGTCCCCTGATATTTATTTATTTAATTTTGAACAAGTCATTCTTCCCCTCCCTTTCCTTATTTTTTTCTGAACCATATTTATTTGTACGTTTTTATAGTTTTGTCCAAAGGGGCTGCCGTGATCAAGCTTGATCAAAACTCCCGATTTTTTAAGATTGTTAATAATTAAATACCAAACTTAAAGAAACAAGGGCACCCATCCTCTCACGGAACCTCAAAAAAGTATGTTAAATTGAGATTCATATCAAATCCCGAATCTCAGTTCTAGCACGTCAACTCCGTCCTTATCCTCATGGGAGCCCGGGCGTCGCTCGGTTCCGAAACGAGTTTTGCCGAAGCTGACAGCTTGACGGATCGATTTCTCGACCCAAAAACCCCCTGTTCCATAGATTTAGTAATTATTATAACATACATACATAATGTCACGCCTTTATTCCCAGAGTGGGGTAGGCAGAGCAACAGAATACCAACAACTCTAAACTTGTTGATAATTCTGTAACCACATTTTGCATAGTCAGGCTAAGATGTTTACCAGTGTATTAGTGACAGGTTGCAAGCCCATCGCCTAACAGTACTGCAAGCCTTTATTCCTTAGTCGCCTCTCACGACATCCACGGGAAGACATGGAGTGGCACTATTCTAACCTAATAATATTCTATTCTAATTATTATAAATGCTTGTTTTATGTTTGTTCCGCGTTTTAGGTTCCACGCCTTCGTTTTACCTTTTGGGTACAGAACTCTGATAACTTTCTGCATGCAATTATTACATTTTTATTACAGGAAGAAAAACAGAAGCCTCCAGAGTTGTTTCCTTTTGCGGTAAAATTAATATTTTTTTATTAAATGTAAAACATGTTAGGCTAGTTTATTTCTAATTTTGCGATGCCCTTGCAGGGTTCACGTGTTAACTGTGCATAATATATTGTAAGAACTTTTATCACTACGTGAGTGCAATAAAATATTTTGATTTTTGATTTTGATTGTTTAATGTAATACGTTACGTAAATTAATTATGTTTTCACCTCAGCGCCTCAAAAAGAGTGGTTTTGCTGTTTAAAGACTGTGAGCAAAACACGATTTTGCTGCGAGCGTGAGTTGCGAGAGAGAAACAGTTTATCTTTATGCTAGTCGTAATTTGCGATTTTTGAACGCATCATACTTAGAGGGTTTATGAAATGTGTGTATATTGTCTCGCTGCTGAAATCTCTGCATCTCGTGTCTTTGAATCCCTCGCTGCACTCAGGATTCTAACCTACAATCACTCGCTACGCTGCTCGCGATTCAAGTCTAGAATCTTTCGCTTGCTCGGGATTCAAAATCAAACTTCTCAGCAAAAATCAACTTTGCTCTCTTTTTGCAAAATAACTATTATTTTACCTACTAAATATTTAATGCAATCTCACTATTTTCATAATTATTTTAGCAGTATTTCAAAATGAGTTATCATTTTAAATCGACGAGATTTACCTAAGTACAAATCGATGGTGGATGGCCTAGAAAGCAAATGTCCTCAGTGCATATTATTTTCTTTGCACTTAGCATATTTGTTTTCTAGATCATCGATGCACTTAGCACATTTGTCTTCTAGACCATCGATATTATATTATTTCTAGATCCTTCTAGAATTACAAGGTTGTAAATTTTGTTATTGAGATTGTTATAAAGATGACAAAATGTGTTTAGGTGACAATTCATATTGAATTGATCGCTTCGCTCGTCGTTACTTGAAGAGTTTCAAATTCAAAATTCCAAAAATTCCAAATTCTTTATTTTATAAAACACACATTGGATATGATCTAAGTGATGGAGCCACCCGGTAAGCAAAATGCCTGTGTTGGGTGGCACAAAGTTTGCTTATGAAAGTTAAAAATGAAATATTTTGAAAAATTAGTCGAACTACTTTAAGCTTAAAAACTTTACAAGTTTGAAACGACACAATTCAGAAGAGTCATAATTACGAATTGATCAAAATTCCGAATTTTCATAATTCACAACGAATTTTTTTTAAAGAAGACTTGTTCTTTTGATATTGCTTTATAAATCAAACCTAACCTAACTTACGTATAGTAACTAAATTATGCATATTATGTAAGATAGTTCCAACACATGAATACTCGGAAAAACATAGTTCGGAATTTTAAGGTGTTCCCGTTTGAAACCTATAAACGCTATTTATTAAACTTTTCTTTAAATGGAAGTTTACTTTGAATAGAAAAAACATTATTATTTTAAGCAACTTTCCCAACACCGCCTTCCCTTTGATTTTCTGCAACAATAAAATGTTTACGCTTTATTTCGGAAGAGCATACTCGAGATGGCTCCCAGAATCTATAATAAAGTACCAAAGGATGTAGTAAATATGGAAACTTGGCTGAATTTAAACACAAATTACATGATTTTCTAGTACAAAAAGCTAACTACACAGTAAATGCATACTTGTGTGACTACAATTAGTTGACGAAATCCGAGCATGTGCATGCTACAACTTCGTTAACTGCATCTACAATTTGTATGCCTCGCGGCGCAACATGGTGGCACTTCCTAATACGAAGACCTTATGGACCTACCTGTGTTATACAAATAAACAATCTTTATCTTTATCTTTATCTTTATTTTCAGGAAGGGATCCCAAGATCCGGAAAACCAAGTGATGGGGTAAGATAATTTGATAGATACATCACTACATAGTATAAAACAAAGTCGCTTTTTCTGTCCCTATATCCCTATGTATGATTAAATCTTTAAAACTACGCAACGGATTTTGATGCGGTTTTTTTTAATAGATAGAGTGATTGAAGAGGAAGGTTTATATGTATAATACTTTAATCTGGAGCGAAGCGAGGGCGGGTCGCTAGTTTGATTATAAATCAGTTGCGAATCTCATTTAGAGTTTTTGTCCAACCAGAAAGCAAAACAAAAATCACACAAATGTTTTTAGGGAATTGATACATTTCATCACCACTTTGAAAAAACCTCGTATCTCATTTGTCGTTATGTACTATTCTAAACTTTTTTCTCTCCATGTTTAAGGTTTAAATCGTGCATCACGAATTCTAAGATACGAGATTTTTTCAAAGCAGACGAGACGTTTTGACGATTAGTATTTCGCCCAAACCGTAGGCTCCCATAAAACATCGACTCACCTTAGTTTCATTCAACGGGATTCACTTGAACCACGTTAACAGATTCGTCAACCGATTCTTTTTAGTAAAGGATAATGGATTTTGGTACCCGCTTAACAGCAATCATGGTGGTGTCATTGAACATGTCATACAAGTAGGAACAGACGATGGAAATAAGGATGTATTTATTATGTCCATTGGGGCGGGTATCAAGTTCCATACATTTTAGCCCATAGTCCTTTGGCATTTGACATGGTAAATGGTCCCTCCTGCATCGGTCATTGGTCTCCATGAGCGGGACCGCTTTCTCCAAACGTATTATCGTCGTAGTCATCGGTCTTTTTTAAATCATTGACATTTGTCCGTTTTTGTCACTGGATGATATTAAAAAATCGGTCCTCTATTCCACGCAGTATGTACACTCGAAGTCAGAAATATGTTTAAGAAAGAAAGAAAAATACATTTTTTCTCTAAACACAACAAGACACACAAAAAGTTAAAACAGTAAAGTAAAAGACAAAATGGTGGGTGTGTCTTCGTGGTAGTGAACCGGATACTGGCTCAGCATAACGCTGAGGTGCTAGGCACCTGCAGCGCTGATTTACAGCCAGCGCCGAACACTTACACGTGGACACACAGACACACACACTTAAGGTACCTTGTCACTTTCATTCACTCAGACAATTTCATATATTTTATATGAAATTGTCTCAGTGAATGATATTGCTTATGACATGCGCACGTTAAACGATTTAATGACATTATTCCGGTTAAAAACTTAAAAGGAATTCAGAGGACAATGGAGATTTTAGTAACCGCTTGATAGCAATCACAGTGATGTCGTTGAATAGGTCATACAAATAGGAACAGCAAATGGAGATATGCGCCCTGGCTCTCTTTGCTCTACATAAAAATCCCTTTCCATTGACATACAGGGTGATATCGAAGACGTGATCAGGAACCAGATTTTCAGACTCTGTAATTGATGGCCCTTAATTAAATCACCGAGTTAGTAAATAAAACAAATAATAAATATCACGGGACAATGTCACACAAATTGACCTAGTCCGAAACTAAGCTCTAGGCTTGAACTATGGGTACTAGACAACGATAAACTTACTTATATAGAGAAATATATACTTAAATACATCGAAAACATCCAAGACTCAAGAACAAATATTCGTGCTCATCATACAAATATCTGCCCTTACCGGGATTTGAACCCAGGACCACATGCTTCGAAGGCAGGCCAACAACCAACTAGGCTAGCGTGTCGTCAGTAAATCATGGTTACCCTATTTTTCGGAACATACCCCCTTAGGATCCTATTCAAACTATTTTATTTTTATGACACTTCAATCATAGTGACAATTCAAATCAGTCATTGACATTCATTTGTTTTGTTCAAGTAGGGAGACCACACTGTTTACAATAAATTATATAATTTTTTTCTTTGCGTGATTAAGTCTGAATACTACATCTAAACACCTACATACCTATATTATTAGGATCCCACTTTAATACTCAATTAAGTCATATCACTTTTGATCACGTCTTTGATGTCACCCTGTATAAGTAATGTCAATTGGGGCGGGTACCACATTCCATACATTTTGCCCATTTTCCTTTGTTTATATTGCATTGTTTCTAACTCGGCCGCCATTACTATCAAGTAATTAAGAGATATCGTAACGTTGACGATACGATAACTTGTGAAAGGCGATATGGTTTTACCCTGTAGAATAGGGGCTCTGGCGGCCTGTGTGCTCGTTTGCCATTTCGTCAAAAATGTATGAAGGTATTTTTTGTTTCACTTATAAATATAATTTAAAACATTCTAGATGGGTGCCTACTGGGGAGGCAACGAGCAAGAAAAACCGGTAACATTTTATTATAAAATGGGATCATTGAAATCTCAGCTACCTCTCACATTGTAGAACTGATGGCTGTTGGGGCGAAAAGGTTCTAGAATGGGAGACCACGTTACGGAAAGCGAAGTGGGAAAAGATGATGCAAAACTGATTTTGTATCATCTTTTGAACATGATGATCCTACAAGGGTTCCTAGTTTAACTACGGAACTCTAAAAGCAATATAGTTTAGTAAACAAGATTGGTTAAAATTTAGTTGAACAGAAGGCCTAATTATTACTGCGGTTTGTCATAAGAAACTTTGTTTTTCAGAAACCTAGGGGTTCGGGACCGAGTGGGGGGGTAAGAAACAACTAATAATAAGACAACTAATCTTCGTCGCCTGTCATTGGGTAGAAACTGAATCACTTAACCAAAATATCTTTAAAACATAGACGCTGGACGTGCACGTCATGTTTTACTGAACTCTTTTTTTACCGCCGCCAAGTATCAAGTAAGTAGACACAAAATAAAAAATAATAAAAAACCGGCCAAGTACATGTCGGACCACGCATAGTGAAGGGTTCCGTAGCTGGGAAGAAAAGTGACCTTGAATTACGTCTCTTATGTTTTGTGTCCCTTTCTTTTCATCCTAAAGAAAGGGACTAAAAACATAAGCTACGTCATTCAAGGTCACTTTTCCTGGCTTCAAGGCGTCGTTCGCTGTGAAATCTCCAGTGTCATATATAAGCTTCTTGGTTTGAGGCTGTAATTTGTACTGGAATAGCAGATGTCAGGAGTAACCGCTTATCTTCTTTTTACTACACTCGCTGCGCTGTAGGATGGTGCCTGTAAAAGCTCATTTAAACACCTATTACACTTGTTTCTTTAAATTTTCATAAATACGACATTGGTATGTGGGTCGTTCTACTTTTTTACCGACAATACATCGTCATTTTTCTATATTTTGCGTTTTTCAATTATTGATAATTATGGTTTTAATTTTAAAATACGTTGCGTGAATTTTTATTTGGATTAATTAATAAATGATTATTTTGGTGGCGATAATGTTTTTTTCTTTGTGGTGATTTTTCAGAATATACCGTGACCGCCGTTTTCAGAGGAGACTAAATTTTGTATTACCACTCTGTCACGCGAATCTATGAAAAACAAACTTATAAAAAAAACACTGGATAGAGAAAGTGAAAGATTATTTAGTACTAATAGATGAATAAATGTTTGGAAATATCGCACTTTTAGATTTATAGTGACCTAATTCAAACATTTTCAGCTTTCGATTTCGAGTCATAAATTTAGTACTATAGAGACCTAAATCGAAATTCAAAATATTTGGGTTAGGTCACTATAATTTTAAAGATGCGGAATATTCAAACACTAAAACATTAATACTCAATACTCTAACTGATAACGTATGGTAAAATGGGACAGGCAATTGTCGGTAAAAAAGAAGATTGACCCATGTAATGATTAATTATTCAAATTCCTGAACGGAGTCGCTAGGTACATACCTATTTTTACATACTTCGCTTGTACATACAGTACAGTAAGTGATTAAAATTACTAAATAAATACTACTGTCACAGGCACCATCCTACAAGGCTTTACTCACGAATTACAAAAATTAAAAAAAGTTACAACAAAGAAAGCCTAATTATAAAGACTGCAATTTTTTTAATCTTTATTTTATAATACTTTCCAGTTTTCACCATACTGGTCACCTGAAGCGCTTAAACAGCAAACAACGGTAAAGTGTTTTTAATTATTTTGTGATGTAAACTATGGATATAAATTATATTTTTCATAACTAACCAGCGAACCGCCAGCGGCTCCGCCCCGCTGTTTATATCTGACATCTATTTTTTTTTCTTTTATAAGAACCTTCTCCTGACAATAATAAACCTAAATAACCTCCTTATAATAAACACAACAAAAATAATTTAGCAAAATCGGTCCTGCCGTTCACGGGTGATGCCGTGACCAAGGAAAATAGGGATTAATTTACGTATGGATTGAGTAACGTAAAACGGAGTGCACAGGGACAACCGAAAAGGAAGCATAATGTTACCAATTATACTACGACTAAAACCCTTCGGAGCAAAATTCACAAAACGCAAAATGTACACAACGCATAATGTGAAATACGCAGGGCGTACAAAACGCAAAACGTACATACGCAAAATGAACAAAAAACCGAAAAGTGTGATGTATTGTCACATTTTGCGTATGTACGTTTTGCGTTTTGTATGTTCTGCGTATTTCACATGCCATTTTGCCATTGGTTACTTTTTGCGTATAGTGTACATTTTGCGTTTTGTGCATTTTGCTCCGAAGGGGACTAAAATATTTTCCAATTGAACGTAACGTTATTTTCATTTAATACTTGTTTTTACTTCTAACAATATATGCCTTATTTTTGGTTTTGTCCCTATTCATCCCATTTTACGGTACAGTAACATACTTCTAAAAATGTATTATATTATTGACAAATGATTTCTTTTTGATTACAGAAAAAACCGCTAAGAGTTCCCAGTGCTCATATGCAGGTATTCTGTCAATAGTTTTATTGTTTACCGATGTAACATTTCATTTCATATTAGTGTATCAATTTGTAAAATTTCCATCGACCACAATGCCACGGGTGACCAGAATGATAATTATTACATACATAAAGTCACGCCTTCATTGCCAGAGTGGGGTAGTCAGAGCTACAGAATACTTCAACTCTAAACTTGTTGATAATTCTGTAACTACATTTTGCACAATCAGGCTAATATCTTTACCAAAGTATTAGTGACAAGTTGTAAGCCCATCGCCTAGCAGTAGTACAAGCCTTTATTCCCTTAGTCGCCTCTTACGACATCCACGGGAAGACATGGAGTGGCACTATTCTAACCCGGCAACCACACGGGCCAATTAAACATGTCATATTTGGGCGTTATCCAAAAAAAGGGTACATCGTTAAGGAGAAAGTTAAGAAAATTTAACATTTTCCATTTTGTCACGAAAATTAGCCATACATTTAAATACGTTAATTTTCGTGCCGAAATGGAAAAAGTTAAATTTTCTTAATTTTGTCATTAACGATGTACACTTCTTTTGGAAAACGCCCATTTGACATTAAAAACATTAGTATGAACTGAGTACGTCTATTAAAAGTATAAGTATGAAATAAATTATAACGAACTAATTTATTCAGTCAATTGGCCGAATCAGAGCTCTCTTACAAGTCTGTAATATGGAGTGAATCTACTAGCACTTCGGACAAAAACATTACCAATACTAAGCGCCGCAAGAAACTCCATTAGGCAAGAGCATGTCGGACGATGCTCAGTGTAGGGTTCCGAAGCCGTTAAAAACTACAAACATAAAACCGGGCAAGAGCATGTCGGACGATGCTCAGTGTAGGGTTCCGAAGCCGTTAAAAACTACAAACATAAAACCGGGCAAGAGCATGTCGGACGATGCTCAGTGTAGGGTTCCGAAGCCGTTAAAAACTACAAACATATAACCGGGCAAGAGCATGTCGGACGATGCTCAGTGTAGGGTTCCGAAGCCGTTAAAAACTACAAACATAAAACCGGGCAAGAGCATGTCGGACGATGCTCAGTGTAGGGTTCCGAAGCCGTTAAAAACTACAAACATAAAACCGGGCAAGAGCATGTCGGACCATGCTCAGTGTAGGGTTCCGAAGCCGTTAAAAACTACAAACATAAAACCGGGCAAGAGCATGTCAGACGATGCTCAGTGTAGGGTTCCGAAGCCGTTAAAAACTACAAACATAAAACCGGGCAAGAGCATGTCGGACCATGCTCAGTGTAGGGTTCCGAAGCCGTTAAAAACTACAAACATAAAACCGGGCAAGAACATGTCGGACGATGCTCAGTGTAGGGTTCCGAAGCCGTTAAAAACTACAAACATAAAACCGGGCAAGAGCATGTCGGACGATGCTCAGTGTAGGGTTCCGAAGCCGTTAAAAACTACAAACATAAAACCGGGCAAGAGCATGTCGGACCATGCTCAGTGTAGGGTTCCGAAGCCGTTAAAAACTACAAACATAAAACCGGGCAAGAGCATGTCGGACCATGCTCAGTGTAGGGTTCCGAAGCCGTTAAGTAAAACAAACATAAAAATCAACAAGTAATAACTAATTTTCTATTTAAAGTCAATTGGTGCCGTCTTAGATGATTTTAGTAGGTATAAAGACTTTAATCGCCTGCATCTCAAGAACTAATGATTTCTAATTAGTCGTGATAGTTTTTCTTACAAATTCGTTATATGTGCTTTCATTTAAGTTTTTTTTCTGATTTTTAGTATTTACTAGTTTTGGCTGTAGGGGGGGGACGGGACACTTGACTCTAACAAAAATTAGCGCTTTAAAGCTTAATATTTCTAGACAACCGAAAAAAAAATGAAAATAGAACTTTGTATTTAAATAATTTATGTGCCCTTGTTTAAGGAGACTCGATGCGGTACAAAATTGCCAATGTATGGCGTTTTGGAACGTAGTAGCATCGCGTCATCTGTCAAAAACTACTTAAACTTGCTGCTGTATCCAGGGCATAAAAAAATTACGCTTTGTGATTGGCTAGTACTGCAACATTACGGACGCCGGTGGTGTGATAATTTTTCTTTTCAAAGCTGCGAAGTTTACGTTTTTTCTGTGAAAATAAAAATCAGACCTTAAGCTTAAATAGTTAAAATATATTCTAAGAAAATGAGTAGTGACAGTGACGAAACATCTTTAACTCCTCAAGAAATAAATATTTCAATTATCTTGTGTAAAGGAAGTCGGATAGTAGAACTCGATAATATAGTACTTACGATATTTAGTTTTCTTATATAGGTACTCGTATTAATGATTTAAATTATTAATTTTAATGAACTCGTACAAAAAGTATTGTGTCATAATCAAACTTTTTAATCTCGTACCTTACTTAGGCCACTCAGCAAGCTTCGTGGCCTAAAAACGGTACTCGACTAAAAAGCTCTCTATTATATTATAACACGATTGTGAAAAATACTACCTTAATGCTATTTTTAATTTGCTTTTTCT
The DNA here is from genome assembly GCA_949316455.1 of Acleris holmiana. Classification (NCBI taxonomy): domain Eukaryota; kingdom Metazoa; phylum Arthropoda; class Insecta; order Lepidoptera; family Tortricidae; genus Acleris; species Acleris holmiana. Next base: position 4,357,530 of record OX438787.1, read on the forward strand.
GAACGCATCATAGAGGATTTATGATATGCGTGTTTAAATACTTGAATGTAATAGTTTGTTTCTCGTATTTTGCTTCATACTACAAAATACTTGAGCAAAACTTGAGATTTTCATTGCTTCCTTTCTTTAAAAAAGATCTGGTGAGATTATTCCAAGACTCTGCCATAGCAACATAAATAACCACGAAAAATAAAAGTTCTTTGCAGCTGTGTAAACATTTTTTAAAATGTTGTGATGATGTGGGTTTAGAACTGCCAAACAATTCTTAAGTTTGTTATATTAATTTCCGAGTACCGAAAAGCGTGGGGTGCCTTTTTTGTGATTAATTCGTTGCTTGACTCACCATGAAGTAACATATTTTAAATTAATTAGAAGGTAATTAAACAGGATAACGTGTTCGAGTCACGGGTAAAAAAAAACAGCGTCTTCCGCGTCGTCGTTAATATTTTCATCACACTTGCTCATAAAGGGTGTTATTACACGCAGTCATACAGAGCAGTTATAGCCGATTTACCTCTCAAGAGTTATGGATTTTTGTAGGTCCTGAGGGAGTTATGAGCTTAGTTTTAAATATAGAATCCACTCATTTTTTTCTATCTTCAAAACTTATCCGGTACATTCAACTACATTATATTTATATTTTGGGTACCGACAATTGCCTGTCCTCATTTTACCATACGTTATCAGTTAGAGTATTGATTATTAATGTTTTAGTGTTTGGATATTCGTCCAAACATTTATTCATCTATTAGTACTAAATAATCTTTCACATCCAGTGTTTTTTTTGTAAGTTTGTTTTTCATAGAATCGCGTGACAGAGTGGTAATACAAAATTTAGTCTCCTCTGAAAACGGCCACTCTGTCACAGTATATTCTGAAAAGCCACCATAAAGAAAAAAACATTATGGCCACCGAAATAATCATTAATAAATCCAAATAAAAATTCACGCAACGTATTTTAAAATACGTTGAAAAACGCAAAATATAGAAAAATGACGATGTATTGTCGGTAAAAAAGTAGAACGACCCTTTTACCATTATTTTAGAGACATTTTGCAATTATTTTATTAAATAACATTATGAATTCGGTAGAACCCTGCTTGTCAAAATTGACAACTAAACGAAGCTCTTAAGTGTTATCTGTGGAAGACTAAATTGAAAAAAAAACGCCATTTGTTTGATTGTTGTTTTTCTTTAATTCTGAGTTTTGTTTTGACACGTTTTCCTGGTTTACTCATATCATAATGATAGGTTAAGAATTATCATTGTCACCAGTAAAATGTTAGAAAATGGCTGACTGTTGAGGTTTTGCGGCGCTTTTTCTCAGTAATGGTCTTCTCCTTGAAAGCGCTGGTAGATTTTTAACGTGTAAAAGTGTCCGTGCGGCCTATTGATTTAATAAACAACTCTTTTTTATCCTATCGTTTGCTTTTTTAGCGGTATACCCCAAAAGAGAAACTGGTAAAATTGTATTATTTTAATTTTATTCTGGTTTTGAAGTCTACATAAGTACAGTCGACTACAGTGAGATATATCCACTTTTGGACCTTATATATAACATACATAATCTTTTAGTCGACTGTGCATGATCACTTTTTTATATATTTTTGTATATTTTCGCAAAAGTAAACAGGAAGTCATTTTGGAGGTGAATTGCAAAAACACTGAAAAAAGAGTATTTTTGAATCTCGTAAAAAATTACACGCTCTTTTGCAAAAATATAAAAAAAAACATACGTTTTTAGATGACTTGCACGGCAATAAATTGTAATTTTTTTCATACCTTTTAGACGTCGAAACAATTCGCGAATATGGGATATTAAACCCAGCAAAATTCACAAAACAGTCGCCGGTTTCAGGTCAATTCATCAAAAAAAATAGCACATATATTGTGATGGCACCAGTGTTGGACACTTTAAGCTGACAGGCACCAATAATGGACACTTTACTCTGAATTCAAAGATGATCAGGTTATAAATTGATTGTTGCAAAAAAAATGAATAACCTTTATCTTCTGTAAAATAAGAATCAAGTGTCCGTCATTGGACCTTGTTCATTACTGGTTCGATCACCCTACATTCGTTGAAAATCGAAATTATCTTTCGTGTTGCGCATTAAAATTTGTGGAAATAAAGTATTTCAACTGTAAAATCACGTGAAGAATAACTATGCGAAATAACCAATCGTTTTGTTTTAGGTTCCATATGAAACTATAAAAAAATTGACGGACCAAGCAATAATGGTAAGGTTGAATTTAACGTTTGATTATTAGTTACAGGGTGATGGATACGTGGTACATTTCTTTTACCTATTGTAGAGGTTATTTGCACCAAAAAGTATATAACATATACTACGGTTTGTATATGATACTTTAGTTATGATAGTTTAGTTGTATATGGTAGTTTAGTTAGTTAGTTTAGTTTAATTAGATGTGAACTGCCAAATTCACTTGCGCGTAGCCGCTCGCATGCTCTGTTTACGCGGCGGCATCTTTTGTGTTGATTTTTTACATGGGACCTTATTGGGAGATCAGAAACCATAGGAGATAAACTGTCTTAGCAAAGCAAACATTAGGTCTTTTATTGTTAAAACATTTTTGGTATAGTATTTTTTTGGTCAAGATTTGTGTTTTTTTTATGTAAATTAACTCAGTTTCATGTAAGGGTCATTACATTATTTAAAAAAAAATAACAGCAGAAGCTGGTCAACACTAATATGTTTTTTCATACAATTTGTAAGCAGAGTGTTAACCTCGTAATACCCAGTGTGTAAGAGGTACATAATCAAGGCAATTTAGCTGGAACTATATTTTAATATGCATAAAGTTCATTTTTATTTGCTTCAAATTTGAAAATGCTATTTAAGAGCAAAGGTAAATTAATTTTATTTCCCTGGTGGTAGATTCAATTTCCCTCTTACAAAAATCGTACGGTGGGCTTTACAAGGTTAATAAAACTATTTCTTTGTAAAATAAATTAGGCAGCTTCAATTCAATAATGTCACCCTGTTCACTCTGAATAATCTTTGTAGCGGGAAAAGGTAACGCGCACGCGTACCGCGTATCAAGTAGCCTCACCCCCCCAACGTCTGTACCCCTAAGTACGATAGCGCTCGAAATTGTTGACATCCCTACAGCGGTTAAGAGCGTCGGTGGACTAGTCAAGTGGCTTAGGGGGTCGACTCTTGATCGTAAGGTACCGAGTTCGAACCACCGCGGTCACCATGACCCATGAGTTTTTCTAACTTAAGCAAATTTTCTAACTTAACTTTTTCTAATCTAACCCATCATATCATCATATCAGCCGAAAGACGTCCACTGCTGGACATAGGCCTCCCCCAAGGCTCTCCACTTAGACCGGTCTTGTGCCTTCCGCATCCATCGCGATCCCGCCACCCTTAGCCGGGTCTCTGCCGGTGATTCACTGAAGCACCCCCTGCCCCACCGTTACCATGGCCGCTACCGGAGCCAGGAATAGCAGGGCCGCCGGGGACTAGGGGTCTGGGCCGATATTGTGGATTCATTTTTTAATTTGGGGGGAAAATGCCATAGTCGCCACGCTTGGCAGGCGGGTTGGCGACCGCAGTAATACCTGGTAGTTCGCGGAGGACGCTGCTGCCCATCTCCCGGTTTATCCCTTAGTCGCCTCTTACGACACCCACGGGAAGAGATGGGGTGGTGCTATTCTCGACCGACACCACACGGCGGTCTCGACCGACACCACACGGCGTCTAACCCGATAATGATTTAATAATTTTTCTTACTTAACCCGATGCTAATATGGTGAAGGAAAAACTTCGTGAGGAAACCTGCACATTCGAAAAGCTTCGAGAGTGTGTAAGATAAGATAAGATACGATCCCTAGAGCGGTCACAGACTAGCGTTTTTTGCGTAGGTATCGTCGTTTTTATGCATTTGTAAACGCACATCTTGTACCTACATGCGTAGACGCGCTTATAAGGTAGATGCATGCAAACACGCTGGCGTAAGCGCATACGAGCGCTTTACTTTGATTGAAGCGCGAAATGTAGCGCGAGTTCTAGCGAGTTAGCGAGTTCTGGTGAGTTAGCGAGGGTTTAGCGGTAAGACCGCCTGTTGTATACCTATGATTTAAATGTACTGTTCCATGTTCTGATTTAATTTTTTAATTTTTGGTGTTCAATAAAGAGTATTTGTATTGCATTATGTATTGTTATCCAATCAAGACTTTAATGCCTCGGTAAAGCGTATGCGTACGCGTAATGTGTCGTCACGTTCGACTGCGTTGTATAGTTGACATATTGTATGGGGTTTCATACTATACAACGCAATGGAACGCGGAACGCACGTGCACGTCAAGCGCATGCATCCGGTGTGGCTCGGCGTTACTCGTACGCGCAGAAGAAACGCGAGGCTAAAACCGCCTTTTGCAGTGGAATTCACCTGACTTGACGATTTTGATTCCAGAAATTCCTTCAGAACAGGCAAGCAAACCAGCAAAACACTACTTCAAATAATGCTCTTCGATCCGGTGTAAGACAAACTATAATTATTTAATCATAGTTGTTAGTAAATTGGGCTCTATTTTACTTGCTAAGTAAGACCTGAATGCTTTTGGCATTTTGACGAAGTATATATTTCCGTATAAGTATATTTATCGTTATCTAGTACCCATAGTACAAGCCTAGTTTGGGACTAGGTCAATTTGTGTGACATTGTCCTGTGATTTTTTATAATGATATCGTGTTGTTTTTAACTCGGCTGCCATTACTATCAAGAAAAAAAGAGCTATCATCATAACGACAATAAGATTACATGTCAAAAGCAACAACATTATACCGAGTAGACTTAAATCCGGTTTTATAAAGGCCCGTTAGTAAATATATCAGAACAAACTTTTGACATTCTCGGGGGCTAATTATGGCCATATTTATAGCGTTACTAAACGCGTACGAAACATCCGTCACTTTCTGACAAGTACAGTACGAGAGTGACGGGTGCTTTTTCCACTGCAATAAACGCGACCATAAGGGAGCGACTACACCGACGCCTGAAATACAGTTTAAGGATAAACGGGGAATACAGTTTCAACGACTTTCAGAGCTCATATTTACCTACTAAAATGACAAAATCTAACCTTGATGTTGTTTTTGTGATATAACAATATCACAGGGCAATATGTCACACAAATTAACATACTCGAAAATTATTGATATCTAACACGACGGTTTGAGCCTTTGTCCGGTTAAGGACAGATTCTGGTTATAGTAGTTTCTTATTATGGCAGATTCGTGTTAGGGCAGAAGTATAGCCATCATAAAATTGTTAATATGTATTTATATCCTTCATGATCACACCTGGGATAACTCAGGGCAAGTTCTAGGGATTTGATATCGATAAAAAAGATGTCGATGTAATTAAATTAATACCTAAATGTGTATTTTGACCATTGTCGATTACTATAAAGAGGTTCAATTTCATATCTGGTATCGAGCCGACGCTAGATGACAGCATTGCAACAATAAAAAGAGTTTAAGCTGATTTATCGAAATTGTATGTGAACAAAAACGGGGAATGTATTCAAAAAAAGGATGGTTGATGGTGTAAAGGATAGTTTTAAAAAAATACTGAAATTTCAATAACCAACTTGAATGAGAAATCGGCTTTGAGTCATTATAAATATTTTAAGAATGCCTCGTCGACCACCACTACTGTGGAGGATGAGAGAACGTATAGCAGTTTAAATAATATTGATTGTTTATTATGAAAACTATTTTAAAATAAACATATCAATATTTGTTTTAATTTGTTTATTTTCATATTTAAAAATGAGGAGAAAATAAGTAATATTTATTTATGTCGAATAACATTTAGATTTTGGCAGTAACATCGATATATTTTTTTGTCGATAGAATATTTGCTACATCACTTTCGTATAGATGCCCCGAGTTATCCCAGGTATGTTCATGACATAAGTGCAGTAGAATTGGTTTAAAATGCAGTAAATTGGAATAATTAATGGCGCCAGAGTTGGAGTAGTCTCAGTTAACAGACACAAAGAATCGATACTACTCTTAAGAGGGCGCCAAGCGTCCTGTGGCGCCCTCAATAGTTTTATTGTGTTTTCTAATAAACTAAAGTATTATCCTAAAATCTGAGAATGCTTTACTGTTGTACAAATGAATACGCAATATATAGCATACATGACACACTTTAATAACTTTTAACCTTCGTGTAGTCAACTTAACGGAAATGGTGGCCACTTTTTTTCCGTTAAGTTGCTCACTCTTAGTTCAATTGTTGTTAAGTTATGTCATATTTTTTATAAATTGTGTAATGACTTGTACAACAGTAAAGCGCTCTGTGATTATAAATTAATACTTTAGTTTATTAGAAAATACAGTAAAAGTAGTGAGGGCGCCACTGGATGCTCTGCACCCTCTTAAAGCAAAGAAACGGTTAAAATTAAAAATCAAGTGTCTATTACGTTACGTAATTTTCTTCATCCAAATTACTTTTAAGCTAAGTGCAAGAAAAGACAAAGAACTAAATTTATATATTTTGTTAAACCGCGGACAGACAGACAGACGGACAGAAGGACATGGCGAAAATATAAAGGTTCCTAGTTGATTACGAAACCCTAAAAACGCTTCCACCACGTTTTGGAAATAATTATTGTTATGGTAACGCGTGCTTTAAGCATGCCTGGTATAGAAACTAGTCACTAAACGTATAAAATATTTTTGTTTTTAACCTTGTTAAAGAAATTTAAATGTATGCTTTTCTTTTTAGATAAACAACAATGGCCGAAGGTCATTTGGAGACCGCGGCATTTCGGTAATAAATAAATAAATGCCATCTTAATTGCTATTATATCTTATCCTACTTCACAACATAGTATAAAACAAAGTCGCTTCACGCTGTCTGTCTGTCCCTATGTATGCTTAGATCTTGAAAACTACGCAACGGATTTTGATGCGGTTTTTTAATGGATAGTGTTCAAGAGAAAGGTTTATATGTATAATACTCTTACCCAGAGCGAAGCGAGGGCGGGTCGCTACAAAGGTAAAAGATTGTAAGAAGTTTTTAATGTCTGTCTTTTAATGCCAGTTAAGGTCAAACGTTAGAGCTGACTTTTATACAAAAGTAATTTGGATTATAAAATATACGTTACTATCTTCCACACGCGACTTCCTACGCGTATAAATCAATTGCCGGAAAATAGCGATATAAAAAGTAGTACATGTGTTAATCCAAGGTATAAGCTGTTTGAATTCCAAATTTCATCAAAATCCGTCCAGTAGTTTTTGCGCGAAAGAGTAACAAACATCCATCATATCTTATAATATAAGTGGGATAAGGATATGATCCCAGTAATGGCCAAGGACTAATGTTGAACACTTTATTTTATTTTAAAGAAGAAAAGGGTTCTTAATTAATTTTGGACATTCAGTTTATACTGTATAAGTTTTTAATGAAGAGTAGATTATGCGAAGTGCCCAATACTCGTGCCATTAAGTAGCTTATTCCAATTTACTGCATATTAAATCAATCCTACTGCACTTATGTGGTCGCGTCAGTGATAGAAATATTAATATTTTATACCTAGTCATTTTTCCTCATAGACCTTAGTCGCCAAAAGGACTCCGAGGTTCAATAGAGGAGGTCAAAAGTTCTTAAGATACCTAACTGATCGCACAGTTAACACCACAGCGAGAGAGTTTGGGTCAGCATTTGGATTTCCTTACATTTTATTGCCATTTTAGATGTTTTTCTGAACATGCACAATTCCGGCGTTAGCCGCAGATTCAATCAGTTGGTTATCAGATTTCATTAAAAGCATCCCCTGGCGAGGAACAAGGCTTCAAAATAGCCTCTTTAGTATGAATGCACTCTGACCCTTATTAATTGACCGCAAGGGCATTAGTATAGATTAAACACAAACAAACAGGCCAGGGCCTCTATTCAGGTGCGTTAAAACGATTTCGTGTTTGACACGTTTAAGAATCGTTTATGTCACAGTCGCCATTATTGTAAATGTCATAAGAGTTATCAAAACGTTGACAATACGGAAACAGGTCAAAAACGATATCGTTATAACGCAGTTGAATAGAGGCCCTGGGATTCTTCACGGTAATAACGATATCGTTTTTGACATGTTTCTGGGCTGGGATTCTACATGGTAATAAGAATATCGTATTTGACGTGTTTCCGTATTGTCAACGTTTTCATAACTCTTATGTCATTCACAATAATGGCGACTGTGACATAAACGATTCTAAAACACGCCAAACATGATATCGTTATAACGCAGTTGAATAGAGGCCCTGTATTGTCAATGTTTTGATAACTCTTATGACATTTACAATAATGGCGACTGTGACATAAACGATTCTAAAACACGCCAAACATGATATCGTTATAACGCAGTTGAATAGAGGCCCTGTATTGTCAATGTTTTGATAACTCTTATGTCATTTACAATAATGGCGACTGTGACATAAACGATTCTAAAACACGCCAAACATGATATCGTTATAACGCAGTTGAATAGAGGCCCTGTATTGTCAATGTTTTGATAACTCTTATGTCATTTACAATAATGGCGACTGTGACATAAACGATTCTAAAACACGTCAAACGCGATATCGTTAAAACGCAGTAGAATAGAGGCCCAGCAGTGTTGACATTGTTTTGTCCGGTGCAGGGGTAAGATAACAGATGCAATGACTAGTATAGAGGCATTCTATCTCACTCCTCAGGGATTGCAACGCATCTGCGTATCTATTTTATTGAAACACCTTTCAACACGTTTGTTGAAAGGTACTTTAAAAAATTGATAAGGTAACAACACCAATGTTCGACACTTTTAGCTGACATGCACCAATAATCGACAGAAGCTTTCAATTCTAAGATCATAGGACATTGACTGTTGCAAAACAAATGAATAACTCTTATCTTCTTTGAATAAGAGTCAGTGTCGAACATTGGTCCTTTGTCGAGTACTGGTGTCTTTACCTTACGTAGATGCATTACGCATATCATTAAAATATTAAACATATCATTTTCAGAATTGTCATTTAATCGAAAGGCATTTCTCGCCGCATGAGTTAATTTTTACCCGACTGCGGCAATGCCCAAAAGGAGGGTTATGTGTTTGAGCTGAATATATGTACGACTGTATTGTTTGACGACACGTTGGCCTAGTTTGGAGTGACCCTGCCTCCGAAGCCAGCGGTCCTGGGTTCAAATCCCGGTAAGGGCAGATGTTTGTATGATGAGCGCGATTTATATTTATATTTGTTCCTGAGTCTTGGATGTTTTCTATGTATTTCTTTATATAAGTAAGTTTATCGTTGTCTAGTACCCATAGTACAAGCTTAGAGCTTAGTTTGGGATTAAGTTAAGTGTGAGATTGTCCGATATTTATTTATTTATTTTATGTTCCCTCGTAGAGGCTGGATGGATGGGCCGATTTCAACAAGCGAGGTGTCGTTAGATTCGTCCTAACGTCGCAAGTGTCACTAGTACTTACATCAAAACAAAAACAATATAGCGGCACTAAAAATACATAAAGGATAATTAACTGGGTATCAGTTTGGCGAGCTTGTAATTGTTTTATTACGCATGTACCTTTTTAAAAAAAAAAACATATATACGACATTATCAAAACATGTAGTCGGGTTTTAAAAACTTGCTTAGACTTAGTGTTAGACTTGTTTCTGGTAGCCACAAGTCTAACCTAACCTACGTAATTAATGTTAAAAATATCCTGAAAACATCATGGTTTCGCAGAAAACAGCGTTCGATGAAATAAAATTCAATAAAGTGAAATTCGGAAAATAATGGGTTACCCTTTTGCAGTCATGGTATTGTCATTGCGAGATTGCCTTCTTGAGATTGCATATGAGCTTCAGAGTCCAATTACCATCAGCCCCCTATTTCACCATCTTGACAATGAAAGGTGACAGGTGTCATTTCAGTGTACATGGCGCAGTTAATATGAAACCTAGTGTACGTATCAGCGTGTTAACTTTGCAATGTATACCGAATTGGTGGCCTCTGTGCTCTTTTTCCTTCTCCACGTAATAAAAAAGCAATAAGCTGCAGCTGCTTAGTTGCTAATGTCTTTGTTTGATGAACTCTTCTTTATATTGTTAACGCTATATTTTTTGTTAACAGCTGCCCGATTTTATAAGACAGGTATTTATGACATCATATTTATTTGTTTTCAATAAAAGTCCCAACCCAGTTAAATACTTTTCTTCACAATTGTTCTAAAATGATGTTATTACACGGAGGCGTATAGAGTAGTAATAGCCGATTTACCTCCAGCGGGAGTTATGAGATTAGTAAATAGTTTTAAAATATAGAATACACTCGTACATTAGTTCAGGCTAAGGCGGTTTAATCAGCTAAGTTTTTTTCCTGTTTTTAAAACTTGGCTACAAACAAATTTTACTACACATACACACACACACACACAAACACATTACACCATGCCTTCATTCCCAAAATATGGTAGGCAGAGCTCTGCTATAGAAATACCAACAACTCTAAAAAGATTTCTTGATAATTCTGTAACTACAATTTACCAATTTTACTGTACTTTAATAAAACTTATCCGGTACATTTAATTGCATTATATTTCTATTTTACTATTATTTCAGAGACCTTTGCAATTATTTTTATACAATTTATTTTGAAAATCGATATTATCTGGCAGTTTGCCCTGTGAAGTATGAAAAGAAATGACAGTTCTTAGCATTATCTGTGGAAAACTATATTAAAAAAAAAGTTGGCATTTTGACAATCTCTTTTAGCGAGTCGAGTGCCATTTTATTGATTATTGCTTTCTTTGATCGTCTATTTTTTTTGTTTCCTTGCAAATGTGATGAAAAACATTGTGTGTATCACGGGCAGTAAGGAGATCACAAACTCGAGTCATTAAAAGCCCTCCGTCTTCGGCGTTAGGATTCTAATACTGTCGTTAGTTCTTCCCTTCTTACTTCCCCACATGGCGCTACTGTTGAACGTCACATTGAGTACCTAACGAGGCGTTTCTTTCTTTATACTCCGGTACAAGGTAGTGTCTTTTTGTTTTTAGCATCTGGACCTGTAATTTTCTTTGGCTAAACCTATTTATGCTTTTGAAATGTTACATTTTATTCTGTCCACATAATACGGTCCAAGAGCTACATCAATTGTTAAGCTTGAGCGAAAAACGCCGCAAGAAAAGTTTCTTTTATGCTCATAATTTTCAATAATTTAATTTAATCAGTGCTGCTAGCTTGTGCAGAGTCCGTCTTTATCGCTTCCACCATCTTATCCACCTACCGCCAGCAGTGTTCGCTTTGTTGTATTCCGGAGGAGAAGACAACCAGTGAAATTACCACCAAAGAGGCATTCCATCTTAGTCCTCAGGATTGGCAACGCATTTGAGGTCTTAGGATTGAGATTATAGTCTTGAGAATTAAAATGACGCAGATTCCACTTACCATCAGGAGGTCCGAGTGCTCGAGTGCCTACTCCTTGCCATCTTTTTTAAATGTATTTTTTTCTATAGCAGTAATAGCAGTACACACTCTTTGAAAATGTCCAATGTCTACGGTTCATGATATACAATCGCGAGCGTCAACATGGGACCCATATAAAAAAAAATATAGCTTATCGTCGTCATTAGAGGTTCAAAGCCATTTGTAACTTACAAGTTTATAACAAACTCAATCTTATTGATGTAAAATGTTTGAATGACTTTAGACCTAAGATGGGTCCTAAATTAATGTTTGTGACTGTACAGCCCGCTGACAGACAGAAAGATAGCGTAGGCTTAGTAAAAGGGTCCCATTGGCAACCTTTGGGTACGGAATTTACTAGAATTCAATTTACAACTGCAATTAGGTACTAATTTGGTAATCTTTACCATTTTACGACGTGATTTATCCCCAAGGACCATCTTTGTAGATTGTAAATACACTTTCTGCTAATACGATTAAGGGCCAGTGTTCGACACTTTTAGCTGACAATGCACCAATAATCGACAGAAGCTTAGATCATCGGGTTATACCTAACTGATTGTTGCAAAACAAATGAATAACTCTTATCTTCATTGGATAAGAGTCAGTGTAGAACATTGGTCCTATGCGAGTACTGAGGCCGTTACTTATGTACAGTTAGACCTCCCCGATTTATATTTAGTAAGCGCGCATATGTACTTATCTGGAATTAAAATATGTAACCATTTGCCTGAACATTTTAAATCGCTAAATGGGATTAGATTTAAAACAAATCTCAAGTAATGGCTATCAATTGAAGGCTTATATAATATTGAAGGCTTTATTAAGATTGACTGACAGTGATTTCTCTTATGAAGACATTGAATTTCTTAATTCTGATGTTGGTGCTGATTCTGACTAATAAATACCTGAATTGAAATGGATTTTTTTATCTATCTCAAAGAAATGACAATGTATAACCCTCACTGAATAAAGATTTATGAATTATACAATTTCAATGTATATTTTAGATTGCTTTTGTATGCCCGAAATGGGCAAGGTGTTGGACACTTTATACGACAATGAATACAATGATCTAGTGTTCTGAGACAATGAATCTTATCTTTTCTAATAACTCACTTGCGAATACGTTGACGAACTACGTGGTCGTCACGTAAGTAAATATTTCATCACATGACCGTTCATGTCTCAACTTTGGTCGCGAACGATTTAATAGAGTACCTACACTTTGGTATCTTCCTAGAGTTTTTTCTAAACTGTATTTTTTTACAGTCTCCTGCCGATGTGCACGATTATGCTTCTGATGCATATATAAAGGTACCTAGTCTTAAATCTGATGGGTCCAATTATAGGCCAATATCCTTCGCAACGCTAGCTGCCAAAGTGCCAAAACATAGCGAGTTCGCATTCTGAACTGACCTTTATCTTTCTGAAATCTTAGCAATAAAATATTATGACTATTAAAATTATGACATTTAACTATTATATTGTCACACTAAAAAAATATGACATCTAATATTATGGGAAATAAAGCTTCTGAAAGCTAATAATGACTATAATTACGACACGCAGGCTATAGTTAGTAGTGACCCTGCCTCCGAAGCTAGTCCAGGGTTCAAATCCTGGTAAGGGCAGATATTTGTGATGAGCACGAGTATTTGTTCCTGAGTCTTGAATGTTTTCTATGTATTTAAGTATGTATTTCTCTTTATAACTATGTTTATCGTAGTCTAGTACCCATAGTACAAGCCTAGAGCTTAGTTTGTGACTGGGCTAATTTGTGTGACATAGTCCTGTGATTTATTATTATTATTATTAATGGTTTTTTTTGCAAGTTAAATTATGACAAGTAAAGGGATTTGTGAAGGGCCAGTGTGATTTTAATTCTTGTTTCGCCTGCTCGGTTGACGGTTAATCTTACATAATAAATTTAGCCTTTCTGTTACTTAGCAAACTCAAGGTGCTGGTCCAACACCGGACGGAAATCCTTATTCTATACAGGTACAGTTTTCAATACTAAAAAAAACAATTATTGGGTCCAGGAATTATCCTGGTGGAGATTTTTGTGAGTGGGACTTTGAATCTACCATCAAGGCAATAAAATTCAATTACCTTTGCTCTTAAATGCCGTTTTAAATTTTGGACTTTAAAATGAACTTTACACTTATTAAATTATAGATTAAACTAAATTGTCTTGATTATGTACGTCATATGGAGCACCGGGTCTTACAAGGATGAGAGATATTCCGGCTGAGGGGTGACATGTTTCGGCGATTTCGTGGCCGCCGGCTAGCTGACATCGCGAAAGTGTTTTAGTAGTGGTGTTAATTTTAAGTTATGTTATATATTGTTAAGTACATATGCTGGTCTGCAAGGAATTTGTAAATATGGGCCATCCTCGGTGAGAGCAAAGCGTAGCGAGCTAGCTTTCTAAACTGACCTATCCGAGTCGTTTCTTTCCCGATAGGTCTATTAACCTTTTCTCAATTCTTAGCAAAAAACTGCTATAGTTCTCATAAAATGTCTATACATATTTGTAAGTGACTGATTGTTTCTTAAACAAATGAAAATAAAATGTTGTGATCTATAAATATTATGATTGTTCAAATTATGTATCATGATCATTATGATACTTAACTATTAAAACACTAAAAAATTATGGCATCTTATATTATGGGAAATAACGCTTCTGAAGGCTATATAAAGACTTGCCTTTCTGAAATCTTAGCAAAAAAAATTATGACTATTAAAATTATGCATCATGATCATTATGACATTTAACTATTATATTGTCACACTAAAACAATATGACATCTAATATTATGGAAAATAAAGCTTCTGATGGCTAATAATGACTATAATGGTTTTTTTCTATTGCATATTAAATTATGAGAAGTAAAGGGATATTTGAAGGGGTGTGTAATGATCGGTATAAACATAATTCATATAATTTCATTTGATATCATAACATTTGATATAATTTTTAAGGATATAATCACTCATTTTATATAATAAACGATTGGTATATTATCAAAATATCTATTTTTATTTACTATAATTATCATTTGGTATATCATTTATTTATTATAAACATCATTTGGTATAATCATCATTTTGTATAAAAATCATATTGTATAACTATCATGTGGTATATTATTTTTTATTGCCACATATTTAAAATAATTTTAACGCCTATGATTATTTACGTAGCAAAGACTTTTAGATTTTTTGGTACAACGCTGACCGTGAGGCAAAGTCGACGGAGCTCCGCTTTGCGGAGCTCCTATTCCGCGTAGTTATGGCGCTTCGCGCCTTGACACAATTCTAACCTAACCTAACCTATATATTAGTTGAGACCTAGGAGTTACCGCTACGGTCACAATAGGTAACTAACAAACCGACCCTTGTGGTTGGACACGAGTTAGTATAGACAGTATTTTTTTTATACCAACTGTACTTTATATGATATTAACTTTATATCATAAGTTGATTATAGTAAATATGCATTATACTTAATGCATGTTATATAAAATATTTTTAGAACAAATGATCGTTATATAAAATGATAATTATATCATATTTAAATATATTAAATGTTGTTATATGATTCAATACTTATATCAAATGAGCGTTATATCGACTGATATTATAGAAAATATTTTTATATCGATCGTTACGCACCCTATTTGAAGAAGGGCACGTGCGATTTTAACTCTTGTTTTGCCTGGTTCGTTGACAGTAAATCTCGAATAAATAAATTTTGCCTTTCTGTTACTTAGCAAACTCAAGGTGCTGGTCCAACACCGGACGGAAATCCTTATTCTATGCAGGTACAGCTTTCAATACTAAAAAATAAATGGATACAGGAATTATCCGAAGTAACAGGTTGCAAGCCCATCGCCTAATAGTACAGTCAAGGTCATAAATATGTATACACTTTAGTACCTTGTCTATTTAACGTCATGTTTAAACTGCCATATGAAATTGTCACAGCGTTAAAGTGACAAGGCACTAAAGTGTATACATATTTATGACCTTGACTGCTACAAGCCTTTATTCCTGTAAGCCGACATTTCCCATACAAAATGCGATAACGTTTCTTTCCCCTGAAACATAGTCCAAATTTAACGAATTTTGTAGATATTGTGGCCATTGCCAGTGAAAATCTATTCTGAGTGTAAAAGTAGCTCTGTCTGTTTGTTACGCATTCAGGGATAAACCGCTAAGCCGATTTAGATGAAATTTGGTAATAATAATATGGAGATAGTTCGAGTCCCGGGGAAGGAATTATTAAGTTGTATTTTTTTTTTCTCTTTACCTGTTTTGATTATTTTTAGTAAAATTAATTTGATGATTTTAATTATTAAATTAAGATACTCGCATGTGCAAAAATAGTTGTGAAGTTTTAATTCAAGATATAATTATAATTAATGTGTTTTTATGCCTGTGATTGATAAGAAATAAATATAGGTATTATTGCTACATTAAATTTTACTTACGAGGGGCGGCTGAAAAGTTCTAAGCCTAAGGTAGAAAAAAAAGGTTCAGATTTTTTTTACTATTTTTATTTTTCAATATAATCTCCCTCTAATTCAATGCATTTATTACATTTTTTAAATAATGCTTTTAGCCCGTTAAAAAAATAAGTTTTATTTTGGCTGTCGAAATGTTCCTGTACAGCCGCCTTCATCTCTTCATCACTGCCAAATCGCTTTCCCCTTAAATCTTTCTTCAAATTGCTGAATAGAAAATAATCACTAGGGGCCAGATCTGGACTGTAAGGTGGATGATCAATTTCCTCGAAGCCAGTTTCCTTCAGAGCAAGCTTGGCAACACGAGCGGTGTGAACGGGGGCGTTGTCTTGCAAAAACAAAATGCCTTTGCTCAGTTTGCCCCTTCGTTTCTCGACTATGGCTTGTCGCACTTTTCTTAATAGCTCAGCATAATAAACTGCATTTATTGTAGAGCCTTTCGCCAAATAGTCTATTAAAAGAATGCCATCGCAATCCCAGAACACGGTGGCCATTAGCTTAGACGCCGATCTTTGAACCTTGAATTTCTTTGGCGGCCTTTCACCCTTTTCGATCCACTGCATAGATTCAGACTTCGACTCTGGATCATACTGTCTGATCCATGTTTCATCAACAGTTACTATGCGGGAACAAACTTCATCTAAACCTTCTTCACATAATTCTAAAAATGCCTGAGAAGTTTGAACACGACGTTCTCTATCGAAAGCTGTGAGCATTTTCGGCACCCAACGAGCACTTACTTTTGTCATATGCAAATGTTGATGCAAAATCTCTCCAACTCTTTCCTTACTAATACCTAAGGCTTCAGCTATTTGCCAAACCTTAATTCTCCGATCCTCTAATACTAACTTTTTGACTTTTTCAGTATTTTCTTCAGTCCCAACCGATATTGGCCTTCCTGAGCGAGGATCGTCTTCGATCGACTCCCGTCCAAGTTTAAAAAGTCGACTCCATTTTTTAACAGTGGCATGAGAAGGGCCAGATTCACCGTAAATACTAGACATTTCTTCAAAAATTATTTTCGGCGATTTGTCACTTTTTGTGAGGAACTTAATGACTGCACGGTGCTCAATTTTCGTGATATGCGTTGATAATTCACACATGATGACCTTTAGCGTCGGATATCTCGAGATGTAATAAACAGAAGACGACATTTTTTTCTTTTATTTATTAACTTTTTAAATGGTCTTTTTAGTGGCCAGTATCGCTAACGCATATGCAACCTCAACATACCTTAGGCTTAGAACTTTTCAGCCGCCCCTCGTACTTTAAAGTTGCATTCTAGGACAGTTCAAATCATTACTTATTTTATTTTTAAATTTAAGTATCGAACAAAATGGTACCGAAGTACCGGAAAACCGATATTCAAAATTTAAATATCGAAAATATACCGGTATTGGAAAAGAGGTTCAATATTAGATGCTCTAATTGCAGCGGTGATAATACGATGTCATGCCATAGGTATGCTTTACCGTGTATAATTTCAGCCCTGGTTGAGCTACGTTGAATTACTTACGACAAGAGGTTCGTAAGAGAGTAAATAATTTGTAGAGATCGGCCGAATATTCGGTAAATATTCGGTATTCGGTATATTAAGTAAATAACGAGCGTAAGTTGTTTTGTGATTCGTCGGATTGACATCCTATTTTAGCATTCGAAGCCATTACCAAAAGAGATATGCGTCAAAAAAAATATATAATTATTTTGTAAAAAACCGTAGTTTAATTATGAAAAACCAGACTTGTTTTAATTAAGTTCCTACGTTTAATTAAAGCGAAACTGTCAAAACCTGTTTCTAGCGATTCGGCGCTTCCGAATATTCGGTTCGGTAAGAGCTAAACCGAATATTCGTATTCGACAAAGTCCGTATTATAAATTTTATTAATATCTCACTAGTCATTCAGGAGTTTTTTTTCAGCGTCAGTCAGGACCACAATCTTACAGAGATCCAAAAGATCATATGCAGGTACCTAATGCTTTTTTTTTAATAAAACCAAATACAGGGTTTCAATATTGTCTAGAAATAATGCACTAGCTAGAAACTAAAACCCGACTCGTGACTAGTATTATAACGCATCTTACTTTTAGGGTTCTGTACCCGAAGGGTACCAAAGGTGACCCTATTACTTAACCTACGCTAATCAATTTCAGTGCCATAGTGTAGTATGTAGTTATCTCAGACCTCAGACCACGTGATAACGATAGGATAATAAGCCAAATCATCAATACTGCCCCATTAAAGAAAAGTATTTTTGGTCTAGCGCATAAAATTTACAATAAGATACCATTCGAAATTAGGAATTTTACTATTGACATGTAAAATAAAATGATGATGTAATTATTACTGGAAAAATGTTACTATATTATTAATGACATTTTAAACGATAAAAGTTTTTAAGGGTTTAGTAATAATTATTGAATATAAATTGATTTATTGATCCATTTGTAAAACAGGATCATTTAATTCAATTATTGTTCTATTATATTGTTATTGTTATTTTAAATTTGTACGCCGAAAGGCAAAACATGACGGACATTATAATAAACTTGTGACCATTATGTAACCTTACTCATGTTTTACATATAAATTATCTCTTATCCTCCTGAGGCCCACGTCAAATTTTACTAGTTCAAAAAAGAACCTTGTGTAAGTCAACTAAAGTCTGAAGTCACTTTGGCAAATGTCCTAAATTTAGGCCGTTGGGCCTTACGAGGTTAAATCTCTCTTACGCTGTCGGACGGACAGCCCGTCCATCCGAAAAGAATCATAATTAAACTTTTTTTTAGTAAATTCGGTGTAATAATTTAGGACTGAGGTGCTTTTCCACCGGCAAGGCGAGACGAGATGAAGCGAGACGAAAATAGCAATTTGTATAGAAAAATATCAATTCCCTCCTCGCGCATCTTCGGCGGAAATGGTTATTTCAATACAAATAAAATCTCGCCTCGCCTAGCCAGTGGAAAAGCATGTTTAGAGTGAAAGATCTGAGTTTTGGTCACATACATACAAGACACGTGACAGGAAAGGTCTTATCATAAAAAAACTGTAATTTATGATGTATCTCGAAAGAGGGTATCTCAACCAAGATCAGGCCCTCTATTCTACTGGATTAAAACTATATTGCACTGGACGTGTTTAAGCACCTAATAGGTACCTATGATCGCTGTCTAGTTTCTTAATAGAGCTAATATAAGTCCAAATTACTCATGTTTTATTTACAGCAGATTAGAGATAGCAGAATGGGGAACTCACAGGTATTTCCTTAATATTTTGATTAGGACTTGTAAACGTCTGAGTATGTTAGAAAGAATTCTAAAGAAAAAAAAAAGCTATTGCGTAAAAAATGGCGTATTGAGAAATTAGGCCGCCTCAGAATAAAAGTAACAATAGTATAATAGTAAAAATAATAGCTTATAAATTATAAGCGGAAATCTCTTTCCAACAGTATGTATTAAAAAGAGAGTTCTACTCTCTATTACAAGTTTTAACTTCCATTGCCTGTTTCATCTAGGCCCTCTACTAAACAACGTTAAACAATATTGATTTTGACGTGTTTTGGTATTGTTTTTAACGCAGCCGCCATTACTATTGTAGTCGTTCTCGTTTTACTCTGTCAGACTGTGGAATCAGCTGCCATCCAACATCAGGCAAATCAAAAGTCGGTTGCATCTCTACACAGGAAGATTTTTTTTTACGGGGATCATCAGAGGCACAAATCCTTTCGTCCTAGTCCTAAACGAGGCTCTAGGCTTGTACTACGGGTACTAGACAACGATAAACATACTTATATAGAGAAATATATCCGTAAATCCAGAGAAAACAACCAAGACTCGGGGACAAATACTCGCGAGGCAGGATTTAGGAGGACTCTAGCTTCGAAGGCAGGGTCACTAACAAATAGGCCAACGTGTCGATTGATGACATACTGGCTTGACTCCTTATAATTTTAAGTATGTGTATTCAATTATGTTGATATTTATTTTATTCATCTCGTTGTTTATGTAAACTTTTATTCAATTATCCAAAGATTAGCTGGAAGAGATCACTTAAAGGGATAAGTTTGCCTTGGTATATTCCTATCCTATAAATGTTGTATTTGAGTTTCTGTATTTTGTACAATAAAGTGTATAACATACATACTAATGAGTATTATTTAATAAGAGCTATCGTAACGTTGACAATACGATAATATGTCAAAGGCGATATGGTTTTACCGACTAGAATAGAGGCCCTGAACCTATTCTGTTGAATGTTATCGAATAGTTTGATAGAAAAGTAGTCTTTATGCTTCTTGGAACATGAGTGCTTTTCCAAATAATCAATTAGATACGATACGAGGTTGAGATAGTAAAGCGACGAAATTCTCCTAATGTTTTTCTTTTCTATAGCTCAAAATGTATGGGATGACAATTAGATAAGTTTACCACGTGGTTTATCGTAACGTACGAGAAAGTTAGTTGTTTAGTGGTGGTAGGACCCTGTGCAGGGTCCGTCCGGATCGCTACCACCATCTTATCCATTAACCACCCGCCAAGCAACATTCGCATTGTGTTCCGAAGACAACCTGTGAAATTACTAGCATAGAGGCTTTCCATCTTAGTCCTCAGGGTTGGCAACGCATTTGAGGTCTTAGGATTATAGTCTTGAGAATTCAAATGTCTATGGGTCTCAGATTCCACTAACCATCAGGTGGCCTGAGTGCTCGTGTGCCTTCTCCTTAACATAAAAAAAGTCATCCCATACATTTTGAGTGAAGTTGGAAGCGTTTTGGCATCCCGGCTAGAACCTCTGATGAATAATTGTACGAGTATAAGGACTCTGGGAAAGTGTTGTTATTATTATAGGTACAGTCGACGTCATAAATATGTTTACACTTTAGTACCATGTCACTTTCATTCACTGAGACAATTACATATAATTTTATATATGAAATTGTCTCAGTGAATAAAAGTGACAAGGTGCTAAAGTGTAAACATCTTTATGACGTCGACTGTACATACATTCGCCATAAAATATATATATGTATTCTTCAAGGCGCTTTTATGCCAAATGTCTGAAAATCCATCCTATCGCCTAGACAATAGAGTCGTGTTGAGGTATTTGTCAGTAAAATTGATCATGGCTACAATGTTGGTAGTACTGACATTTTCACCCTTTGAACGCTAACGATGCCTAAAGTTGTTATGAGCTGTTGTACAACCAACGCCATTGACACTTATCGTCACAGGTACAGTTTAAAGGTCACGTTATTTCGTTTGCATTAAGTTAAATTTTGCATAAATTTTGATACATGTTTGGTGTTTGGCGCTTTTCAAAACATTATACAAAATTTAATTTAATCGTTCCTTTTTTAATTATAATCTGATTTTTATTTGGAACTTTAATTTTTTTATATTGTATACAGAAAAACCGCCATATGAGTCCTCCTGAAATGCGACTTCCTCCTGGCAAACAAGGTCCTAGTGCCTGGCTAAGTCCTCGTAAAGGTGAAGAAGACAATGATCCAGGATATCCTAGAATGGGAGGTCCTCCTGAAATGGGAGGTCATGCTGGAATGGGAGGTCCTCCTGGAATGGGAGGTCCTCCTGGAATGGACGGTCCTCCTGAAATGGGAGGGCCTCCTGGAATGGACGGTCCTTATGGAATGGGAGGTCATTCTGAAATGGGTCCCCCTGGAACGGGAGATCCTTCAAGAATGGGAGGTCCTCCTGCAATGGGAGATTCTTATGGAATGGGGGGTCCACCTGAAATGGGAGATCCTCCTGGAATGGGAGGTCCTCCTGAAATCAGAGATCTTTCAGGAATGGGAGGTCCGCCTGGAATGGGAGATTCTTATGGAATGAGGGGTCCACCTGGAATGAGAGGTCCTCCTGGAATGGGAAATGGTTATGGAATGGGTGGTCCAGCTGGAATGGGAGGTTCTTCTGGAATGGGAGGTCCTCCTGGAATGGGAGATTCTTATGGGATGGGGGGTCCACCTGGAATGGGAGGTTCTACTGGAATGAGAGATCCTACAGGAGTAGGAGGTCCTCCTGGAATGGAAGATTCATATGGAATGGGGGGTCTATCTGGGATGGGAGATTATTCTGGAATGGGAGGTCCTCCTGGCATGGGAGGCTCTTCTGGAATGGGAGGTCCTCCTGGAATGGGAGGACAACCTGGAATGAGAGGTCCTGCTGGAATGGGAGATTCTTATGGAATGGGAGGTCCTCCTGGAATGGGAGGACAACCTGGAATGAGAGGTCCTGCTGGAATGGGAGATTCTTATGGAATGGGAGGTCCTCCTGGTATGGGAGGTTATTCTGGAATGGGAGATCCTTCTGGAATGGGAGGAAAACCTGAAATGAGAGGTCCTGCTGGTATTAGAAATAACCCTGGAATGAGAGGTCCTTCTAGAATGCGTGGTCTTCCTGCCATGCGAGCTGGTTCTAGAATGAAAGGTCATCGTGAAATAGTAAGTATATTTTATTGATGTTTTGATTTTTCAAAGTATTTAAGTCCTGGCTAACTTAGTACTTAACTGGCAATAAATTATCTTTTTACCTGGACTAGTACATTGCTGCAGAGACCGGGAAAGCGGCCGTTGCGGGACAAATAGGAGTTAGCATTCACTGCGTCTAGGCCGCGCTATACATACTTATATTTATAATTTTATATACATGTATACTTTGTGCCAGCAACCGCCTGAAACTTGTACAGTGATCTTCTCCCAACAATGCGACAAAATACAACACAATCGTTAATTCCATTTAAATACAGTCCCAAATGCCTTAGAAAAGCTTCATCATCACCATTGAGATCACTCATAATGCCGTTACATTTAAACTAGGCACGACATAGTTAAAAACTAAAAAATACATAAATACAAAACATCACGCCCTGACTCCCAGAGTGGGATAGGCAGAGCTACAGAAATACCAACAACTTATTCCCTTAATCGCCTCTTTCAACATCCACGGGAAGACATGGAGTGGCACTATTCTAACCCGGAAACAATACAAAAAAACACATTTAACGTCGTGAGGCTATAACTACATACAAGGAAGTTTTTGTTATTTTTTGGTTTTTTCGGTCAGCAAGAGGTTAGTTATTGTAAGTAAAGTCGACTACAAAGAGATTATCCCCTTTTTCTTGTAATAAGGTCCAGAAGTGTACCCTACAGCTTTTTGCAGTCGACTGTACATTAAATACATTAATACCTATATTACATAGATGTTTACACTTTTATTTTTTATGTAGTAATTAGTAATAAAAAAAATTAGTCTTTTTGTTATAAAAGATATCTGACGAATAAAAGTAAAATAAAATGAAATACTGCTGCTGGAATATCAGCAGTTGGCTTTAGGTGTATCCCAATTTGGTTACCTTATAGATGCCAGATAGCTTCTTGTAAACATAGATGGATATAATTACTTTAATTATGACGATTATAAAACTGATGCATAATAAGGGGTCTTAATATGAGTATTTTAAGGCCTAATTATATACACACACATATATATATATATATATATATATATATATATGTATACATTACTTTTATCTCCGCACATTTTATAATTACAACTAGGGACCCGCCCTCGCTTCGCTCCGGATTATCACTCTATCTATTAAAAAAAACCGCATCAAAATCCGTTGCGTAGTTTTAAAGATTTAAGCATACATAGGGATATAGGGACAGAAAAAGCGACTTTGTTTTATACTATGTAGTGATAAGATAGGTTCAGAATCCGAAGGCAAAAGACCTGCACTGCAACCAGTGTTAGCAGTGGTATAATTATAGTTTCTTATGGAATGAATGTTTCTTATCTACCACTAAGTTTCACATTGAGAAAAGTCCTTTTTTAATTGATACTAGAAATAAGGCCTATTTAAATTAAGAAAATTAATGTTGCAATGCTGATGTTGTTGTGTTGCTGTTGTTAATGTTGTTGTTGGTTTTTGCCAACAGGTTCTGAACCATAAAACGCAATTTCAAAATAAAATCATTATTGTTAGTGCATCAATGATAAAGTCCTGTGACTCTAAATCAGTGGGCAACTTTTACTATGCGTTAAGATTTTTTTTAATCTTTGTTATTACAGTGGCGAGGAGGAAACCCTCGCAAAGCGGTGGTAAGTGATAACTATAGTGATTTTGCGGCCGGACTCTAAGGAAAATAAAATGCGGTCGCTTTTTGAAGGTCTTTATTGGGATGGATACATGATGGGGATGTAAAGAATGTTTATCACTAGAAAAAAGAATCGCGTATGTATTAGTGACCTTATTTGTTATACCGTAGGGTTAATTTGCATTGGGTATAAAATTGCGCATGCGTCCTTATTATAATGGCAGTATAGTCAGTTTGCATTAGGAATGCCAAATAATCAGTGCAACAGAACTGCAGGGTAAATGTGTATTCAGGTGTATATTAAAAAAATAAAAAATGACTGAACTGAGCGTCCAGTGGCTCCCTCATTACTATTGTGGTGTTTTCTTAAAAACTAAAGTGTTATCTTGAAAAAGGAGGAAGGTTTTTGTTCAATAACAAAAACAGACAACGATTAATGAACTTAAACCTCCGTGTCAAAAAGATCACTTTTTTCGTTAATTTACTTATTCACAGTTCAATTGTTATTAAGTTATTAAATTGTGTATTCATTTGTACAAAAACAAACCATCCTTGAATTTCGAAGTAATGCTATAGTTTATTAGAAACCACACCAATACTCATGACATGTTATGAGGGTTCAGTGGCGCCCCATTACTATTAGGGTGTTTTCTAATAAACTAAAACGTTATCTTATAAATGAAAGATGGCTTATTATTTAATAACAAATGCACAATATATGACAAAGATTTATAACCTTAAACCTTTGTAACTTAACGGAAAAGGTGACCACTTTTTTCCTTAACTTACTCACTCACAGTTCAATTGATGCCTAGTTGGTAGTGACCCCGCCTTCGAAGCTAAGGGTCCTGGGTTAATTCCGGTATGGGCAGATATTTGTGTGATGAGCACGATAATTTGCTACTGAGCCTTCGATGTTTTGTATGTAATTTATCTATGTAAGTAAGTTTATCGTTGTCTAGTAACCATAGTACAAGCCTAGAGCTTAGTTTGGGACTAGGTAAATTTGTGTGACTGAGGTATAATTATATTAAAAAAAATGTTATTAGGTTAGTAATTTGTGTATTCGGTTGTATAACAAAAAACATCCTTCAATTTCGACATAATATTTAAGTTTATTAGAGAACACATTGATAGTAATGAGGACCCCACTGGACGTTCGGCGCTCTATAAACGCAAACTGACTATAGTAACAGCGGTGGTGGTTTTCAGCGACTGGCATTACCCCAACCAATTTGATCTTACGTGTTTTTAAAGTAAAGAAAAAATATTCGTTCTTGACAATAAATTAACAACACGGAACAAAGAAAGACGGATTCAAAATATGTACCTACCTATTCTAAACTAGCTTTGCACGTTACTTAATCCGCATAGATTTCGATTATCGTTATTTCCTCTGGACCTTTTATTTTTCCGGGATAATGACTTAGTTTTTATATGTTAGCCTAGAGTTATGCGTTGTTTTTGTTAACCTCCTAAGATCTTTGAAATAGTCGTTGATATGAAATACATATGAGCCCTTTTGTTGCAAGTGGCAGGACATTCCCAAGAGATTACAAAGGTGTGTTAATAATGAGAACTTTCTCGGAGACATTGAAACTGTGGACAAAGTTGTATTTCCATATATAAAAGAAAAAATGCTTATAAATAACTTTTACAAAAACAAGTTTCTCGTCGTTACTATGCTAACCTAATATGCAACTTATTATTTATTTTTAGGAGCCCTCCATATTGCCGTTTCATCTTTTACCTACTAAAGTAAGTCTGGCGTGGCGTTTTTTTTTGTATGTATTACTACAGGCGTTAGCGGGGGCGGGTTGGGTCCCACTCCCCCCTCCCCCGCAACGGGACCTGCGGAACGATCACGTTAGAACTTGTTTGCCTTTAGTTTAGTGGTTGTAGTAGTGCATGGAAATTAAGATTTTTTAAGGCTATTGAGAAGGCAAACGAGCACACAGGTTACCTGATGGTAAGTGAAAACTGTGATAGACATTCGCATTCACAAGACTGCAATCTTAAGACTGCAAATGCGTTGCCAACCCTGAGGACTAAAGATGGAATGCCTCTATGCTACTTATTTCACCGGCTGTCTTATCCCCAAACCGGAACACAACATGCGAACACTGCTATTTGGCTGTTAATGGGGTTCCATTAACAGCCAGGTGGCGGGTAGGCGGGTGCCTACTACCACCTACTGGCACTTTTTACATTTTGGGTTCCCAAATGGTGCCAAACGTGGTCTTATTACTAAGCCTATGCTGTCCGTCCGTCTGTTCTCACCATCAGTGGTGGTTGAAATCACATTCAGGTATATGTAAGTATGCAATCTCTGCACAACCAGGCCAATAAGTTTACTTGTGCATTAGTAACAGGTTGTAAGCCCATCGAATAACAGTACTACAAGCCCTTATTCCCTTAGTCGCCTCTTACGACAGCCACGGGAAGACATGGAGTGGCACTAATTTTAACCCCGGGTAGATTTATTTATTTTTAATTTTATTTTACAGTTGTAAGTTAATATAAGTTTTTTTTTTCTAAATAAATTTAAAGTCATTACTATATGTGCAAAACGTCTAATAACAATGAGATCTTTATATTTTTTAAGGACGACCTCAATTCGCCAATTAAGTGGGTGCCTCTTAATTCTGTAAGTCCAAAAACTTCTACGATTGAACTTAACGTTAAATTCGACAGCCGACGTAAGTTGAATTTGACAATAACTTAACGAATTGAAAATTCTTCTAAACAACTCTCCTCTTTGCGTGCCAAAATTATAAACTGGCAATTTTTAAAGGTTCCACGTATTCGTAGGCATAAGTTAGAGTTAAGTACCCACCGACGATAGCCTCACTATTTTGACGATGAAACGTGCAGAGGAACTTATAGCCAAAGTGCGTTCGCTAACTGACAATTTCTTTTTTTTTGCCACTTTCAGTGACATCGTTGGATTTAAAAAAAAAATTGCAGGTAGGTACAGAACATCAAACTATGCAATAAATAAAATAATTTTCTAATGTGTCCCAAAATATTTGTATGAGAAGTTCCTTTTGTGTTACCGATATTCATACGTTTTTGGTATCACAAAAGGAACTTTCCATACATTTTTTTTGGGACATATTAGAATATTGTATATTTTTTGCAGTTTGATGTTCTCTACCTACTTGCATTTTTTTTTAAATCTGTCGATGTCACTCTAAATGGCATAAAAAAAGAGAAATGCTCAACTAGCGTGTCGATTAGTTTTGTTTTTAGACCAATCCCGTCACTGGTAGATCACGTGATAGGAAAAGTCACGTGATTAATCAGTGACGCGATTGGTTTAAGAACCAAACGAATAGAAACGCTAGTTAACGACCGCATCTTCACCTAACCTAACTCGTTCTTATGTTAACGAGCACGCGGGATTATTTTAATGCTGTTAATTATTTGTTGACGAGAACACAATTGTGAGGATTCTGAAGCTGTTAATTTACATAATTATGAAAAAGTGAAGCCCGGAGAATTTATCGGTATTCCCTCGGGAACTGTCCAATTTTTCGGGATTAAAATTAGCCTATGTCTCGATCAAGACTATAATCAATCTGTGTGCCTTTCATCCAGATCTATTCAGCCGTTCTGGCGTGATGGAGTAACAAACATTCATCCATCCAAACTTTTACATTATATGCGATATGAGCGACGCTTCACAATCCAGGGCTCGAATATTAAAGTGACGTAGCGAAATATTTTTACGACAGCAAATTATATCGATGTTACTGTCAATATTAGGATGTTATTCAACATGAATGAACAAGTTTCATTCTCTTTACATTTTAAATAAAAACTATAAACAAATGATATTTTTTTGTATTTAAAAACTTTTTTATAGTTGACATTGATTGTTTATTGCTGTTTTTTCCATATCCTATAAAAAATAATATGGCATTGACAAGGCAATCGAGCGCACAGGCCACTTGATGGTAAGTGGAAACTGTGACCCATAGACATTCGCATTCACAAGACTGCAAATGCGTTGCCAACCCTGAGGACTAAATGAAATGCCCCTCTGCTAATGATTTCACCGGCTGTGTTATCCCCAAACCGGAACATAACAATGCGAACACTGCTGATTTTCTATGTCCTTAGTAACGAGTGCTGTATACATGAAAATTTCCACTTTAAATTACTAAACGTTCTCTCAACGTCCACCGTGGTCAATGGGATCTTCAAATGTTCAAAATTACTCAGTCTTTTTCTGATTCATGAACGATATTGTAATTACCTTTTATAAGACTCTTTTATCTTAAGATTAGCAGAGTATTTTTATAAATAAACATGTATATCGACATCTTATTTATCTATATCAAATCTCTAGGACGTCCCTGAGTTAGCACACGTATGATAATTAAACATCGGTGACTCGTGGCATTTAGGTAGCATTTGACGTTTCTGACAGACTAGTGATGTAACTATATTTTCTGTAAAAGTCGAGCAAAAGAAACCAATTTAAAAAAAAAAACCTTTGCAATCATTTAATATATGTACATATATGACATTCGTTATAGATGATTAATATTTGCTCTAATTTCTTAGAAGTTATCCTACGTCTCCCATTTGAAAAAATACACTTGGTGTAAGAAAATTACCTTTCGACTTGATCTGACGTGATGGGTAAATAAAGCATTCTTTAGTGATGTTACAGCTTAATTTTGTTGGTGTTCTCTTTGATTTCAACTTCCTTATTTTGTAATTAGTTATTAATATTTTAATTGTAAGATGTCCTGGATTATTTGATAATACTATTACTATGGAGCTTTTGATTACCTTTTGCATGCAGTCACAGTAATGAAAGTAAATTGTCAACTTATTTTCAGGTATTAATTTGTTACTTTATCTTATCTTAAAAGACTTGAAAAACGTGTCTCATCACTAGTGCTACCTAATTGCCACGTTTCGCCGATGTTTAATGATAATAAATATAGATGTCTTTAAATATTTTTTTGCATGTAGGTAAAAAATTGCTAAATGGTTGTGACATATTTGTCTTTGGATACGATCGATGTAGGGGGTGGCAAACTGTTCTAATTTGTTCTCTTGTTTTAATCTGTTTCAATTAGTTGGCGTTTCCTATTCCGTTTTATTTTGTTTAAGCTAAAACTCACAACAACCCACCCCTATACTGCCCTCCTAAGCTAATAAGCAGTATCTCAAATTCAATGGCCAAAGCAGATTCAATCCTATACTGTTAGTAAAAAGGTTGCATTTGCTACAGGACTTTTGTCAGAAATATTGCCTTTTGTGTTAGCAGGGCGTAAATAAATCACACGACAATGTCACACAAATTGACCTAGTCCCAAACTAAGAAAAATATATACTGTATTTAAGTATATATTTCTCTTAGTTTGGGACTAGAAAACATCCAAGACTCAGGAACAAATACTCGTGCTAATCACACAAATATCTGCCCTTACCGGGATTTGAACCCAGGATTTGAGCTTCGA
Source organism: Acleris holmiana (assembly GCA_949316455.1). Taxonomy (NCBI): domain Eukaryota; kingdom Metazoa; phylum Arthropoda; class Insecta; order Lepidoptera; family Tortricidae; genus Acleris; species Acleris holmiana. The sequence goes on from OX438787.1 coordinate 4,387,145, forward strand.
AGGCAGGGTCACTCCCAACTAGGCTAGCGTGTCGTCAGTTAGTTACCCGGCCGATGAGAAATCAATCCTGACATCTGTCATCGCAGTACACTTTATAGCCTATTCTTAGGTTTGAGGTTATAATTTGTACTGGCATGACAGGTGACAGGATAAATCCTGACAAACCCTAATCCTGAAGTAAACTTCACAACGGCCGGGCACTATAACTCTCTATTAACTGTAACTGGGTGTCTATCATTTCATCGAAACACCTTTCATCGAATGTATCGCTTCATCGAATTTAATTTCATCGAACGCTGTTTTCTGCTGTAACCATAATGTTTTCAGGGTAACTTAAACATCTAACCTAACCTAACCTACGTAATATATGATTAGAGGTGAAGACTCTTCTCAATAATAAATAATGCCTTTCTGTACTTTACCTTTTATTGGCACACAACACAATCACTTAAACAATAATAAATTTATTTGGGAGAAAAGTAAAGTTAAAATGTTTCAGTTAGCTTCTAAAGCTGTCAGTGAAGAGAGGGCAAGCTAGACAATATTGTCAGTTGCAATATGTATTGTTGGTGATACCAACAACATATAACCAGTAATGTAATGTATTCCAGTATATTTGGACCCTTTGAGCCAGGTGCTACCTGAGCTGGAGAATAGTTATAGTTTTATTGACGAAGCATGTTGCTGATTAACTATAGTAAACTCTTGAGAAGCATGTTGCTGATTAACTATTGTAAAGTCTTGACGAAGCATGTTGCTGATTAACTATAGTAAACTCTTGAGAAGCATGTTGCTGATTATCTATTGTAAAGTCTTGACGAAGCATGTTGCTGATTTACTATTGTAAACTCTTGACGAAGCATGTTGCTGATTAACTATAGTAAACTCTTGAGAAGCATGTTGCTGATTAACTATTGTAAAGTCTTGACGAAGCATGTTGCTGATTAACTATAGTAAACTCTTGAGAAGCATGTTGCTGATTATCTATTGTAAAGTCTTGACGAAGCATGTTGCTGATTAACTATTGTAAACTCTTGACGAAGCATGTTGCTGATTAAGTATTGTAAACTCTTGAGAAGCATGTTGCTGATTAACTATTGTAAACTCTTGACGAAGCATGTTGCTGATTTACTATTGTAAACTCTTGACGAAGCATGTTGCTGATTTACTATTGTAAAGTCTTGACGAAGCATGTTGCTGATTAAGTATAGTAAACTCTTGAGAAGCATGTTGCTGATTAACTATTGTAAAGTCTTGACGAAGCATGTTGCTGATTAACTATTGTAAATTCTTGACGAAGCATGTTGCTGATTAACTATTGTAAACTCTTGACGAAGCATGTTGCTTATAAATCTTGGTATTTGACGAAGCTTGTCGTGGATGAATTTTTTGTACTTGGCATTAATAAAGTGACGTCAAAGATTTAAGTGTACCGACGTAATTTATGTTTAAGACACCCTGCAAACATTATGGTTTCGGCAGAAAATAGCGTTCGATGAAATGATACATTGGATGAAGTGATGAGTTACTACTGTAACTATGTTAACAGGTTCACGTCGCAGATGGTCTAGCAAGAGTAACGGTAATCACAAACTAAAGTTTTTTTCTTACTACTCGGAAATATGAATATTATTGGTCTGGTTTGGGGTCAGAAAACGTCACTTTTACGACAGGCTAATTTTATACTAATAAAAATTATTGGCCTTTTTCATAGGAATAACGTAAATTATTAATAATTAGACCCCGCTATCGGAGGTGCAAATTGGTAGCTGTCAAGTTCTTAGGGATGAGTTAAAATTATTTTGAAATACTAGCTATGTCGATAATTATAGCTATATGTCGATATTTTTTCTTTACCATAATGAGGGTCTAAAACTTTAATTAAACTTGTTTATTTTATAAAACAGGACTATCTAATTAATTAAATGAATGTGTTAAATATTTTTCATTACTATAGATAAAAATCTTCAATCTTTCATCATTACTAACAAATTATCGTTATCTTCATAGCACGAACAATTCATAAATGATTTAAATTTTAAATAATCAATAAATCTCTCTTTTATGTCCACCAAAAGGGATATTGATTATTCTTAATGAACGATCAGTTTTCGTTCCAGTTTCTCTGCAGTAATCTAGTGCAGTCATGATATATTTAACAATAAACCCAATATCTTATCTATTCTTTTTTATCATGGATCCCAAATAAAAACTTGTTAAATTGTAGTCTAAAAATGGTATAGGTACCTATATATAAAACTAGTTGTACAGAAACAGTAAGAATATCGATATCGACATCATAAATCACACATCCCTAAGAACTTGACAGCTACCAATTTGCACCTCCGCTAGCGGGGTCTAATAATAATATAATATGTTTTATTTCCGCGTAGTACTTGAGAAAGCGCTAAATCTGCCTCGGCAGAAAGGACAATTAATGGACTCATCCATAGATCGTGTCCTTTCTACCCTCGGCAAGATGTACCTATTATTGTTTTATTGGCCCGCGGTATTGTAACTATAATAATGTTTTTTGTTGACAGGACAAAAACACCGGCGTTAACATGCAAGCAATTATAAACGTGAGGAATTTATTTATTATTAATAGGGTGGTCTTGGTCGAGGTCACAAAACATCACTTATATGAACAAGCCAACATTTTTAGGCTAGCAAATGTATTATTGAACTGTTTTGTATAATCATACACTCCGTCGAAAAACCTTCTTGCCTTATTATTATACACGGTAATTTTTTTATCAGTGCACACATTTTAACATATGATTTTGTATCGTTAATATAATATATTACAACAATAAAACGAGTTAAAAAAAATTTTTTTTTTTGTTACAAATTATCTCTCTTTTACCTTCTCGTGTGGACACAAGGTCACACTAGAAATGATGACATGGGTTGTCAAACTGTAGGTCTGTATGCGATACACTGTAATGATATTTGAAAATTAAAATTTCATGTACAGTTTACTAGACAACTAGCCCCTCTCCTATTGATATTCTAAATTTGAAATTTCATTTATTAACTTACTTAACGACACTCCCCTCTCCTCGCACCCCTGCATTAGAGGGTCTATGAATATCGTTAAGTTAGTGGAATCATTGAATCGGCAAAACGAGTAACTAAGACTGAAAGATGGGGTTTGTACATAACGGAACGGACTTAGGTAATTTTCGCCTTACGTATGACATTCTTCATAATTGTTACAGGGCACCGTTTATGTCCCGGTCATTGATGCTAAAATATCACGATTGGGAATAGAAATAGTAAGTCAATCACTATCTTCTTATTAGAGGAAAATCTCAGTAACTTATTATAGGCGTACAACTTAATTAAGAGCCGAGGTAGGCTTGACTTGCGGGAGTGAGCTCGTCTCGCTGTTGCCCTCTCTCTCTATTAGGTTGTACGTCTATCATAAGTTAGTTAGGGCGTTTTTTTCCCTCTATATCCATGGACGATCTACGTACAGTCGAGTTCTTAGATATGTATGCACTTTTGCACCTTAGGGATCCACTGAAAATCAGCGCCCTCCGGCCGCGTGGTTCAACAACGTACTGTTTCAAAATCGAATTTAACAAAGTCAACGGAGCTCCGCTAAAGCGGAGCTCTTGTTTATAGGTTGTTTTGGCGCTCCGGGCCAGCTGAAGAACTAACATAACCTAAACCTACCTCTTATTTATGATACTAATATCAGTCAGGACTACGAGACCTACACCAATCAGCATTGTACATGTGCCGCAACACATTCTAAACGGGCACTGTTCTGTTAAGTTTCATATGTTTAAGTTAATTAAGTTGGTGGGCTGTTACTTTTCTATCTCATTGATAACTCGACTTTAATTACTTAAATTTACTTAACGAAAACTGGTTTGAAAGGTTTTCGTCTTTAGTACTTGCACTCTATATGCATTATGATGGTTCTATCTAGATATCAGCCCAAATTTCGAACAACAGCTACTATGTTATTGAATCATGAACCTCAGTTAAAAATGAAAACACAAGGGTTTAGTGGTGGTAGGACCTTGTCCAGGATCTGTTTGGATCGCTACCACCATCCTTTAACCTACCGTCAAGCTTAGATGTGATCTGTGTGTGATGTGTGTGTGATGTACTTAGATGTGTTCTAGTGTGGCCATAAGAGAACGGGAAAATTACTACACTCGCGGTCAAATAATATGGGTCAGAGTGCGTTTTTCATACAAATGAGGCTGTTTCGAAACCTTAGTTCCTGGCCACGGGTTGTTTTGAGTGAACTTTAATGGTGGATACTCCGAGGTTAGAGAAGGAATAGAGGAGGTCAAAAGTTCTTTAGATACCTAACTGATCGCACAATAACGCCACAGCGAGAGAGTTTGCATCAGCTTTTGGATTTCCTTACATTTTATTGCCATTTTAGATGTTATTCTAAACATGCACAATTCCGGTGATAGCCACAGATTCAATCAGTTGGGTATCCTAGGCACTCTGGAAGTCCTGTATCGATGCTCGGGGTATCCATCATCAGATATGACTAAAAGCCACTCCTGGCGGGGAACCAAGGCTTCGACATAGTAGCCTCTTTAGTCTGAAAAACGTACCCTGACCTGTATTATTTCACCGCGAGAGTAGTATAGAGGCACACCTCCTCGCGGTCGTCAAATAGGATTGTAGTATTGGTTGGGCTTACAAATGCCTGTGTTTTAAATCCCACATACCATCAGGTGGCCTGTGTGTTCTTTTGCCTTCTCATTGACAAAATAGATCTCATGATATACTTTATTTATTACATAGTTAAAAAATAAATAAAATAAATATCACCGGACAGTGTCAAACAAATAGACCCAGTCACAGACTAAGCTCTAGGCTTGTACTATGGGTACTAGACAACTATAAACTTACTTATGTAGAGAAATATATACTTAAATACATAGAAAACATCCAAGACTCTGGAAAAAATACTCGTGCTCATCACACAAGTATCTGCCCTTACCGGGAATTGAACCCGGGACCTTGGTAGGCAGGATCACTACCAACTAGGCCAACTTGTCATCAGACAAAAAGTTCATTATGATTTAAAGTTCGGCCAGAGATAAATTTGAAACTGTTTTTTTACAGACAGAAGAACCTGTCATCATCGTCCCATTGACCACGACAGAAAATGGTGCTATAGACGCTCTGCTGCAGAATATGCACCCTCAAGACCTGGGGAGAGGGGACTGGCTAGGATTTGATGCCGCTCTCAACAACATCAAGGTTCCTGATACAGTAAGTCTCTTTACTCTGCTGCTTATCTTACGAGTATCTTATGTTAAGGGTGTGAGCTGACGTGCCATGGTACTGCCTTATGCTTGTGTGTACCCTGCCTTGTACTAGCAGCTGAAAACCAGCGCTGAGACTCTGCCCAGCTACAAGCTGAGCTGGTTCGTCTTTTCGGCTTTAGTACCTAATATTTGTTTGTGTTGTTGTTTTATAATAGTGTACCTTGTGCATAGTGTTCTTTATAATTAATTATTTAATTCGAATAAATGTTTCTTCTTTATTTCTTTCTTACTAGCCATCGCCTCGCCCCTCCTCAATGTCCATACCACTCTGGATGGTCGCGCACAAAGAAAGAAAGATAGAAAAAACATTTAATTGATAACACACCTCCACCCACGTAACCTTATAATGAGATTGGTGCAATGCGACACCAATGAGGGTCCCACTTAGCATATTGTGTTGCAGCACTTGGTGCTACAATGCTGGTTTTCTGTGGATCCTTTAAAATGACAGTATGGATACTATGAAAACCATGACCATTCGAGCGCATTCAACAAGACAGCAAGTTGCAACTTTTTTTATATATTTTTTATTATAATAATAATATCAGGGGACAGTGTCACACAAATTGACCTAGTCCCAAACTAAGCTCTAGGCTTGTACTATGGGTACTAGACAACGATAAACGTACTTATATAGAGAAATATATACTTAAATACATAGAAAACATCCAAGACTCAGGAACAAATACTCGTGCTCATCACACAAATATCTGCCCTTACCGGGATTTGAACCCGGGACCGCTGGCTTCGGAGGCAGGGTCACTCACAACTGCAAACTAGGGATCCACCGAAAATCACCGTTGCAGCACATGTGCCGCAACACATGCTGAGTGGGCCCCTATTAGCGTCAGGGTGCAATACCACCAATGTACTGTAAAATTTCTTATGTTTAAGTTTATTTACTTGGTGGAGGTACGCTTTTCATTCCAAAAAAATAATTTTCTTTCCTTAAAAAAAAATCAATCCATTCAAAAATACCGAGCCTTTTTCTGTGTAGTGTTTAGATAATAAGTAGTAAATAAACATGTTTAAATAAAATCCCGTAAGTTAGCGAAACTTGGCTAGGGAAGAGACAAGTGTGTGTTCAGTGTATGTAAGTAGGTATCGCATAAATTAATATTTTTATCGAATTTCAGTGTAGTGCGGATGGATGCTCATCAAGGGTAAGACAAATAAGCTTACACTGGGTTCCTATATTCAAACCATCTCGTTTTTTTTTATGGTAAGGAGAAGGCATACGAGCACTCAGGCCACCTGATGGTAAGTGGGATCTGAGACCCATAGACATTTGAATTCTCCAGACTATAATCCTAAGACCTCAAATGCGTTGCCAACCCTGAGGACTAAGATGGAATGCCTCTATGCTAGTAATTTCACCGGTTGTCTTTGGAACACAGCAATGCGAACACTGTTGCTTGACGGGTGGTTAATGGATAAGATGGTGGTAGCGGTCCGGACGGACCCTGCACAGGGTCCTACCACCACTGACTAAAAAAAAAAGAGACGTCTCGTTTCAATTTCACACATTTTGTATGAAGCAAATGTCAAATTTTAACAAGACATCACATTTTAATGTGTCGTTTTGAATATAGGACCAGGTTAACTATAGGGCTTACACACCGTACCGGGAACTTGATTTGACACTCAAATACGTCAAACTGGAGCTAGTGTCAAATAAAAACCGGGCATGTGCGAGTCTTAATTTAATTACTTATTTATGAACTAAATATACAACTAAATATTCTGTTGGCGTTATTATTATCGAGCAAAAAAACACGTACGGGAGCCCCTCGTAAATATTTATTTTATTATCTGTTTGGTACTAAACTGTCTAGCTATCTCGGTTCATGAGATAAGGCCTGGTGACAGACAGACAGACAGACATCGGAGTCTTAGTGATAATGTCCCGTTTTTACCCCTTGGGTACGGAATCCTTTTTGCAGTATATTTATTTGAAAATAAATGTGTGTATTACTAATAATATAAGTACGAATCATTATAGTTTTAAATTGCTGTAAGATAACAACACCAATGTTCGACACTTTTAGCTTACATGCACCAATATTCGACAGAAGCTTTTAATTCTAAGATCATAGGGTTATAAATTGATTGTTGCAAAACAAATGAATAACTCTTATCTTCTTTAAGTAAGAATCAGTGTCGAACATTGGTCCTTTGTCGAATACTGGTGTCTTTACCTTATGTCATATCATAATTCTATTTACAAAATCGCGTTACTTCTTATTTGTGATGTGTGTATTAAATGTGATCCACTTTTAATTTTTTAATGCTTAAACGTTTGAAGCCAATCGAATGTATTTACCTCAGACTTATACTAACATTCCATGTCAATTTCAGTGTCACACAGCATCATGCGAAACCAAGGTAAGGATAAAGCTACATTTGTATAAAATTTAAATACATCTACAAATTAGAAATTTAAAAAACCCCCGTCTAAATAAATAGTCTGTAAAAAAACCTTTAAAAAGTAAAAAATAATAAGTAGTGGCCCTATTGGCTGATTGTTTGATAAGTAGATAGTTAACTGAACATTGACATTAACTAAACTGACACCTCGGGGACCGCAAAGTAGCTGGGGTATTTTATGTTATTTCATTTACTTACCGGTCCCCCGCCACTATTTATTTAGTCGGGGTTTTTTAAACTTCAAATTTATTTTTTTAGGTCACGCTTTTGAAACTTGTCTATCTGAGTGTCTGTTTGTGGCATCGTAGCTCCCAAACGGATGAACGGATTAGGACGCAAGTTTTTTTTAAACAAAGTTACTTTAATCAGGATGGTTTTTAGCAAGATTTCATGAAAATTGGTTTGGCACACACTCACACACACACACACACACGCGCACACACACACACACACACACACACACACACACATACACATATATACACACACACGCACACGCGCACACACACACACACACACTTCCACGTCAAACTTATAACACCCCTCTTTTTGCGTCGGGGGTTAAAAACATTGGTGAATGAACAAGCTGGGAGCTATATTTACGAAACTGCTATTTATGTAAGAAGCAACAAAAACCACTTCCAGAAGTTTAATAGTAGTCGCATGCAGGAAAAAATAAACCATAAGCCATACAAAACCGCACTTCTAGCAAAATGTATATTTGGAATGGCGTAAATTATAAAGTGTAAAACAAAAAAATATGGTCTGTAAGGATGCATGCTGCATGCTAATTGTAGCTTTTGGTATGCCTAAGGGCAAAACATAGTGATCCTAATTAAGCCATTACGAGGGCTGCCTTTTAAGTTGTGTCGTTTGAAATAAGTATAGACAATCTAATAGATTATTACCATTTATTGTTTTTCAAAGAATTCGCCGCGATATTTAATACACTTTTGCATGCGTTCAAACCAGTTTTTAAAACATTTATTCCACTCCGAAGTGGGGGTAGTCAAAATGGCCGATTTGTATGCGTCAACAGCTTCTTCGGGTGAGCTGAAACGTTGACCACGAAGACTTTGCTTAATTTTGGGGAACGTAAAAAAATCGTTAGGGCTTAAGTCAGGACTGTAAGGCGGGTGATCTAAAATTTCCACGTTTTGGGTGTTCAAAAACATCTTTGTCTGGCGGGCGGTGTGCGAACTTGCATTGTCATGGTGCAGTATCATACGACGTTCCGAGTTGTTTTTTCGAAATTCGGTGATGACTTGTGGCAAACAAACAGTGGTATACCAGTCGGCGGTAACCGTCTTGCGATCTTCTAGTACAATAGTGGCGACGTGACCACCCTTTGCCACAAACGAGGCAACCATTTTTTTTGAAGTGCTCCGAGAGCGTATGACTTTGGTCGGTTTTGGCTCGTCCTGGAAGACCCAGACAGTTGACTGCTGTTTTGAATCTGGATCGTAAGCATATATCCAAGACTCGTCACCACTAACCACATCATAAACATGTTTTGACTCTCCTCGGCTGAATCGCTTCAGAGTTTTGCGACACCAACTTACACGGGCTGTTTTTTGGTCGTCGCTAAGCAAATGTGGTATCCAACGAGAGATCAACTTTTTTACAACAAGTTCTTCGTGCAGGATTTTTTGGACAGTGGTCCCTGAAATGCCCACGGATGCCTCTATTTCACGGTATGTCACATGACGATCTTCGAGTATTAGCTGCCGCACGGCTTCGATATTCTCTTGCGTCATGGCGGTTTTTGGACGACCTTCACGAAGCTTATCACTGAGGCTAGAGTGCCCACGTAAAAATTCTAAGTACCAGCGTTCTACAGTCCTAAGACACGGTGCTGCATCACCAAACACAGATGTGATCTCCTCAAAGCACTGAAGTCGCGATAATCCCCTTTTAAAGTTGTAGAAAATTACCGCACGCAAATTTTCCTTAGACATTTCCATTTTTACAACCGACTTGTCACCTTTGAATAGACGCTGTAATAAAACTATTCGACCAATTTGAAAACATTCTTTTGTTTTCGAGTTCTAAATTCAAAAGGATGAAAATGCCATATGTTTTTTTTTAAATAATCGCGGGAGGTTGGCAAACGACACAACTTAAAAGGCAGCCCTCGTACATCTATGTTTACACCTACCTATGTTGTTTGTTTGTTTATGTTTTCTATGTTTTGTTTTATGTCTTACCGTCAGGTGGCCTGAGTGCTCGTGTGCCTTCTCCTTAATATAAAAAAAAATAAAAAAATAGCATTTTGTATTTGTAAGTTACTAGTCAAAACTTGGTAGGTATCGTAAAATACTACTAATATTATAAACGCGAAAGTTTGTAAGTATGAATGTTTGTTACTCTTTCACGCAAAAACTACTGGACGGATTTAGGTGAAATTTGTAATGAACACAGCTTATACCTTGAATTAACACATAGGCTACCTTTTATATCGCTATTCCCTCGGGAACTGATTTATACGCGTATGAAGTCGCGGGTGGAAGCTAGTAAATAAATTAATTAATCTCACAGGACAATGTCACACAAATTGAGCTAGTCCCAAACGAAGCTCTAGGTTTGTACTATGGGTACTAGGCAATGATCAAATTACTAATAATACTAGCGACCCGCCCTCGATTCTCTCCGGATTAAAGTATTATACATATAAACCTTCCTCTTTAATCACTCTATCTATTAAAAAAACGGCATCAAAATCCGTTGCGTAGTTTTAAAGATTTAAGCATACATAGGGATATTGGGACAGAAAAAGCGACTTTGTTTTATACTATGTAGTGATGTACTTAAATATATAGAAAACATGCAATACTCAGGAATAAATACTCGCGCTCGTCACACAAATATCTGCCCTTACCAGGATTAGAACCCAGGACCGCTAGCTAAAAAGGCAGGGTCACTACCAACTAGGCCAGCTTGTCGTCCAACAACGGAACGACACGCCGTCAAAACGGGGTGAATAGGGACAAAGGGGTGAATAGAGACACAACCTAAAATAAGGCATAAAATGTTACAAATAAGTTACGTTCTATTGGAAATCTTACAATTAGTAACTTAATATGCCACATTTTAGGTTGTATCTCTATTCACCCCATAATCTCTCACCCCGTTTTATCGTACTATGTTGCCACCTTTTGACTATTATGTCAGATCAGTGACCCTAGATAAATTAATATGCATTGCAAGAACGCAATAAATTTCAGCAAAGTATAATTTTACCAATCATTAAAAACGATAATACTTAGTAAGTTATATTACAAGGTAATAAAGTAATAAATAAGAATTATTAAAAATGGCAATAAATACATTTTTAAATTTTAAAAATCATTTTCGTTAGTGTTAAGGATTGTGTCTTAATATATTGGTTATATATATATATATATATATATATATATATATATATATATATATTGCCATATTTATTGGTTTACTATTATTTTCTATCTCAAATTCCAGCCTATTCTAATAACGGGTTCCACATTGTATTGCAAGATTTGAACGTAGCATATTGACCCTGTTATCTAAAAACTTATTCACAAAACGTTTTATAAAAGACTTACCGCCTGTTTCACAATCGACAAGTAAAGCTTATTTGACAGATAAACTTAGCCCTTTCTCTTTCTGACACTTGAAAATAGACAAGGAGACATCTTTATGTGACAGATAAATTTACTTGTCGATTGTGAAACAGGCCCTTAATATAATATATATTGGCCTCTTAGATAGTAAAGCAAAATGGCGATAAAACACTTCTCAAGCTTTTCGAGAAAAACGAGGGCAATTTACAATCATTTGTGCTGAGACTTGGACGATTTTTAACCTGAATAGTTGTCAATCTAAGGAAATTTGACCTTGAACTTGTAACTTTTGACTTTCCGGCAATGACCCATGAAAATGCCTGGGATTTACATAAACGCCCAAAGCAACCACCCTGTGGCAGCTTACCTTTTCTTTTAAATTTAATTATTTATTTATAACAGGCACACCAACAGCATACATATCAATCACTATAAATAGAGCTTACATTTCTCTCTTACTGCTTATTATGTAGGCCTATGACAGGCATGCACAACATTCAATTCATTTAAAAAAGACATGCAAAAATTTACTTATATATCATGGAGGGAAGGCTCAAAAGCTAAACCGAACTGTAACATTCACTACAGAGAAAACAAAAAAGAAGACAAAAAAAAAATACTTTGAACTTAATCTAATATTTAAACAATTATACACAACTAATTAGAGCCCGTGTGGCTACCCGGTGAGAATAGTGCCATTCCATGTCTTCCCGTGGATGTCGTAAGAGGCAACTAAGGGAATGAGGGCTTCTAGTACCTACTGTTAGGCGATGGGCTTGCAACCTGTCACTAATACACTGGTAAACATCTTAGCCTGTTTGTGCAAAATGTGGTTACACAATTACCAACAACTCTTTTTGTAGTTGTTGGTATTCCTGTAGCTCTGCCTACCCCACTCTGGGAATGAAGGCGCGATAGTAAGTATGTATGTAATTAGAGCCTTGGATTGACTTTAGTATTTTATTGCTGAAGGCTGATAGAGAGTCATTAAAAATATCTAAGTCAGGAACTGCATGATTTAATGAGTTGTAAGAAGAGCAGAGTCGGTTAAGAGGCGCATTTCTACCTATAGTAGTCCTACAGACTGGGATGTAAAAACATTTAGATTGAGGTTTTCTAGGTAAATGGAAAATAAATCATCTTATCATACAGACGGGCCCTTTCGGATACACTTCGACCATTTACACACTCAGCTGCTCGAATGTGCAGGTTTCCTCACGATGTTTTTCACCGTAAGAGCATCGGGTTCTGTACTTAAGTTTGAAAAACTCATTGGTACACGGAGAGGTTCAAACTCGGTGCGTTACGCTCATGAATCGACCCCTGAAGAGGACTGTGAAGCAAACAATTTTCATACCAAATGCGATAACGTTTTTCTCCCCTTAAACGTTGTCCGATTTCTATGTTTTTTGAATATGTTGTAGATATTATGAATAACTATGTTTGTACGTTTTCTTTCCTAAGATTTTCTTTAAAAAATTATAAAAAATAGCAGAAACGTGCATACTTACATATATACATACATAACATCACGCCTTAATTTCCAGAATAGGGTAGGCAGATCTACAGAAATACAAACAACTCTAAAAAGGCTTGTTCATAATTCTGTAACCACATTTTGCACAAACAAAAATGGACTTAGATTTTCATAATCTACAAAAAAAACTTGGAAATCAGATTAGATTTAGGGGGTGAGGAACGTTATCGTCCGGAGCTTTTGTATGGATTATTTTTGACAGCTGGGCATTTTCAAAATAATAACTGCTGGGCAGTTTTGTCAGTTTTGTGACTAAATTAGCCATATAAATGTTTGGCTAATTTCGTCACAAAACTGACAAAAGTTAACGTTTTTTAACTTTTCTAAGCTAGGGTAAGTACACTTTATAATGAAAATGTCCAGCTACGCGGTTTAAGCATCGCTTCACAATCCTCTTAAGCCATTAGGCCACCAACGCCCTCTGTAGCAGCTTACGTAAATAATAAATAAATAAATAAATATCAGAGGACAATCTTACACAAATTGCTCTAGTCCCAAACTAAGCTCTAGGCTTGTACTATGGGTACTAGACAACGATAAACATACTTATATAGAGAAATACATACTTAAATACATAAAAAACATCCAAGACTCAGGAACAAATATTCGCGCTCATCACACAAATATCTGCCCTTACCGGGATTTAAACCCAGGACCGATGGCTTCGGAGGCAGAGTCACTCCCAACTAGGCCAACGTGTCGTCGACGTGAATTTTTTTTTGTCGTTAGCACTCGAAGACTGCAAGTACTGCAACTTATTCAAACCCACTGATCAGTTAAGTTGAGGATACCTTTGAATTACCGACTTTATTCATTGAATGTTTACTTCACTGAATTTGTATTTCCACGACAGCTAGTTTCTGCTGAAACCTTATTGTTTTTAGGTTATCTTACCCATACGACTCGATAGATAAAAAGACGGACAAGCAGGTTGCTAGGTCATTAAAGCTAATTAATAGCCTCCATAAATACCTCAATTAATAAGTAAAGTGTTGTAAGTAAAAAGTTAAAAGTCACAAGTCATTTTATATAAGCATGTAATAGAGATTAAACCATTGTACAACACACCTACAATTAAATAATAAATTAGGACTTGACTCGCTTAAATATCTTCCTATTTAAGATTTTGCGTCTAAGTAAGCATGTAATATTCGGAAATTATTGAAATAAACAGTTTTCTTTTTATTATTATTTTTCTAAGCATGGGTTACATAGGATAGGTTAGAACTGTGACCACCAACAAAAAATTGCATATATTATTTCAGCTAACCTCCTCAGTTTTTCTTCTGGGGTTTCTTTTTACTGACCGTTCTCGTTTAAAATTGTTTAAATCTATTTTTCAGTGCCATGGAGATACTTGCCGCTCAGGGGTAAAAAGGTTTTTTAATCATAAAGCAAAGGACAACCAGCTCAAACGAGCGAGCAAACAATATTTCTGTGACGGATAACGGATAGAAATCAACGTAGATTGAAAAAAATAGGGGATATGTATATCATCATCATTAGTGGTGGTAGGACCCTGTGCAGGGTCCGTCCGGATCACTACCACCATCTTATCCATTAACCACGCGCCAAGCAACAGTGTTCGCATTGTTGTGTTCCGATGTGGGGATAAGACAACCGGTGAAATTACTAGCATAGAGGCATTCCATCTTAGTCCTCAGGGTTGGCCACGCATTTGAGGTCTTAGGATTATAGTCTTGCGAATTCAAATGTCTATCAGATTCCACTTACCATCAGGTGGCCTGAGCGCTCGTGTGCCTTCGGCTTTACATAAAAAAAATGTAGAGTTTTAAATTTATACCATTTTTCACCTGAACCACGGAAAACTTATATAGCTTTCACCGTCGCGTGAGCACGTCGCTCGATCGATCGATCGATCAACAAAGAGTGTCAGTCTGTCGGCCAAAGACATTTGCAATCTCAATATTTCAATCTTACGATGATAATTGTCAAGACTGCAAATCAACCCCGCGAACTTTGACGATGTGCGTGTTTGTAGGCGACGGAACCCTACACTGAGTATAGTCCGATATGCTGCTACCTGGTTCTTTCCGACTGAATTTGTAATTGTTACATTGATAAAAGCAAGACACAAATTTCACAAGGAAAACTTTACCAAAGCTCGGCTCGCTTTAAGTATTTTAGTCGAGCCGAGTTTGAAGGAAATATGACTAATACTTTCTTACTATAAGGTACTGCTAATGGAACTACTGCGAATAAGCCCGACCCGTGGTCCCACTACTTCATCTCACTGCTCTTTTCGACGGAGCCCTGCCTCCTGGCAGGGCTCCTATCTCTGGGCGGATTGCCCTTCGGGCATTTGAACATACCTAACAAACCTAACCTACCTACTTTTAGGGAGCAGTGGGTTGAAGTAGAGGGACCGCGGGTAGTACCCTCAGCGCATGGAGCGTTGATAATCTAATCTCCAGTGAGATGCCCTTCTCAAAATGTCAGTTTTCAATGACTTGACGTTTATTTGACGTGTCTTGAGATTGGGATCTCACTCAACATAGCCCTAAAGCTACCCTTGCTCCCGTGCTTGCTTGCTTCGGTATCAAAACCTTTTCTTGTAGGTATTTAGTGTTTTGATTGTTTACGCCTGACTCGCCAGCGCCATCTAGTGTGAACGCCCAAATAACGATACTATAAAAATCGGTAAAATAATATTACCGAATGGTGAAAACTAGTTTGTAATTCATGTGTTTAAGTTGCGTTGCCTAATTATTAATTTATTTTTTTTAGTGTATCGGCCCTTCATGTAGGACATTAGTAAGTACCGATCATGGAGAAAGTATTTTTTGTAATGTTAGGGCATATACAGATACTTATAGCAATTGTGAAAAAGATTACTAAAAACTCAGATTTATTTTAGTCATCACCTACTATTTAAGTCTCTGAGTAATGCGATAAAAGGTTTACTTGAAACTTAAACTTGGCGGTGACAAATAAATCATATTACCAAAGTACTCAAAGTACTATTCTGTAATATTTTTAACATTATAAAGAAATATACAACCTATTTATTTCCAGTGTGATGGGCCTGGCTGTTTTTCCATGGTAAGATAAATTATCTTTGATAACTGCATATTTAAAACTCTTTGATTGTGTTATAAAGTCATTCCAGTAATAACTTTACCAGGTTTTATGTACATTAAAACGCAAGTTATTGTGCGACTTGAAACTTCCACGTGTTAAATAAACTGTAACCGCCCGTTAAACAATCTTTAAGCCCTTTCACTTTCTTACACTTGAAAATAGATAAAAGGGGGCTTAATCTATTTGACAGCCGAATTTACTTGCCGATTGTGAAACAGGCCTAAGCCTACTTTAAATTAGTAATGGCCACCATAGATAGGTTTTAAAAGTAACTTTCCAAAATATATACATTGGGAGGTAATATTTTTTAGACATCCCAATTGAAGGGTGTGATGGGAAATGATGATCTTTATTTTTAGCTAGTCGATAGCACGTCAGATGGGATCTGACCAATATTCTGCGACGCGAACGGCGTTGCGTCTGTCGGGAATGCGCAGGAGATGCGCCTTGGGTTAGGCCAAAGCGCAGCTACAGTGGCTGTCGGCTGTGTTTTCCAATTTCAACACATTTTTAACCGACTTCAAAAAAGGAATTCTCAATTCGTCGGGATACCTTTCAAGTATGTTCCCCAATTACGGATTAAAGATAGCAAGACCGATTTGACTTTTTTGTTTGAAAGGGTTTGCTTATCAACATGTCAGGATCTGATGGTGGGATCGATTAGTTATACAGCCATCATCTTACTATTAAGTCCAATATCAGCATTCAAAAAGTATCATTTCGTGAAGAGGAATTGATGTCGAAGATCACAGATGGCCACCGGAACTCCTCAACTGTACCTATAAAATAGTTGGGCGACTAAGAAGCACATATAAATGGTTTCAATAACTATGACTTTCCCGCGGGATTGCTTGTTTCTTATTAATTGAGATGTGGGCCTACATAACAGCATGATATGATCACTAGGTTAATAGTATAAAATACAGCAACTGCAATTTTGAAAAACAAAAAACTGCTTGTGTTTTGAACGCAAGAAATAACTTTTTTTAATGTTAGGTTAGGTTAGGTCAGTCTAATTGAAGTCGTCTTCCCACCATTTTTTAAACAAACCTACTATTACCACATTTACAAAGTTATTTCTTGCGTTTTTTCTCAACATGTACCAGAGCGCGCCAAGTGTATAATGACTTCTGTTAAGGAAGTGACGATGATGCCGAAAAATCGCTGGTAAATTCTGGCTGTGACTTTAGTTTTAGAAAAGAAAAAGAAAGTACATGTCATTTGTTTTTCAGTGCATTGGAGAAAATTGTCTTGCACAGGTAATTAACGTGATTATAAATACAGTTACAAAATTAAAACGTTTGTCACTTTGCAACGTTTTTCTTTTCTATCGCTCAAAATATATGGGATGACAGTCGACCACGTGGTTTATCGAAACGCACGAGAATGTTAGAAAAGAAAAACGTTAGGAGCGTTTTCATCTTGGCTAATCTTGCTACAAAGCACTTTGGTAACGTCCTCTTAAGGTTGGCGACGCATTTCCAATATTGTCATCCTCATTTTGACGATTTTCGAATATCGCTAACTTACCGTAATGCATCTTGACTACGCCCCCTGAAATAAAAGTGAAAGTCTCATTTTAATACATACTTTTAGAAAGAGATTTCCGCTTTTAATATAAGCTATTATTTCATATGAAGTAGGCCAATAGACCCAGTTGGTACAGTCAGCAGCAACCGAAGAGCTCAATATGATCTGCACTAAACTCTATTGCCAAGAGAATAATACGTCGTGTCTTGATCACTTTGAGCATGTTATTCTGCTTAGCTACTTTTGATGCTGACTGTACTTGATTTTGTTTTAAATTGATTTGAATTGTTTTTTTTTTCATTTACAGTGCAGAGGTCAAGCATGTGATGCCCGGGTAAGATTTATTTCCTGTTGCTTTACTTTCTTAAAAACTATGAAGTCGTTTTTTCAACGATGCTATTATCTACATACAAAGGTTGGCCGAAGGCTCTTAGAGTACACGTGAGGCTGAATAAGATAAGTAAGACTTTTTAGGGTGATTCAAAAATAAAGTACGTCAAAATAACTCTCTTAAACTGTTTACAAAACATGTACTTAACCTAATAAAACCAATGAAATATTAATACTTTTTCAAAAAAATCGTAATTGGCCTGGGGTATTAATTTCTTACAGGACTTATAATAAGTTTGTTTTCTTACAGTGCAAAGGCAAAAACTGTAAAGCTTCGGTAAGTTTTCGACTCTTTTAACTGAAATAAATAAATAAATCACAGGGCAATCTCACACAAATCGTCGTATCCTAGAAAAATGGGCGCAAGCATCATTAATACCGGTTTTCTCTTCTTGCAAAATCGTAATCTATTATTTTTTCTACTCAAAATGGCTTTAAAAATACTTTTGTAATCATAAAACTAACAAAGATATTCAAGTTTTTCCGGCCCCTTTTTATCCGGCAAAAGACGCGGAAATAACTAACTAACTTAATGAGTGGTTACCGGGATATAATAATGCAACTCCATGTCTTCCCTTCGATTTTATAAG
The DNA here is from genome assembly GCA_949316455.1 of Acleris holmiana. Classification (NCBI taxonomy): domain Eukaryota; kingdom Metazoa; phylum Arthropoda; class Insecta; order Lepidoptera; family Tortricidae; genus Acleris; species Acleris holmiana. Next base: position 4,405,632 of record OX438787.1, read on the forward strand.
AGGCGTATAAGGGCTTGCATTTAGAACTATTAAGCGATGGGCTTGCAACCTGTCAATAATACACTAGTAACTTCTTGGCCTGATGGTACAAAATGTGGTTGCAGAATTATAAAGAAGTCTTTTTAGAGTTGATGAGATTTCTGTAGCTCTGCCTACCCCGCTCTGGGAATGAAGGCGTAACATATGTATATTCCTTAACATCTTACAAACGGCACATAATATGAAAAAAATTACCAGTAGTTTTATATAGGATAAATTTCTGGATATTTTGTAAATGTCTTTGCAGCTAAATATCTCGGGATGCAATAGATAACTTTCATCCCTTGGATAACAATCTACTATTTTGTATTGTCATGTTTCAGTGCTCAAGTTTCTCATGTACCTACGGGATGAATGGGAGGTCAAAGAGAGGTGGAGGGTCCTTTCAAGACCACTACCCGGACGAAGCAGCTAAGGGACCTCAGAGTGTAAAGTATGGACCGCTGTATGGGGATGATGCGAATTAATAATAAAACCTAATAAATACACGGATTTTTAATGAAAAGAGCATCGTATAAGGTTTGTATTGACGAAGGTGGTATATACGTCAACTGACTGAAGAAACTTCGTTAGCGCGATGTAGCGCACTGCCAGATTTAGTTGCGCTGTCTGAAGCTGTTGGCGCTGTTGAGTTGGTTGTCACAAGTTGTCACTAGATGTCGCTAGGTCGCTGCCACTCGAACAATAAGTAGTTAGAGATATGGACGCAATAAAGGAAGAATGACAATAAAAAATACCAAAACCTGGGCAGATTCTACTGGGTAAGACCATATTGCCCTTGTCATATTTTCGTATTGTCAACATTAAGATAGCTCTTATTTACTTGACATGACACTAATGGCGCCCCAGTTAAAATCAATATTATAACATTTATAACCCGTCAAAGGCAATATGATTTTACCAAGTGGAGTAGAGGCCGTGATCCGCTAATCACATCAAAATAAACAAACATAATGATTGGATGTGCAATACATCAATTTAACGCGCATCTGAATCTGCAATAATCTGCCTCTAAGGCTTTAAATACTTCTAAATGAATTTTAAGTATTTTTGAAATGTAAAACGTGTTACAAAATTACGTAAAAAAAATCATTAATCATTTATCAATGCCAATTGCCAACACCTTGGTGTGTAGGCTTTAGCATGAACGACTAAACTCTCTCCTTTTTTAAGTTATTGAACATTCATATTGAAATTTTGAAGGTATATAGATCTAATGATTTCGTTTTAAGGCTCCTTCTATGCCTTGTTCTTATGCTATGGACGAATTTGTACTTTCTATCGAGAAGCTAAAGTTTTTAAGAACTCGTGTGTGACAATTGATATCAGTGCCCTCAAAATACAAAGAGGGTTTGTATTAAGTACTTTAGTGTGACAGCAAGTTGACACTGACGTTGACTTTCGCAACGCCCTCGGGTAATAAAGGTGAAGTAAATGTAAAATAAAATATGAAGACGGTAGTGTGTTTCAGCCCTTAGCAACTCAAAGATGAAACAAGTCGTGATTTAAGACCCTTTTTTGATTTTTAATCAGAATGAAAAAAATGCATTAAAAAATAAAACATAAAAAAAAGATATTGTGATGTAAATTTCCATCGCTACTCAAAGAAGGGTTACGGATCTTTGGAAAAATACCAGCATACTACACGCTGGAGGTTTCACAACCTGAAAAAAAAAACCAAAAAAATATATATATTGTGATGGAAATTTCCATCGCAATGCAAAGAAGGGTTAAGAATCTTTGGAAAAATACCAGCATAATACACGCTGGAGTTTCTACTACCTGAAAAATAAAACAATAAAATATATATCCATGCAAAGAAGGGTTAAGAATCTTTGGAAAAATACCAGCATTCATCCCTTACGCCCTCAGCTACCAGACAACGCTTGTATCACTACACAGTATGCAGTGTCAAGCCATTTACGTATTTTATCTACACACATATCATACGTCCCATATTATGCGTCCAAAATTTATAATATGCTGTTAACGTTGTGGGTCACACAAATTTCATCTAATCATTTAAGTCTCTGTAATAAATTTCTTGTTGTGGTGGTTTGTTAATCCAAATAAATTAAAAAAAAAACCCGCAGGAAGTGACCAGAATTATTACACCCAATTTACTATGAGAACTTTCTTGTCTGCGGTAGTAGGTAAAATCTATACTGTAATGTTATTACAGTATAGATTTGGTAAGATTATGAGTTTATCCTTTTCAACGCCATTGACGGATATTTCCGTCATGGATGACAGCGCAAAAAAGACCTTAGCATCTACAGTGTGTAAATGGTATACGGGCGTTTATTAAAACTGGACATAGATTAAGACCCTACTAATCATTAACAGAAAGAATTATTTTGATTACGCTAACGTATACACTGTTATTAATTTTTGAACATACTATCGACCCGCAATGTACATCGAAGTCCATCTGTCAGGTAAGTACGTAATGTTTACTTGTGAAAATGTGTATTTCGGCTTAAGTAGCCTCAGCTTTAATAACACTTAACTTTGAAACGTCATTAATTGCGTTTTTAATTCATTGCATTTTTCGTTATACATTGCGTGTTAAATTATTTTGTATGGTTATTTTTTATTTATTTAATTTTAACAAAAGCTGCCTAAATGTGCTCAGTAGGGGTTGTACTAACCACAGTTAAAAGGAACGCCCGTATACCATTTACACAATGTATAAGGCAAATTTGACATTCGCTCTGGTTTTGTATTTGACATAGCGTTGAAAAGGTTAAATTTGGAAGAGTTGTCAAAACTCAAGAGGGTCTCTATTCTAGTATGCATAGATATTAAAACTGTAATCGACTCGAAAGGTCAATTCAGTATGTTTTGTTAATTTAAACCGCACGACATTTGATCTTGAGTGACATGAGAATAGGGTCTTGATTACTTTGTCTTTGATTTAAAAAAAACACTCCTCTTGTCGGAGGATTGAATTGCCGCCATTATTGTTGTCATTTATTTGTTGTTTTTTTTTACTGTTACGAAAGTAGGATAATTTTAAACTTGTGATATTGGTGTAGATAAAGTAGTGTATGCGACTGTACATAATTAGGCCTTAAAACACTCGTGTGATCCTATTATGAAACTCGCTGGCGCTCATTTCATAAAACGACACTCGTATTTTAAGGCCTCATTATACATCAGTTGCATAAACTACTATAACTAGCTTTTATCACTTAAAACATCCAATGCGCTCTTTTCGTAGTATGTGTGGTGTGAAACTGATTGATAGAGTCAGAAATAACAAGATCAGAGAGAAATGTGGTCTGAAAGATGATGTAGTGACTAAGATTGAAAAGGGCATGCGTCGATGGTTTGGTCATTTGGAGAGAATGGATGAAAGAAGATTGACGAAAGAGATATATAGTGTGAAGGGTAAGAAGGGGCCGCCCTAGGCGTACTTTTTCGAATCAAATCGGAGAAATTCTGCAAAAGGGCCGAATCCTAAGTACCCGAAACCGACGTGCATGCGTGACTCGATGTATGAATGTGGAAGAAGCGAAAGAGATTTGTCAGGATCGTAGCAGGTGGAAAGAAGTGGTCTCTGCCTACCCCTCTGGGAATCAAGCGTGATTTAATGTATGTATATAAACATCCAAAAGACACACAGTTCGTATTAATCATAAAATCTGTTTAAATTCCTCTGAAATCCATTCTGTCATCGCAAGAGAAGAGTTAAACCTCCATTTTGTTTCTTAGTAAAGTGTACCTTTTTTCCTGTAAATAAAGTCGTCATTTGAATAGAAGTTTGAATAGATGTAGATGTTTTATTGGAGAAATCTGTTGCTTAATAATTTAAGCCAGAGACATGAATAATATAATTTATAAAGGCGTGTTGATTTATTTACGTCCAGAAATGGTTGTTAGTAAATCTTAAACTCCTTAAGCTTTAATCGATATTTAGGCGGTACTTAATTTATATAATCTGTTAAGGGGGCACCGAGCTTTTTGCGCTCATTAACTTTAGGTATTTTATGCACTCTGTGTATGTGTGCGTATAGCACACCAGCAAGGAGCGAGCCGGAGCCATGCGCCGGCCGCGCGCCGCGCCTGGCGAGCCGTGCGCCGATCCACTAGGCGCGGAGGTTGCTACCAATGTTTACAAAATAAAAAAAACATAATCGATTCCGAATACTTTTATTAAAATATTGACTATAAGAAGTTAAAAACTTTTTTCAGTCTACATTTTTTTTTAAATTTGTGGTTTACTGTCGGTAGGTAAGGTAGGATTGAATTACTTGTATGAGGTACAGTCACATCACGAGATTGTTGAGCCACTCTAGAACCCACTCACAGATAGATAGATAATTTTTAATTAATGTCGTTTGTACATCTAAGGTGTATTTAGCTAATGTTAAGTTATTTATAATATTTATTGGGCAAATTGTTCGGCTAAAGAGAATAAATCATAAGTAAAAGCCGTACATCTTCCAATCAGCCATCTTCCCTCTCCGAAGGTTACCGGGAGAACCCTTTCATAGAAAGTTGACGGTAAATTTTGACGTAAATAATTTCTTTTGCGTGACTTGACGCTGTCATTAGGACAGAGTTCTATGGTGGCTCAACAACCCCGTGATTTAATGTGACTGTATATTGAAATGAAATAAAACCTAATTACCTTTATTGACAATATTCTAAGCACAAAATAAAGTGAACTCAATACCTAATGTAAAGTAATAAGAACGGCTGAGTAGGGCAAAAATCCCAGTCATGGACCCTTTCTTCAAGATATTATTTTTAACTGACTTCAAAGAAAAGGAAGTTCTCAGTTTGACCTGTATGTATGTATGTTTGTCCGCGATTATCTCACATTTGGCTGAACCGTTTTTAATGCGGTTTTCAGAAAAGTATTTGTTTCACATAGCCTCCTGCCGCCCATGGCAAAAATGTTGTTAATCGAAATCAGTGCATAGGTACTTACTAATGAATGTTTAAAATTAGATTATCAAAAGGCCTTTTAAAAGGCCTCTGGGCGCTAGGAGGATATGAGAAGGTTTTGGTATTTTAACCGTCTTTAAAAAAAGGATCTTAGTTTGTACGAATGTTTATCCATGATTATTTCCGCAAAAACTTCAATGTCTGATTCTGATCACTATAAAGTATAAAATTAAATTGATGTTTTAAAAAACTAAAAACTTAAAGCTGCTGTATCAATCACATATTTAGAAGTTCCTACTTAATGTTTGTATGTATATAATGTAATGAATAATGTACGCAGGTATCTTTAGAAAAAAATATTAGGACATAAGAAACAACAATAATCAATATCGGATTTTACTTCACGGCATTATTTTGTCTGTGTGAGTAAGCAATGTCATTGTCTATTTCTCCATCCACTGAAAGACAAGAAATTTGGTCCATTGGCATCCTGTAATAAAACAGAACGTTTTGATTTAACTATAATTTATTTATTAACAGAATTGGTTTTTGGATGAAATTTTGTAATCCTCATTCTATAAAAAATAAATTGAAAAAATATAAAGATAATGTGAAAATTCATACTAAATTTATTAAAATGTTTTCCTATACACCTCTTAGGTACTATTTTTACGCATACCTCACCGGTTCATTAGGTACCTTAACTCTTCGCTTTGTAGCGAAGTGCCAACAACTGGAACATTAACCCTATAAATAAAAAAATATGAATAATTTTGCAATTTTACTCATTTGTTGAAATATAGTTGTTAGGTACTGAGTATACTTACGGAGTATTCTCTTTGTATTCAGATTTCTGGAGATGTCTTGCTCTAGAAATATTGAAACCATCCCAAGAAGTAACAATATTATATAATTAATTATAGTAAAAAAAACCTCGGGTCGTTCTAAGAAGCTTGTTTTGCCTGTAAATGTGTTTTTTTAGCTAAACGATTTTTATATCTTGGTAAATATTCACCATAGAAGTGTATTTTTTATATACCTACCTAGTAATTGAAAGAACTTCGCGTGTTGTTTAAAATTACTTGTGTAAATAAACCAATTTTGGCCCAAAACATCAAGACTACAACTAAACGATTACAAAGTCTTAGTAATACAAATCGATACATCTCGAAAATCAGTCTATGTTGCTACCGATTTATTTTCTCCTCCCTTAGCGTGGCATTTTGACAACTGTCAAATCAGGTTTCTTAGAACTACTCCACTATCAGTAGGTTTACGATTTTAACTTACTTCATTTCTTCACGCAAGCGTTTAGCATTGTGCTTTTGCCAACCCCTTCTCTTCCTTTCTTGGTTGTGTTTGTTCCCCATTTAAAATAAAGTGAATAATCACAAAAATCGCGATAAACGCAACCAACCAACAAGCGACACAGCCTCCACGTCCGACGGCCGAAGCAGGACTAATGCGGACATGGGGGAAACGTGACGGCTCTGGCTAAAATGGACGAAACGCGTGCGAATTTAGGTATTTCCTTCATATTAGTAAAATAAAAACACATTTTCAAATCTAAAGTGTAGAATATATAGAAGACGTGTAGTTTTGTTGTAAATCCAAAACTGATGATCTTCCGTGAAGTAATTACGCCGTACTAAGTGTTTATTTTGTTATGTAGAGGTATCTTTGGATGTTTTTTCTATCGAGGGAAGTACAAGTAATCGTGTTTCTAAAGTATATGATATATAGAGTGATTCCTTAAATATCTTACATATGAATTGCATAACTAAAGCTTCAGTAAAAACAATGCAGCAGGCGATCAAACGAACGCATTTTTTTCGTAATTACGTATCGTTGCCTCGGCGCACTCTTAAGACTTCCTGGCCTATGCCGTATATGAAAAAAACATTTTCCTAAACATGCTCGGAAAGAACCATTTCCCGATTGAAACACAAGGACGGAAAGTGCCTCATTTTACTCCTAGGAGTAAAAAACCAAAAAATGATCTCTATTGTCTGTAAAATCAAATTGACATTGAAAACAATCGCATACACCCAATTTAATAAAAGGTGGCGGCGCTGGGGCGGCGCGCGGTGCGGCGGCGGCGAGTCTGTCAATTCTCAATACTGTCTTGTAGTTTTCAAAACGAGATTCTCTCTCAATTCCTCGGTATTTTTTTACAAATATTTCAATTAATTGCATTTGTATCATTTCCTCGCGTTTATGCCTCGGCGGATGGGTTTGCCTAACTCGTATTTTAGCCACCTCGTCAGGCAATCCCTTACTTTCTGCGCCTAGGCAATCATATTTTGGGACAAGGTTTTGCTACCGACTGTAGTTTTTTTTGCAAAGTCATTATCTCTTTAGATTTTTTTTATTTTTTTTTTATTTTATTATGTTAAGGAGAAGGCACACGAGAGCTCAGGCCACCTTATGGTAAGTGGAATCTGAGACCCATAGACATTTGAATTCTCAAGACTATAATCCTAAGACCTCAAATGCGTCGCCAACCCTAAGGACGAAGATGGAAAGCCTCTATGCTAGTAATTTCACCGGTTGTCTTAGATAATGAATATATCGTCACTACTTTGAAAAACCTCGTATCTCATATGTCGTGATGTACTATTATAAACTTAAACGTGAAGTGAAATAAGTTTAAAATCGTACATTACGAAATATGAGATACGAGGTTTTTTTCAAAGTAGTGACGATATGAGTCCCAACACGGTCTCTGCTCTACTTATAGCAGAGATCCGGTCCCCACTTTGCGACTCCATCATCAAACCAGCTCATCATCACCAGCAGAGCAGAAGGTATACCAAATTTTAGCTCTTTCGGTCTCCGGGATGTGGTTCAAGATTTGACCTAAACTTACATACTTGCATACATACTAAGTTAGTAATAAGCTTGAAAAAGCAGATTCTAAAACACTTTATTATTTATTTAATATTATTTGCACAATACAAATAAATGTAAGAAATACAAATGGCGGACTTAATGCCTAAAGGAATTCTCTACCAGTTAACCACATGTTTAACAGAGAATAAACCGGTGCAATTAGAGAGATTAACAGTGTTAAAAACTAAGTTCAATCTAAATGGCTATTTAACATTTAAAATATACAATATAAATAATATACTATATGTTTATATAGTACATAAACAATACTTAAAAACAAAGGAGACAATAATTATAAAAATACACGTAAACACAGCAAGAATGTTTAGCTAGGCCAACTTATCCCTTTAAAGAGTCTATTCCAGGGCTGGAATTCTACAAGGTAATAACGATATCGTTTTTGACCTGGGCCTCTATTCAGGTGCTTTAAAACGATATCGTGTTTGACACGTTTAAGAATCGTTTATGTCACAGTCGCCATTATTGTAAATGACATAAGAGTTATCAAAACGATGACAATACGGAAACGCATCAAAAGCGATATCGTTTTTACCATGTAGAATCTCGGCCCAGTAGGATTGATTTAATATGCAGTAAATTGGAATAAGCTACTTAATGGCACGAATATTGGGCACTTCACATAATCTACTCTTCAAAACTTATACAGTTTTAACGCACCTGAATAGAGGCCCTGTAGTACGAGTACTAACATTATTTAAACGCATCTATCAAAACACGGCATTCAATTTTTAAAGGTTTCTTTTTACCAAATAAACTGTAGTTATTAAAATTGTTATGATTCGTTTAAACAGCCCCTGTATTTACCTACCGGTGCATTCTAGATAACTAGGTTAGCGAACAAAGTTAGGCTTAACTAGGTTTAAGCTGGGTAACTCTATTACGAAAACCTCGTTATTTGAAGGCTGACTAATCTCATGTGAGGCCTAAATAATACAGTTTATTAGGATTCATAAGTAAGTAGTGGTGTCGCTGAATAGGTCTTCCAAATGTATTACGTGTTTGTGAAAACAATTTTTCGATTAAATGATCCGTTTAAGAAATATTAAGCTTTAAAGCGTATTTTTTTGTTTGAGGTAATTATCCCCCCTTGTGCCCAAACTACAAATACTAAAAATCAGAAAAAAATCTTTAATGACAGAGCATATAACGAATTTTAAACTAAAATTATCACGACTAAGTAGATAACATTGGTTCTTGAGATACAGGTGATTAAAGTGTTTAGTTATACCTATTAAAATCATCTAAGACGGCACCAAATTACTTTAAATATAGAATTAGTTATTACTTGTTGATTTTCATGTTTGTAATACTTAAAGGCTACGGAACCCTACACTGAGCATGGTTCGATATGCTCTTGTTCAGTTATTTAGTCAACAACTTCTACAATATGGGTTACTTTATCCATAATTCTGAAGAGCTTAAAGATATTTTTTCTTTTCACAAGGAGTCGGAAGAATATCCTCGCTATGTATAAATCCACACGCTACGACACGCTAGCCTAGTTGGTAGTGACCCTGCCTTCGAAGCTAGGGGTTCCTGGGTTCAAATCCCGGTAAGGGCAGATATTTGTGTGATGAGCACGAGTATTTGTTTCTGAGTCTTGGCTGTTTTTAAGTATCTATTCCTCTATATAAGTAAGTTTATCATTGTCTGGTTCCCATAGTACAAGCCTAGAGCTTAGTTTGGGACTAGGTCAATTATTTTATTAAATGGTCACTCGTTTCTGCACCCATGAAGGGGATAGGCCGATGAGCGCGAATGTTTGTTCCCGAGTCTTGGATGTTTTCTTAATAATTAGGTATGTATTTCTCTATATAAGTAAGTTTATCGTTGTCAGTTTGTGTGACATTGTTCACCGTTTATGTTACATATTGTAACACAAACGTTTTTAGGGTTCCGTACCCAAAACGGGACCTTATTACTAAAACTCCACTGTCCGTCTGTCTGTCTGTCGGTCACCAGGCTGTATCTCATGAACTGTGGTAGCTAGACAGTTGAAATTTTCACAGAAGATGTATTTCTGTTGCCGCTATAACAACAACTACTAAAAATAACGTGATTTTTTTGCTCGATATTATATTTTTTCATTGTATTTTTTCTGTTTAATTTTGTACAATAAAGTGTTTGCATACATTACATACATACATATTAATAACGGTAACAGGTATTAGACGCTTGGAATATTTACATAATATTTAGTTGTTCACTTTAAAAATAAAGAACAAAATTAAAATAAAATAAATATTTAAGGGGGACTCCCATAAAACAAACGTGATTTTGCCGGTATTTTCTTGATATTAACGGCAACAGGTAGACTAATATAGTGTCTAATGTTGTATAGATAATGGTACGGAACCCTTCGTGCGCGAGTCCGACTCGCACTTGGCCGTTTTTTTTTAATTAATTAAACTTTAACCCACAAGTTTCAAGTTGTTTTTGTTAATCATCAGTTTAAACATTTTTATCTCGGGCAGTTTTCCCGAAGATTTCTTTTATTCCACACAAATTGTGGAACGTTCTATTGTGCCGAGTTCCAGTGGAACAGTTCCACTAGCCGATGATAAGCTCGCTATTGTTCCTGGAACAATGAGTTACTTCAGCACGATAAACATTGTTTTTTCATGCTTTGGCTGTTTATCTGAACGCCAAGCAGAAGTGTTCGCATAGTTGTGTTACGGTGTGGGGAGATAATCGTTGAAATTACTATTATAGAGGCACTCTATCTTAGCCCTGAGGGATGACACTGCGTTTGCAGTCTTAGGACTGCAGTCCTGAGATTTATGTCTTAAGAATGCAAACGTCTATGGATCATAGATCCCACTTACCAGCAGGTGGTGATGATATTAAATATCTAATGATATATCTCGTTTGTTGAAATCGGACTATTCACTCCAAAAATGAGAGCGTTTGGAGATTTTCTTTTAGTTGACATAAAATGAATACAATAGTCATGACGACACGGTGGCCTAGTTGGGAGTGACCCTGCCTCTGAAGCCAGCGGTCCTGGGTTCAAATCCCGGTAAGGGCAGACATTTGTGTGATGAGCGCGAATATTTGTTCCTGAGTCTTGGATGTTTTCTATATATTTAAGTATTTAATTCTCTATATAAGTAAGTTTATCGTTGCCTAGTACCCATAGTACAAGCCTAGAGCTTATTTTGGGACTAGGTCAATTTATGTGAGATTGTTCCCTGATATTTATTTATTTGGTATTTATGATATTAGTCATATCAACCAAAGCTTATAGTAACAGCAGCAAGTTCTTTAGTGATTCAACTTATATACAGGGTGTTTTTTTTGGTCGTCAACTTCCAAAACAGGAGAGATAGTACAATTAATGCTGAATCCGAATATCTTATTAAAAAAATAAAAAACCTAAGGACGTCAGAGAAATAGCATTTTAAATTTTCCCATTATTTTACTTAATTGTGGTTACCATGCGCCGTGCTTACCGAGACTTTAATGACGTAATCACCGTGCACAATGTTATGATTCATCTTTCCCTTCATACTTGTTACGGGCTTAGGACCGTCAAAGATTACAAACACGGTTTAGGTTAAAAAAAATTGATTATTGTTGTTAAACATCGTTCTGAAATGGCATTTAACTACAGATAACGTATGGATTACAAAACAGCAAGAGTTTACTTTGGCGTATTTAAAAAGGTGAACCAGCTTTGTACAACGATTGTTAAAAATTTACAAAATTTACATTTTTACCCCACTCGTAAAGGTTGCTAACGATAGACCTAACAGTGTAGTGCGTAATGGCCTGCCGATAAGGAAATCGTTCAGTCCAAATCCTAACGGTGTCAGCAATGTTTGACCACTCACAAAGTAAATGTTCACAACATCAAACATTTCACGATTATCCAGAAGTAAATTGTCTCGCCGAGCCATGTTTTTATCAATTAAAGGATGTAACACTTTACTTAACAAGCACTCGCTTCGAAACAAACACGGAACTGACGTCGCTTGCGCATAGTTCTGTGAGCGTAGTATGAAACAATAACACCGTGACGATAAGCGGCCTATCCCCTTCGTAGCTACAGAAACGAGAGACCATGATTTATAAAATAGCGAGGATATTCTTTCGACTTTTGACGAAAAATAATAAATTAAAATTATTATTTTTCCATGTGGTTGCCGGGTTAGAATAGTGCCACTCCATGTCTTCCCGTGAATGTCGTAAGAGGCGACTAAGGGAATAAAGGCTTGTAGTACTGTTAGGCGATGGGCTTGCAACCTGTCACTAATACACTGGTAAACATCTTAGCCTGATTGTGCAAAATGTGGTTACAGAATTATCAACAAGTTTTTTAGAGTTGTTGGTAATTCTGTAGCTCGGCCTACCCCATTGCACTCTGGGAATAAAGGCGTGCTTTATGTATGTATTTTATGCATTTTTTTGAGGTCAGAAATATGAATATAGTAACCCCTATTGTGGAATTACTTGACCAAAAAACATCGGCTCCTGTGGAATCAAGACGCTTATGCACAACCATCACAATCTTGTTAGAAGCGACCAAGTTTTTTTTCATGCATACATACATGAAATCACGCCTGTTTCCCAGAGGGGTAGGCAGAGACCACTTGTTTATACATCGAGTCATGCATACGCGTCGGTTTCGGGTACTTAGTATTCGGTCCTGTTTAGGGTTCCGGAGCCGAATGGCAAAAACGGAACCCTTATAATTTCGTCATGTCCGTCTGTCCGTCTGTCCGCCCGTCCACCCGTCTGTCCGTCTGTACGTCACAGCCATTTTACTCAGAGCCTATTGGCACTATATAAATGAAATTTGGAGGATAGATGTATTCTATGAACCGCTATACAATGATGTAGTAAAATTGAAAAAAAAATATAATTAGGTGTTAAAAATTTTTTGAGTTACATCAGCGTGCGTGTTATTTTTAGATAGGGCTTCCAAAATGATACAGAGGTTTTTAAGTGCCTTTTTTACGTAAGTGAACAGTTGGCGAGATATACGCTTCTAAAGTCGTAAAAATTCTGTCCGGGTGGGAAGCTTTTGAACTGTTAAATGGGTAGTTCTACCAGCGATTCAACCGCTTTGACTTCGGTGTCGCGTTTTTAACCATTTCCCTGTACGAGTAGGATAACCATTTTCGGTTATTTTCTAGGAGTCCAGGCATTCTTCAAAATAACCGAAAATGGTTATCCTACTCGTACAGGGAAATGGTTAAAAATGCGACACCGAAGTCAAAGCGGTTGAAACGCTGGAAGAACTACCCAAATAGAACATTCTAGCTAATAAAAATTACAGTAGTAGAACATACGAAATACTTCCAACCAAAATTGTTTTGAACACGATACGCTGTGTAGTTTTTGAGATTTTAATTAAAAAAAATAAAAAAATTGTTTTGTGGTAAGTTAGGTGACCATAATAATTCGTAAAAACATTTACTTAAATAGGTTTTTATTACTCCATCAGGGCTCTTGTCAAATAGGTAAAGCCATATTGCCTTTGAAATGTTATCGTATTGACAACTTGACAGTAATGGCAGCCAAGTTAATCCATTATTATCAAACCGCGATTAGAATAGTCTTGGCGGTGACAGATTTGTCATATAAATACGTCAAAGTTTATATGAACTGGCAGCTATTCCAAGAGTAAACTCGTCGCGGTTAAATAATACTAGTATAGGGTAGCGGTGCCGTTTGACACCATACGTTGTTGTTAGAAATTAGAAATCAATTAATTAATTAATTAATTAACATCAATTAACTCAGCCTATAATTATTTAAATACCATGGCATGCCAAAGCAATATGGTTTTGCCTAGAAGAATAGAGGGTCAGAACAAAGTTAACGATTTGTAACAAAATTAATCAAGGAGTTTGATTTTATTTTACTTTAATTCTTATCATAGACAAGTTAATATGCTCTTAGAAGGCTGATGATAAAAAAAAGTTAATTTTTCATGGTTTAATCTTCGTTCAACAGTGAACTAGATTTAATACCACAAGCCTCGGTAACTTACCCAGGCTCAAACAAAAAGTGCTTAAACTTACACAACTTATATCCAGGGTTGCCACTAGCTTGATATTATAACAAGTAGACAGGAAAGAGCACCTAAAACATTTTCTTTGACAAATTATAGACAAATATATTAACTATGAAAACAGAACCTTATTAATATCTAGTATTTGTACCTACCTTAGTATTTACTATACCTACACCGTCTAATTATCATGGGGGTTATCGAGATAGAATGCGTAATATTGTTAAAAAATAATTAAGAACAATATAAATAATAATATTGCACGTCGTTTACCTTTGTATATTGTTTTCTGATGAGATATTTGACGACACTTTGGCCTAATTGGGAATGACCCTGCTTCCGAAGCCAGTGGTCCTGGGTTTAAATCCCGGTAAGGGCAGATATTTGTGTGATGAGCGCGAATATTTGTTCCTGAGTCTTGGATATTTTGTATTTATTTAAGCATTTATTTCTCTAAATAAGTATGTTTATCGTGGTCTAGTACCCATGGTACAAGCCTAGAGCTTAGTTTGGGACCAGGTCAATTTGTGTGAGATTGTCCCGTGATATATATTTATTAATTATTATTTATATGTTAGAAGCTATGGAGAAGCAGGGTTTCGGCACAGGCTATGTATACTATGTACCTACTTGAATGTTCCAATCGTTGATGTCATGAAGACTTATATTTAAAGAAATTAAATAAGTTTCAAATCCATTCGTTTATATTTTTATGTAGACACGTTACACGAAGGGTTTTGGCGGCATTTTATCAGGCACACATTAGGTTTTAGTCCGTCCATTTAATTATTTTACAGGCGTGGCAAGCTTCATCAATCATGCTTTCAAAGAGAAGAAAAAAATCACAAGATGCTTAGCTTTTAATTCCTAATTAAATTTCTGAGAAAATTATAATTTTTCCTCAAATTTCCACGTAAAGCCCTCGTCTTTGTTATAATTGAGCGTCTTCAATCACAGCGGAATAATTTCGTTTAAGCCCCTTTTAAAATTAAATATTAAGATGCCACTGCGTTGTTCACATAAATAATAGGCTGGTAAGCTTGTCAACGAAAACGAACTGGCCAGCGTAACTTGACCCATCTAAATAACAAATTCTTACAATTTTCAACCTTAAGTTTACTACCCCGCCGCTTAACCAATCATAGGGTGAAAATCCACTAGAGCTGTCACAGCACAGCTCAGACTGAGATGGGCATTAACCAATTAACTTTTTAATGAACTAATTAATCGATTAAACAATCAGTCGTCACAAAATTAATCACGATTAATTTAATTGCGATTAAATTAATCGACGGAGTATTCGAATAGCGATTAATATCGTCATTTTAATCGTCTAAATTTCACGATTAAATCTCGATTAAAAATTGGAACACGCACGATACAAAAAATCAATATGTTGTAAATGATGTTATACAGATGTAAGCTGTTAAGCTGTAGCAATCTGTCAACGTAACTCGGAACTTAGAGTTACAAAAGAAATGATTTATTCCTAATATTAATCGAGAGAAAATTAGTGTAATTAATTAATTGATTAACAATTTAGTCGTTGTTAGTTAATCGGCGAATAATTTAATCGTGACTAAATTAATCGAACTCTTACGACTAAGATTAATCAATCGCCATTTGTAATCGTTAATCGTTAGTCGATAATATTTTGCCCATCACTGTAGCTGTGTTAGGTAGGTGAGCGGTGTGCGAGGAAAAATCCACCAATAAAAGAGCTGCGCTGAGCGACGCTGGGAGAACTAAGTAATCCTATTGGTGAATTTTTCTCACGCACCGCTCCGCTATTGGACAGCTCTAGTGGATTCTTACTTATCTCGTAAGGCCTACCTAGGTACCTATTTTTGTACATTTGAATTGCAACCTTGTTGAAACAAGAATAGGGTGCCTTTTATATCTGGCATTATGTCCTTAAGCGAGCACCTGGGGGATCAGGAAGTTAAACTGATCTCAAAATAATACTAATAAAAAACCGGCCAAGTGCGAGTTGGAATCGCTTTACGCCTCCAAAAGATTAAAACGGCAAAAAATCACGTTTTTTGTATGGGAGCACTCTTAAATATTTATTTTAGCTATCACGGCTTATGAAATACAGCCTGGTGACAGACAGACAGACGGACAGCGGAGTCTTAGTAATAGGGATCCGTTTTTACCCTTTGGGTACGGAACCCTAAAACTATGTTTTGTGATGGTTCTTAAGACGGTATCTCGGCCAAGATCTACTTGTTAATATGGCTTAGTGGTTTGAGGTGTCGACTTACCGTTTTACAAGAGTCCGATTTTCAACCGACTTAAAAAAAAAGAGGAGCTTCTCAATTATTTTATTAGGAGGGTAATCTTTGTTTGGGCTTAGGTCAATTGTGTGTAAGAGTGGCCTAAACACTTACTGGTTGACGACGCGCTAGCCTAGTTGGTAGTGACCCTGCCTTCGAAGCTAGGGATCCTGGGTTCAAATCCCGGTAAGGGCAGATATTTGTGTGATGAGCACGAGTATTTATTCCTGAGTCTTGGATGTTCTCTATGTATTTAAGTATATATTTCTCTATATAAGTAAGTTTATCGTTGTCTAGTACCCATAGTACAAGCCTAGAGCTTAGTTTGTCCTGTGATATTTATTTATTTTATTTAGTTACTATTTTTATTACGGACTGAAATAATTGTCTTTCAAATACAAATTCATTTGTACTTAATACACAAGATATTGTAACATTAAGCACAGCTACAATTTAACAGAGAGAACACTTCACAAATCTTCGCGAGACAGCCCTAGATTACAGGCGAGCGTGAAGCAGACTTAGTCATACTTACACAGACTACGCCACAGCTAGTTCATCTAAAAGGAAAACAATCGTATTTCATACGGGACTAACTTCAACCATACTCCGTAAAACGATAAAAATATCACGGGACAATGTCACACAAATTGACGTAAATAAATAAATAAATACATATCTAATATATATTGCGCTGCTGCGCGCAAGGAGCCCTACCGCTAGAAAAGCCATCAACACCTCCTTCAACACTCTGCTTTCGGCGGTGAGGGAGTGGGACGCGAGCCCGCTTCACGAGCAATGGAGGGGCTACCACAAGCCTGTCATTGCGGGATCGGGGTGACCCGTGGCGCCCCGCCTATGTAGTAGCTGATATTTTTTAAGTTTTATTTCTTATTTCTTAGTTTAGTTTATGATGTGCCCTTTTTTGTATTAGTATTATTTTATGGAACCTGTTTCCGGAATAAAATTATTGCATTTCATTTTATATCACAGGACAATGTCACACAAATTTACTTAGTCCCAAACTAAGCTTTAGGCTTGTACTATGGGTCCTAGACAAGGATAAACTTACTTATATAGAGAAATATATACTTAAATGCATAGAAAACAACCAAAACTCAGGAATAAATACTCGTGCTCATCACACAAATATCTGTCCTAACCGGGATTTGAACCCAGGACCGCTAGCTTCGAAGGCAGGGTCACTACCAACTAGGCTAGCGTGTCGTCAAAAAAAAGCCTTTAGACATGTTATCGTATTGTTTTTATCTAGGCTGCTATAACTGTCAAGTATATAAGCTATCGTAACATTGGCAACAAAATGACACGTATGTATGTACACACTTTATTATGCAAAAAGAAAAACGAAATCAACACAGTGAAGATAAAAGCAGAAAAAAAGCCAAACTCATCCCTTTAAGGGGTGTCTTCCAGTTAAAACCTGAAAGATTGAGAAAAGTAAAAGGTTGTGCTTCAAGTACACATTTATTTAGGAAAAGAGCATAAGGAGCAATATGGTCTTACCGAGTAGAATGGCTCTTGGACTCTATTTCTCATTAGCTAGCCTTTCTTGCTTTAATACCGTAATTATATTGTTAACTTTACAATAGTTATTATTAACAATAATAAATAAATGTAAATACTTCAACACGATACCGAAGATGTTTACAATATCGAACTCGTATCGTAAGTCCAAAGTAAAGTTATCTAATAAAGGTTGTTGTTTTCTAAATAAAGTTTAGAAATAATTTTAGATAGTGAACATCAACAATATAAAGTAGACGTCCGAATGCTCGACATGCCAAGAGAAAATATTTATTTCCGTCGTGATATTACGTTAATTTATAGGTAAGGACCAAAAAGTTGGCCACGCTAACTCACTCAATAATTTTTTCTATGAAACTTTTCCGTTGTGACACGAAAATTAGCCATACATTTGTAGGGATAATTTTCGTGTCACAACGGAACTGTTTTCACTTTTGTTGTTTGTATGGTTAAGTACGCTTAACTATGCTCCAACTATTTGGTCCTTACTCTTATACATCTACCCAAAAACATTGTCATTTATTATGGGAGATGTGACCTTTACTTCTGTTAAATCTAATTTGTTTTATGTGGTGAACATATCGGAATTTCTCAAAATGAAAAACATGTTAGTCAATTAGATTGTATGAGTAAATGTCAGGTGCTTTAAATTGAAAATAAGTTCTATATTTTAAAATTGGCGTGTGAAATATCAAAAGTTGACATATTTCTCATCGGTAAAATTTGGTGGTGGTAAAAGTAATGTTGATCTTATTTTATTTATCGCAATTCAAAGTATGGTGACAACTACTAGTACAGCGACGAGCATTCGGACATCTACCTTAATCGAGTGGAAAATTTAAGAAATGTTTCCTTCTTACAATTAATTGTAATTGTTGCAGGTCAAAATCTCTTTTATTTGGCATTATGTTTGTTACTTCGAACTTGCATCTTCTAAATATCAGTAGAAATAAGGTTTTTATTTAATGAATCGACGTCATGGTTAAAATGTATGTGTCACGAAGCTAAAAATAACACAATTGATGGACCCTACGCTTAAAGTTAGCCTAATCTTCTTCACGATTTTACCAAGAAAATAAAGTTACTTTCGGAATTTAGGCGTACATTAAGAGTCTATTTCAATAAACAATACACGGTGAAATCATAACATAGATCTTGCGCTCAAATCAATTTCTTTAGCCAGCTGTAACAACTGTAACTTATATATCCGCTGACGTTATAAATAAAAGTGCTAAAGCTGTTTTAAGCTGTTTAAACCTTTGGGAAGCAGTTGAAGCATACTTAACAGTCTCACTGCTTGCTGCACTGATCCTGTCTTGTAGTAGCTTAGCATAACACTACCGTTAACAGTATTTAGAACTAGTGAGGCTGTTAAGTTTGTTTTAAACGGAGTTTAAAATCACGCTGTGGGTGCATGCTTACACAGGAACAGAGAAAGGCATTATCTGATTAACTTTTTAATCAACTAATTAATCGATTAAACAATCAATCTTCACAAAAATAATCACGATTAAATTTATCGACTTAGTACACGAATAACGATTAATTAATCGTAATTTTAATCAACTAAATTTTACGATTAAATCTTGATTAAAAATTCAGTATGCTGTAAATTATGTTATACAGATGTAAGCTGTTAAGCTGTAGCAATCTGTCAAACTTAGAGTTAGAGAAGCGAAAAGAAACGATTTATTCCTATTATTAATCAATAGAAAATTAATCTAATTAATTAATTGATTAACAATTTAGTCACCGTTAATTAATCGGCGATTAATTTAATCGTGACTAAATTAATCGAAACTGTTACGACTAAGATTAATCTATTGCCATTTTTAATCGTCGTTCAAAAAAGAACCTTGTGTAAGTCAACTAAAGTTTAAAGTCACTTTGACAAATGTCCTAAATTGAGGCCGGTGGGCCTTACGAGATTATTACTACAAGTTGTCTATGTTGGCTTCGTCTTTATGTACGGTTTCAAAAGGCCTGAAACTCCCGTCCCGTGATTAATAAAAACCGGCCAAGTACGAGTCGGACTTGCGAACGAAGGGTACCTTACCATCATGTATACAACATTAGACACTATAATTTTAGTCTAACTGTTGCCATTATTAATATCGAGCAAAAAACGCAATCCCTGTTTGTTGTATAGGAGCCCCCCTTAAATATTTATTATATTTTAATTTAACTATTAGTTTTCAAAGTACATGTGTAACTTAATATTCTGTGAATATTTCATGCATCTACCTGTTGGCCGAGCACGCTGCGTCAAATGACGTCACGTCACGGGACTAAGTGTCAAATGACGTCAAACGGGAACTAGTGTCAAATATTATTATTCGACACGGTGGCCTAGTTGGGAGTGACCCTGCCTCCGAAGCCAGCGGTCCTGGGTTCAAATCCCGGTAAGGGCAGATTTTTGTGTGATGAGCGCGAATATTTGTTCCTGAGTCTTGGATGTTTCCTATGCATTTAAGTATGTATTTCTCTATATAAGTATGTTTATCGTTGTCTAGTACCCATAGTACAAGCCTAGAGCTTAGTTTGGGACTAGGTCAATTCGTGTGACATTGTTCCCCTGATATTTATTTATTTTATTTTATTTATTATGAAATTATTAAAATGACAGCCACCCGGGGATAACGTTGCTTAGTAATAAAAGGGCTCAAATCACACATAATACACTTTTATTTCTTTATACTTCCGTTGGATTATCTCAAAATCAGTCAAAATCTGTTCCGTGGTAGCGTGCTCGGCCCACTAATATCGAGCAAAGGACGGCAAAATGATCACGTTAGTTGTATGGGAGCCCCACTTAAATATATATTGTATTCTGTTTTTAGTATTTGTTGTTATACGGCAACAGAAATACATCATCTGTGACAATTTCATCTGTCTAGCTGACACGAAATTCCGCAAAAATGCCGAATCTTAAGTACCCGAAAAAGACGCGCATGCATGACTCAATGTATAAATGTGGAAGAAGCAAAAGAGATTTATCAGGATTGTAGCAGAAGGAATGAAGTGGTCTCTGCCTACCCCTCTGGGAAACAGGGGTGATTTAATGTATGTATGTAGCTCTCACGGCCTGGTGACAGAGACAGAAAGGATACGGACAGTGGAGTTTTAGCAATAGGGGTCCCGTTTTTACCCTTTGAGTACGGAACCCTAAAAAACGAAAGTTTTATACTATACATAAATATAGTCTTAAATGCAATGGCCGTGCAACCATTTCCAATCTAACTTCAAAATGCCCCTTTCATACGCAAACACGACGAATAAAGGAATAACTTTGGCTCCAACCATGCAAATTATTTTGAGGAAAATCATGCGAATTTAGCTAAAAAAGACTTGACTCAAAATAGGAGAACTGGAAAATTGTGCTGTAATCCGCAAGTTTAAGTTGCAAGTTCAAATGGGATTATAACGGCTTACGATCTTTTGTTTTGAATGGCGAGGTGTTTTCAAACTCGTTGAAGATAGTTTGGTTAAGAATAAACAAGTAGGTAAAGAAGATATAAATACGATTTAAAGAGGGAAGTTTTCTTTGACTTTCTATATTAAGTTTGTAAGGTTGTTCTTATTTGTTTTGTTTAAAGGTGCAATATTTTCTACCTATCATACAGGGTGGAACAAAACGAGGGACTTTTAAGAAAACGGGGATTTTTTTAGGTTTTGTACTTCATTTTTCACCAATTAACTATATTAATATTTCTAACCGTTTAAGACATACAGCTTGTTATACATCAGCGCAAATGTGCACATTAGCAACCCTAGCAAGTAGATCGGATGACGTCATCAAGATAAGGTATCTAGATAACTTAGGCCTTTTTCACCGACTTCATTAGTAAACAACCTTAATGAATGACATATTCATCCTGAGATTGCAGAGTATGGTATTTAAACAAAAAGCTCTAATACGAACTAAAATTGACATGTAACTTCAACTTGCTAATGTTTTGGCTGAAATGCGACGAGCGGCAGCGTGCATAATGACACGGTCATACTTTTGAGCATCGCATGTAAAGTGAAGTTGGGGACATGTATCAATTTAAAATGTAAATAACTTTGAACTAGTAGTAGGGTTGTCACTGATATTAAAATGATTAATTTTAATCATTTTGTGTTACTTTTCAGTCCAGCTTTACAATTATAATAAATCGATTGTACATCACTTAGATAACACTATCCTTTCAGCTCAGTCCCTCGTTTTGTTCTACCCTTTAAACGTAATTGGTGCTCCCCATATTCCTCTACGCCGCAGATATTGCGTGAAAGCGAGAAGAAAGTCGATTTGACGCGCGTTGGTGCTGGAGAAGACTGCTTGGAGTGTGGTGGGATTGGATTGGATTGGATGCGTGAATTCCGTACCAACGTCCAAGCACGCATCCTCAGTTTTTTTTGACCACATTTCCTGCCGTAATAATAATTCAATTGAGCGCCCAACACTCACACATCGGTACCCAAGTATCGATGTTTGAGTGTCATCTGGTGACTAAAATGGCCGATTGTCACTGTTTTCTGAAAAGACCTATTTTTGAAGCTCAACAATCACTAATTGTTCTCACTTCTATGATATCCAATAAGTGTTACTATTTGAAATTTGATTTGACGTGGACATGAAATTGACAGCTACGTTTGATTGTGTTTAAGTTAAATCCACATATTCCTTTCATCGTGATTACGTTGTGTAAAAGTGTCAAGGAAAGTTATTAAATTAATAACCGACATAACATGACATTGATAGATACGTTGCTTTATACGGTCGGCTCTAGTGACTTCAAATAATTAGGGATTGCTTTAGACAAAAAACCCGGTAAATTGGATAAAACTGCGTAAGACGGGGCCCAAGTCAACTCATGTCTAAGATAGAAACGGCATGTTAGCTGTGTGTTGGTAGACATGGTATGACATCCAAAAATACGTCTTGGTTTATCATGATATCATATCATAAGTGATTATCTAAGTCACGAGTATTTTGAAGCTCATCAGTGACATTCAAAAGTCAGTCCCCAAGGAACCTGGTCGTACAAGGAAAATCGGATCGCCCATAAGATGGACAGACCAAATCAGAGCAGCAACGAATCGCCCCGTGCATGATTGCACTAGGGTGGCAGCAGCCCGAGAGGGGCAGCGCCACATTACCAGGCTGGTCACTCATCGTGACAGCAATTGACAACCACGACCACTCTGTCAAGAGAAAATGCGTAATAATCGCTAGCCGTGATCCCGGCGGGCTAAATAGGAAACATGCATGAAAATCAGAATTAGCGGTTACGTCATTTCTGTCGTCCATTTTGTAAAGAGTATCTTTGCAGGGGGTCTGAATTATGACTTTAAAACTTCATATCTTATGAGTAAATTACACGACAATTATTTCGCGTATACAAATATTTCTCTTTCATAGTACTTTCCAGAACGTGTAAGGAAAGAAAATGCGTGTTCCCTATTACTGCTGCACTCTGAGGACGATGATTCTGTGATCTTTTGACCCTGAGAGCTGTTTGGAAACGGGTTCGAAGAGTCGTTGAGAGGCTTCCGGGGCGTTGAAATATGATATCTTAAAATCCTTTAAGCCGTTTAGACTGCATAGAGTACCATAGAAATAGATATAAGTACAGTCAGCCGCAGAAGTAGCTACGCAACCAAGGAGCTTAAAACGATCTGCACTCGACTCTATTGTCAAGAGAATACGTCGTGTCTAGATCATTCTGACCACGATATTCTGCTTAGCTACTTTTGATGCCGACTATACATATCGCACCTTCGATAGAACAAGGGCAAAATATACAATGTGACTAAAGGGGCGATTATGCCCTTGTCCACTAGAACAAAGGGCACAATGTACAATGTGACTAAAGGGGCAATTGTGCCCTTGTTCTACCAAAGGTGCGATATGGCAATGGGGTACGTGACACGACAGGAAATATGTAATTGCGTCTATATGCGGCCTGACTAAAAAGCCGACCTTTTTTAAAGGTTTTTTTTAAAAGGGTTGTTCAAAAATATGCTTTTATCACTTTAGGATTTCCGCCTACAACGGTGAAATGACTTCGTAAATTATTCAACATGCTAAGTGTTGTCTTTCATATGCTCTTTTTTTTAAGGTAAAATTCAAAAGGAGTTTAGCATACCTTTGCTCGCATGTTATAAAAGAATTAGAATATTTACCAATATCAACATTATAGACTGAATGAAATGACTGTGAAATACGGACGGATGGACGGATGGAAGCTTCGTAGACACGATCAACTTGGCCAAATATTACCATTAGTGGCTAGTTACGATGTTTCATTAATTATTTAACGCCTATAATGTTTCTGAACCATAGTTTTAGAGCGAGATATACTCCATAAGGGTCAATATCGTCTGCCATAAAATTAAAGTTCCATTTTTACAATCCATATCGTTTTTCATCATATTTAATTAGTGTTAGTCATAATTTTGAAAGACATAATATACATACATACATAACATCACGCCTTCATTCCCAGAGCGGGGTAGGCAGAGCTACAGTAATACCAACAACTGTAAAATGACTTTTGGATCCTGTAACCACATAATAATATTAGAAAGTATAATTTGCGTTCTAAGTTTCGCCAGTCTTTTTTGTCGAAAGTCATAAAAAAAATATTCATAACTCGTAATGACGTAATGAATTAATTACCTTTCATATTGTTAAAGTTAATAATATTAATTGACATAGAAATTACATTAAGGAGAAAATTGAAATTTAGGAAGATTAAGAAGAACTTACCTATTTAGAGTGATTAAAAGACAAAGTAGGCACCGTATCGATTCAAGGTTCGGAATAGAAAATAATTGAAATTACTCCTACCACAAGCATACAGATCTTAAGAAAATGATTATGAATGTTATTAGACAAAAAAAATAATAATCGAATTGATAACCTCCTGTTTTGAAGTCGGTTAATAAATTAGCTTTCTGAACCTAACCTTACATAGTCGCTATTGCATTCACCAGACTTGTTCGCTCGCTACGCTCGCTCACTTCAATGGTACTTTAGGCAATCCAATAGTATGAATAAAAACAATTATGACTTGAAAATGTATGCCCTAAAATATTTCTGAATCAATATGCCTTTGAAATTTATAGATGTCAAATGTATAACTTTAGAATTGTAAGTATAATGTTTAAAATTATGAGTTATAATTATTTATGCTTTCCAATTTTTATAGCTATCGATACTTATGAGCCAAAATAATATGGTAATCAGTTTAGGAAATGAATGTGCAAATTTTGTCATAATGACTGAACTTAACCGACAAGAAATTCGTTTCAGAATTTTCTAAATTTCTGAGGTCCTAGTTAACCCGTAACAAAAAAGGTTACATAAACATAAACGGAGTAAACTAGACTTAAACCCTTTTTAACTCCCAACGCAACAAGAGGGGTGTTATAAGTTTGATGTGTAAGTGTGTGTGTGTGTGTGTGTGTGTTTCTGTCTGTGGCACCGTAGATTTTAAATGGATGAACCGATTTGAATACGGTTTCTTTTATTTGAAAGCAGCTGTTTTCTAGCGGTGGTTCTTAGACATGTTTTATCAAAATCGGTTGAGCCGTTTTTGAGATATTGAGCTTTTAGTTGGTTAAAAGCCCCCGATGTAACGGTGACACCTAATATCAGAGCTGATATCTTTCGGCTCAACTAATTTTCATTCAATCTTACTAAGAACCATCCTGATTAATGTAGCTTTATTAAAAAAAAAAACCTGCATCCAAATCCGTTTATCCGTTTGGGAGCTACGCTGCCACAAACAGACACTCCGATGGAGAAGTTTAAAAAGTGTAAAAAAATAATTTTCATTACAAATTTAAAAACCCCCGACAGAGGAGAGTCTAAAAAAGACTCTCCTCTGAGTCGGGGTTTTTTAAATCTCTAATTCACTTGATCTTCAGAAGACTTACCGTTGCCCTTACGAGGTCATGTTTATGGGTGACAAAGGGATCCCACTCCATACATCATACCACCATAACAACTGTTATCTAAGTGAACCAACCCTAAGCCGCCCGATCAATGGCGTCTTGTCAAAATGTTAAATTGAAATTCACGCTAATTCCAATAGATTAATCCGGTGTCTGATGTAAAAGCCTGCCGGCACAAGTCACAGGGCTTCAATCGCAAGGTTGAATTTCAGCTACCAATTGTTTCGTTTGTGCATATTTGTATATGTTAGAAGATCATTTTTAGGGTACCGTGCCCGAAGGGAGTCTAATGGGACCCTATTAATATGTCTACGTTGTCCGTCCGTCCTAAATTTAAAGTTTTCCACACACAGACGGGCGTATTGCCGTTACAATACGGTTCTTTATTGGATGGCATATTTTTTTACGCATAATGTATCTTTTCGCATAAAATCGTTTGTCCTAAAACGGTTCTTAAAATAGAAACGGTTTTATCTTTATTTTGAATAATAAGTAACTTAACCTAACCTTACCTAATCTACATAATACATGTTTATTAAGTTCTGCTAGCTCAGCCTAAAAGTATGTTATGCGAAAATATTTTATGCGTTACAATAATGGGATCCCTTACAATACTCGCAACGTAATGCATTCTCCGAAAGGCCTCCTCACAGAGTGCAATGTATACGGCAATATGCCCGCTTTTAAACCGTAATAGATAGCAGGTTGATTTTTTCAATGAAGAAAAGTTTCCGTGTTATTCGATACTGACATTCAGATGGACATTAGCATCGTGACGATAACAGTAACATATAGAAAAACAGTTTTTATGTTACATTGTAAAATTGTATTATTAAATACTATTCCTGCATTATAATTAATTATGACTCAATTTGCCATTTTTTGTAAAAAATGATGAAGATATAATACTGCTGCTGTGATCCGTATTTTGAATGCGATTAAGCTGTATTTAATTCTAATCATACCTCTTTTTATTTTGTTATTAATTATTTAAAAATACCAGTCAATCTAAACACCTGCTAGTTAAGAGCACGCTGTGGGCAAACCTTTCGTCATTTTGGGGAGACCGCGTTGTTTCGCATAATGTAATTGTTGACATAATTATTGACAGTCATAACTTCTCTGCAATAGCACATGCATAAGTTTATTTCTTACGCTCTCTTGAAAGTGCTACGAAATAGAAGGATGACTGTATACGCGAAACAACTTCCATTTTACTTTTTTATAAGATAAGATTATAATGTTTAATAAGTCATAATTCAGACCCACTTCAAAACACTGTAAAAATGGACAACAGGAATGACGTTACAGCTGTTTTTCCATGTTTGAAATATGCGAACCTTATAAACAAAATGGAATTTATTTCAGAAATTATTATGCTTAAACCAATATCATGATATTAAAAAGTTACGTACTTAATTAAAAAGAGGATGCCGAAAAACACAATCTAAACCTTAAACGAAGTTTTAAGTTTTTTATAAAATCTAAATGCTGCTTTTTTAAATTATCTCCTAAATCGTATAAATGAAACTCAATTCTGTTTGTCATGCATGTTCCTTATTCTTAATAATCTAACGAGCAGACAATGCTAGGTTAGGTTTGGTTAGATAAAATAAGTAACAGTTTCTTAAAAAATACATTATGACTTGCGATCATTATGACAGACCTGTCATTTTGACGTCATTGGCACCAAAAGTGCGACCCATGGCCCCGTGTTATGCTCACCCTTATCGCTGTGGATAAAACAGCCGTCACTCTCACACGTGCATACTGGTCAGAAAGTGACGGATGTTTTACCCACGTTCATCCACAACCATAATAAGCCCCCTGCGGTATTATATCAATTTTTTATCCATTTAAAAGTTTCAATGTACGAGATAAAAGTCCTAAAAAACCTAGTTATAATAGTAGGTTTGCGAGGCGTCATATGAATTACGTGCATCCCTTAACTACGACAAACCAAAGGCCACTCCCAAATCAACTGAAACGTTGTTGAACTACGAGTACACCTTCAAGAAAATTACATTGGAGTGGGTCAGTGGTATCATGGAGTACCATGAATCAGAAAATATCTTTCTCTCAGTGTTCTTCTGCACATGGTTGTACCAATAAAATGTAGCCTGTGTCTAGTAGTAGCTGAGTGCTGATTACGGGATACACAAAACACACACCTACACACACGCACACAACCTTTTTGAAATTTATTACATAATGTATTAGGGGTTTGTAACTAAATTGAATCCAAGTTGATTAGTAGCTTAACTTAATTAGTTTGTATTATACAAATTAGTAGTATAAGTAGGTATAACATTAAAATAGTTTAACTCATGAGCGCACTATTCGCCAACAAACTGACCGTGGTTTGGCGAAACTTTTTGTATACCTACCACCTAAAGAGGACTGGGAAGCAAAAAAATCCTTACCAAATGCGATAACCTTTTTCTTCCCTTAAACGTTGTCCGATTTGTACTATTTTTGAATATGTGGTAGATGTTATAAAAACTAGGTCTCTACGTTTTCCTTTCCAAGAAAATATTTATTGGTTTTTTTTTATTAAAAACAAAAACGCAAGCGTATAGACCTAGATTTTTCACAATATCTACAACATATTTAAATATCGTCGAGATCGGACTAGATTTAGAGGGTGAGAAACGTTATCGGCCGGAGATAAATTTGTATGGATTATTGACAGCTACGCGATTTAGGCGTCGCTTCACAATCCTCTTAAGCTGTATTTTTTAGCTCTTAGTCTGAATGTTCTAATAATACAGTAACTACTATTTGGGAAGTCAATGGAGACTGTTACACACTCTCTAGGGCTTCAACTGAATCTGAAATATGCTAATTTGGTTTTTTTTTTTAAGATCGCTTCAGCTCGTGACTGGAACCATGGCCGCTGCATCTCTCGCCGATAATTCAATCTATTGTTTCGTCCCCATTGATCCCGTCAACACGTCGGCAACTACAATGCTTCGATGTTACTGCAATACCACGTAACGAACAAGTTAAATAAGGTGAATAATACACCTTAACGAGTAAGGCAGTAAGGTACATTTTGCAACTCATTGAATTTGTTAGTTACGCGTTATTGTAGTATCACCGACGAATGGATCTGTTTGTCAGTAGGTACATACATTATTCCAACTAATATTATTAATGTGAAAGTCACTCTGTCTGTGGCTCTATTCTACCGCGTAAAAGAATATTGCCTTTGACATGTTATCGTATTGTCGATGTTACGATAGCTCTTATTTTACAGTAATGGCGGCCGAGTTAAAAACAATACCATAACACGTCAAAAACAATATTGTTTTACCTGGTAGAATACAGGGCGCTTACACGGCTACACCATTTATCCCATTTCGAAATTTAGAATGGTGAAAGCTTGAGTACCGGGGACGGATAAAGAATACCTTTTATCCCGGAAAATTTGACGGTTCCTAAGAGAATAGCGATAAACAGCCTTTTCTCGGACGAAATCTCGGGTAACAGTACTTCCAGTTCTTTAATAGTTATCAGCAGTGATAGAAAGAAAGAAAGAAATATTTATTCACAACATTAAAACGAAGACAAAATAAAACATTAACACATACATACATACATAACATCATGCTTTCATTCACAGCGTGGGTAGGTAGAGCTAAAGAAATACCCACAAATCTAAAAAGACTTGTTTAATTCTATAAGGTCAAGAAGTTTACAGGTTGCAAGCCCATCGCCTGACAGTACCACAAGCCTTTATTTCCTTAGTCGCCTCTTACGACATCCACGGGAAGACATGGAGGGGCACTATTCTAACCCGGCAACCACACGGGGGCAAAAAAACAATTGAAAATAAGAAAACACGTGATAGGATCTCACGGTGCCATTTCACGTGAATGACGTGCAACGTGACGGCAATTCTCGCCTCATGAGTTAATTTTTTTGGTAGGCACTTTGGCTTTATTTTTGGTAAATTTGTGCGTCAACCTAATTTTACGGTATTTTTTCGAAAATAAAATTTAAATTTAAATTAAAATAGCATATCAAAATGTAAAAGTCAGGTAGACGAACTAATTTAAGATATTATATTAAATAAAACCGTGTTGTTAACGATTTTGAAGAAACACTTGGTGAAAATTAGTTTGAAAAGTCGATTGCCCTACCCGTCACCTTAAAGGAAACGTGCTTTTTCTTAGATAATTACTGTATTTACAGATTTTATGAAAACCTAGGTCAAGAATCAATACAATAAAAATGCAAAAAAAACACACACTCCTTTATTATACTAAAACGATCAATAACCAGGGTCTCTTTCTAAAGAAACATTACGTCTCACAAATAATAAAAACGTCCATGAAATCTAACATTAATATAACTTTATTCCATTCGGCGTCGAGACCCGTCCGTGGGGTCCTAACGTTCTCAGCCTATTTAATGAAATGTCAAAGAGACTCATTGACGTCACTAGAGACTGAAGAGCTGACAGTTTCCTCGCTCAATGAATTAGGTTAGCTATTCACCGAGGAAATGCAGCTAGCATCTTTGGTGCAATGCCGCAGAGGCCATTCTTTGATTTAATGTCGTCGTTTATCACCATTTTCTCAGGAAAAGTATTTTTTTTCGGGATAATTGATATCATAATATGTCTTTCTTCGGTACTCAAACTATTTCCGTAGCAAATTTCATCTGAATCGGTTCAGTAGATGCAGAGATTACCCCCTACACCCTCACACCCACAAACTTCACCTATTTACTATATGAGTATAGAAGACTACTAACTTAGCGACTAACCCCCTTACATATAAACGTGGAATAACCGTGGGGTAGCTTATGCCATGCTTTGTAATTTTTTGTCAGATGCAAATGTCACGATTACAGATGAGGACAAAGCATGGCATAAGCTACCCCACGGTTATTCCACGTTTATAAGTAAAGGGGTAAGGGATTAAGGGCTTCTTGTACTATTAGGCGAAGGGCTTGCAACCTGTCACTAATACACTGGTAAACATCTGGGCCTGATTGTGCAAAATGTGGTAACAGAATTAAAAACAAATATTTTCAGAGTTGTTGTTGTTTCGTCACATTGTACATTGTGCCTTTGGTCTACCAGACAAGGGCACAATTTCCCCTTTAGTCATATTGTACATAATTGTGCCCATGTTCTACTGAAGGTGCGATAATGACTATAGGAGAACAAGACGACGAGGTCTCTACATCAAATGCCATAACTAGAATAATTAACTGAGCTATTTAGCACCCTTTTGTGTGCATTAAGGGTTTAAAAAAACCGGGCAAGAGCATGTCGGACCATGCTCAGCGTAGGGTTCCGAAGCCGTTAAGTACTACAAATATAAAAAACAACAATTAATAACTAATTTTCTATTTAAAGTAATTTGGTGCAGTCTTAGATGATTTCAGTAGGTACGAGTATAAACACTTTAATCGCCTGTATCTCAAGAACCAATAATGTATATTTAGTCGTGATAGATTTTCTTTTAAATTCGTTATACTAATTATGTTCTTTTATTTAAGAGGCCTTATGCCAAATTTTGCATATAAGTTTTAATGCACAACATGAAATATCATTTCAGTTATGATCGATTAAATGAGTTACGAATGAATGAGCTACTTTTTCATTTTTGTCGAGTATAAAGCAAGATTTAGGTTGTTTTAAAACATTACATAGTGCTATTCTTTTTAATTTTTTTGGATGTATTTTTATTTCATGGATTGATTTTGTTCTAAAGTTTATTACTGTTGTTTTAATTTTGTGAACGAGAGTTTTAAGTAGCCGAAAGCAAAACCAATATTTTGACTACTTTCTATAAAACATTACCAAGTTATTTATTTTTTTACACAAAAAAATTATACGAGTGTGGTAAAAAGTCATTCATAAATTTTTTAGACGACTTACAGCAATACATTGTAATTTTTTCATACCTTTAAGACATCAAAACGATTCGTGAATATGCGATATTCTAAACCTCTTACAGCAAAATTCAAAATAATATATATTTCGTGTAGCGCATTAAAATTTGTAGAATTATTTTAACTGTAAAATGCGTAAATCAGCGAAATTGACAATATTTCGTATACGGCCTCTTAAGTTTTTTTTCCGATTTTTATTATTTGTAGTTTTTATTTTACCTCTTTGTTGGCGTGACTAATAGGTATATTGGGTTCCTAGTTTGACTATGAAACCCTAAAACCAAATCTAAAGACAAACAACCAAATCCTAACTGGTTTTTATGTAGGAAATCAGGTTAACCCTTAGCGAAGGTGTTGAAACGTAATTAAGTATGTAGTCTTCAGATTACCCCGTTTTGTTTTTCGGATCCCACTTCAAAGCATTTGATAAGCGATAATCATCCATAATGTTTGCTTTCCCAAGGCATTCCTTACGTACGATTGCTTAACTAATGAAATGAGAGGAACTTGAATTGGATGCCATAAATCCAAAATGTTCCAAGTTATTTAAGATTATGTTAAACATAGGCCCTTTTGATATTTAGTTAATTGGCATACAGGCCCCTTTACCAAAAAACGGAGACGTGTTCTATTTATTAGTTTTGGAATCCATCCACTACTGCTTTCGTTTGAGATTTTATAGCTTTTATAACCCAATAAGAAGCAGTGGATTTTGAACATGGTATACTGTGTTTCTTGGTAAAGATTGCAATGGAGAGAATAGATGAAATTTATTGTTCTTTCTGAACGTGAGATGATTATCCCTTGATCTAGTTATCGTCGGATAGATGTTGTTTTGGTAACACCTTATTGATATTTCTTTGCATTATCGCTATTTGTATTTGGTTGGTACCTAGCTTATTATTGTTAAAAGGTTGTTACGTAATAAATAATATCTGTACCGCTTTTTAACATACCTAAATATATATATCATGCTTATAAAAACCGGTTGGATTATGGTTTTTAGGGTTCCGTAGTCAAACTAGGAACCCTTATAGTTTCGCCTTGTCCGTCCGTCCGTGGCGCAGAGACTCTTAGTAATAGAAAGCTGTTTTTTGGTATGAATATACATATTAATCACGCCAACAAAGTGGTAAAATAAAATGTAAAAAAAAAATTTTAGGGTGCCTCCCCTACACTTAACGTGGCCCTGGGCCTCTATTCTACTGCGTTATATCGATATCGCTTTTGTCGCGTTTTAGAATCGTTTATGTCACACCCGCCATTATTGTAAATGACATAAGAGTTATGAAAACGTTGAAAATACGGAATCAGGTCAAAAACCACTGAACTATATCGAGATAGAAGGAAAGAGTTCGTCGTTTTATATGAGAACCGAGCGTGTAACATTTTGCGTAGGCACTTTGACGTCACGCGAGTCTTTTAGTGATGTGTACAACATACACAAAATCGTTTCTAATCTGTGGTGTCATCGATCGCAAGTCGCAACGGAGGAGCGTCAGCAATGCCACTAGGGAAAGTATTTTATTTACTTTTCGACGGTTTTTTTCCTTCAAGCGTTAAATTTGTTTGTCTTTTTCTTTTATCATTTGCCTTGCGTTATTCAATTGGTTCATAATTTTTTTTTCTTTCTTGTATGAATTAAAGTTTCGTCTGATGTGGATGGTTCATTAATATTCTGTAATATATGTTGAAATATAATAATGCAAAACTACTAATTACACAAATTTTAAAACAAATTAGTATGTCATAATTTTATAGTAAAATCACTTTTTTCAGCTTTCTTTTCCTTGGCGTGGTCTTGATAGAGTCCTTCTCTAAAGAAGGTGATCCTTTTATCTGTAGCATAAAAAATACTATGTCTGTAGCATAAAGCGCGCGTGAGCGCACGCACACACACACACACACGCACACACGCACACACACACACACACACACGCACACACACACACACACACACACACACACACACACTCATTGTGACGTATAAATGTAGGTACCTTTTCATTATTTGACATTATCACTACATCTATAGTCGGATAAGCTGTACTGATTATTCGCCGGTACTTTGATTGGCCAGTAGGTAAAGGTATCTTTGTGAAAATGTACAGAACAAATCTGGCTGTGTTTTGTAGGAAACCAGTTTTATCGACCCGTTGCTTCTATCCATCTATTTTTTATAATAGGATCTTTTGGAAAACTGAAACAAAATTGCAAACTATACTTAATTATTATCCTTTTGGCAAAAATATTTCATTTTGACTACTACTTCATCTCACGGCTACATAATAGCAAAAAAGACATTTTTGGGACAAGTTTTTGCTGCCGACTGTACTTTTTTTTGCAAAATCTTTATCTGCTTATCGAGACAAAACTATTGAGTCCTAACACGGTGGGTCTACGTTAAGAATAGCGGAGATCCTGTCGCCACCTTCCATCATCAGATCATCTCTTAGATACCATAATATTGCATTGTCATTGAGTTTACATATATGGTCCAAATTTCAGCCCATTCCGTTAACGGGAAGTGGGTCAAATTTAATTTGCAAGATTTGACCCATACATACATACATACTTACATACGCATATACATACATTGCAAGTGAAATAAACGCTTGTAAAAAATAATTATCATTTTTTTCTGTTTTCAAAATTTATTTTAATCGACTAAGAAATCGGCATTGAAAATCGCCGGGTACAACACTATATCTTACTTTTGACAGAAAAATGAGAAATCAACCTTGAACGCGTCTCGACAAGTGCTCGACAGTTTGGATTGGTTTATTTTCTTTGCTGGTTTTCAATGCATGCCAAGTCTGGCGCGTCAAATTAAAGCCGCAATGGAAAAGTAGCAGTAGACACGGACTCGCCCGTTACTGTTTATATAAATTAATACTATGCAACAAAATAAATTGTTTTATAAATAATAACGGATATTTTAGGGAAAAGAGTACTTACCTATGAAAAGAAATATCTTGATTCACAGCTCCTACTTTTTTGGTGGTGTTTAAACAGTTTATTATCGAGCAACAGGGCATTTTGTTTTTATATTCGAACGTCACACACGGAAAGCGGTCGAGAGCGGACTGAGCATCGCGGCGAGCAATGCAGTCCTCAGAACCTCTTTTCGGCACGCGAGGTACATACACTCTTTCCTTCTATCTCGATATAGTTCTGTGTCAAAAACGATATCGTTATTACCTTGTTGAATTCCAGCCCTGTACGTTTTTCTTTCCAAAAAAATGTTTATTAGAAAGACAAAAAACTGAAAATCAAAAGCGGAAACGTACAGACCTACTTTTTTATAATATCCACAACATATTTAACAATCGTGGAAATCGGATAAGATATAGGGGGTGAGAAACGTTATCGCCCGGGGCTAAAATTTGTATGGATTATTTTTGACAGCTACGCGATTTAGGCATCGCTTCACAATCCTCTTAACAACATAATAGATAAGGCAATAAAAATCCTTTAAATTTAGATAAAGCTAAAACTATTTCGGTAAAGAGTTTCGCCGAAGTTATGTTAAAGCCAAATGATGGGGTCACTGTTAAGCTTTGGGATTAAGGCACGTTCACACAGCACGGGACGGATCCGGTACGATTTATATACAACTGTTTTTATACAATTGTTATTTTATACTTACTAGACTGGACTTTTAAATAATGTAGGTCAATAACGTTCTTTATCAAAGTGATTGATTAACGTAGCAAAGCAAATAGGGCCAAACAATTAATGTTATTTATGATTATTATAATTATTCGCCCCCTCCCGTGTGGTTGCCGGGATAGAATAGTGCCACTCCATGTCCTCCCGTGGATGTCGTAAGACGCGACTAAGGGAATAAAGGCTTGTAGTACTGTTACGCGATGGGCTTGCAACCTGTCACTAATACACTGGTAAATATCTTAGCCTGATTGTGCAAAATGTGGCTACAGAATTGTCAACAAGTTTCGAGTTGTTGGTATTCTGTAACTCTGCCTACCCCACTCTGGGAATAAAGGCGTGAGTTTATGTATGTATGTCTTATTAAAAAAAATGCGAGTTTTTTTAAAAACAGTAAGAAATAAAAGTTATATTTGTATTCTATATATCTGTAAGTAATCATTGATGTCACCCCCTAACCTAATATAAAAACGCAAACTAATGTAAATACATTCTCCGAGGAAGATAAGATAATTGAACACTAAAGTCTATGAAGTATTTCTTATGCAGCGTAGTTCTTTCTTATTTTAAGTAAATATTTTTGGGTTACAACACAAGCACAAACAATATACAACGTGTTACAAAATAATCCGTAAAAAAGAAATTACGAGAGTAGTGTCAACCCTAGTATACTGTATACCTAAGATACTGAACTGACGTTATTTAATAAGGGTTGACACTACTTTTGTAATTTCTTTTTTACGGATTATTTTGTAACACGTTGTATACATCTGCATCAATTAATAAAGATGGGTAAATATTCAAAAGTGGGTATTTCGCCAACCTGACAATTACAGGGGACAGGTAACATTTTAGTGTACATGGCGCAGCT